>VXBA01000861.1:1672571-1815909 GCA_013399895.1 Serilophus lunatus | reverse complement strand
AAAAAAAAAAGGAAAAAACCCCCCAAACCCCAACTGTGCTACATCCACAGTGCTCAGGCATTCAGAGTAATAAGCAACTCCAAAAATGAAACCAGGAAAAACAGCTCAGCTAAGGCTAGTCAAACACTGACTTGAAGTTCAAAGGGCGACTCTCCAAAAACTAGTAGAAGGACATTGGACGCACAAGGAAGCACTGGAACTAAAAGGTTTTATCTTATATCTACCTCCTACTTAATCTAAGAGAATTATACACCCAACCACAGAGGAATCCTTTTCGAAGAGGTGAAAGGCTGTTCACACCTACCAGCACTGTCTGCAGCTGTGGTTAGTCTTGGACATGGCTTTTTTGAAAAGGCAATGAACTTAATTTCCAATAAATGCTCCAGTGTTGGAGGCAGTTACAGATTTTTAGAGGGGCCAGCTTTACTGCAGGCCACTCTGGCTACACAAAAATACGCCACAGCTTTAAACACTTTCTCATTCCTTGACATACCTAATGACTGCAAGAGGTTTTGTTGATCCCCATTGCGGAGCAGCAGCTTCAAGTCAGCACTTTTCCCTGTGTATCTGTGTTGAGAGCAGCTCCAACAAACGTTGACAAATATTTGACCATGAAACCTTTAAGTATTTGAAATGCCCTTTTCTCCCTCTGTTTGGTTACAGCAGGAGATAAACGCGTTTGAATGATTTCTATGCACAGTAGGGAGTGATAGTCTGGCAAGGACAGATTGGTTCTTGCAGCCCTCTCCCCATAGCCTGAGGTACAGAACAACCAAATATTCAGGAGCAATCTGGATGCTTTGTCAAATGGAGTGAATTATTAATCTAATTTTCTAAACAAAGCAGACAACCTGGCACTCAAATCATCTTACCACTTTGCACCTCTCTACAAGGATTAGCAGAACACCATAACTGCAATGCCCAATTTGATTAGAGAAGGCTGCACAGAAAAGATGACAATTCAGTAGCATTGTGAAGAGAAGGGGTGAGAGTATAAGGAAAGCTTCAAATTGAACGGTAATTTATAAGCAACATCTCAATATAATTAGCATTAATTACAGTAAGCTTTCCAAATTAGGAATAAACCTATGTTTAATAACCCTGAGATGCAAAAATCTCCCCCGAAATTTCAGGAAACTTAATATTACAGCCAATTTGTCTAGACAGCTTGGCAGGAAATGCCAGAATTCTAGGTGTGAACTTTGTAGTTACTAAAAAAAAGAGGAAAAAATTATTGAACTTGTCTATATCATTTGCATAATTAGTTAGAACTAAGAATAGCTTAGTTTATGTAGCTTAGATTTTGCTGCTACTTTCATCAACCTTACGGAACTCCAAACTTGTCTGGTTTTCACAACTGTATCAGCTAGGATAATAGAAGGTATTTAAAAAAGACTTCCTCTCCAATAAAAGATGAATTCTAAGTGTGACTCCTTTAAAAAGGCACAGTGTGTTAATGAGTCATTCATCACAGGTTTTATTTTATACTCTTTGTGCAAGCTCTTTCTTCTTTTTAGAGTTTGCTACTTATCCTTACAAGGAAAAAAAAAAGATTAAACAATGAAAGACTAATTCAGGTTTTTATGAATGTGGAAGCAAAGCCTCTATTTAATCACTGATGGCAGCCAAATGCTAGCCAGAAGGAACAGGTAACAATGCCCTCGTTTTTCAAAGCTGGAATACCAAGAATCCAAACGTTGGGTAAACTAAGGCAGCAGCCCATAATGAGAGAAACTGGAGTTTGTCAACACAACAAAAACTTCTACCCCCTTGTAGAAGATGTCACTAACAACTCTCCTCCTGCAGAAAGAGGGAACCTCCCGACTGCCTCACCCATCCACAATGTGCACCCCCTCCATGCACTCAAGTTCCTGCAGTGTCATTTTAGACTAGAAGAAACAGTTCCAACCAGTACAAAAGCAGCACTTGCTGCAGCCAAGCTTCCATGTTAGGGAGATTTTAGTGGCAATCCAGACCTAACGACCTCCCGTGGTGCTCCTTGTTCCCATACTCTGCACCACTCTCAGTTGCATCAATATGAACATTTGTTTAGTTACTCTGGAGGCTGGAGTGGAAAGGGTGCCAGCTTTAGGGATACTCTGCAAGGGTTGCTGGATTGGTGTTTGGGGCCTTTTCACTTAAACAAAAAACATGACGCAGCAGCAGCATTACAAAGAGAGAGGCGCAGGAGCTGAGGAAGCACAATGCCAGAATCCTGGTCTAAGTGGCAGGCAGGAATACCATCCAGCACTCTCACTTCTAAATATTTTATATCAAACCCAGGAACTTCTGTTGAATTACATGCTTGGCATTTTGTGGGTTTGGAAACCAAGAAAAGGGTCCTAATTTTCCAAACTTTCATGAAAACTAAAATGTGCATCTATTCACCCATAACTAGACAGCATTTTAATTGGCACAGAACACAATTTATGCACAAGCTCATTGCACCTGTAACCAGAGGGAGAATGGAAATCCTATCACTCGGCTAGTACCAAAAACAATCAAGAAACTTATTTATCTTAACCACATAGGCACTGATGAATCTACACCAAAATATTTGGTATCATTACAGGGAGTTAAAAGAAAGCAAACCTGGCAAATGTGTTCCTAGGAGTGCATGATGATATGATTTGCTACCCAAATGTCTGCAAGCAGAAAAGTACTAACATCTTTACATAAATTACTTGTACCAAATTATTCCAACTATTTTTTAAAAAGAAAACAGAAATCTGCTAAATTGTTAAAGAGAACAATTAGTCACCACAAGAGCGGGGGCATGAACAGACCATGAGAATTTCTAACTTAAAACATGATGAGAGCTTCTGAACCAATATGCTAAAACACAATCCCAAAAGACTGTGTGGTGGAGAATTATACAGGGGGTTATATTAGATAACCTTAACGATTCTTTCAAATCCCACAGTACTGCAAGTCTGATAAAAACAATTCCAGTAACTGGACAATTCAACCTTTCCCTGTCTGGCACACATACAGGATTAGTTTCAAGAAACAAAGTGCATGCTTGGGTTAAACAGCTTTTTTTCTCTGCCTCAAAGAGAACAAAAACCAGTTTTTCCATCACAGTGTGCTTCTTAGCTCAGAACAAATGCTGGAAATTCAAGTATAGTGGTGTTCCCAACTGGCTTCCACTTGGCACCTGTAAATGGACAACTGGGAAAGTGTCCATAGGTAGATGCTGCTGTGCCATGGGGACTGTAAATCAATGAATTTGCACAGAGACACCAACAAATCTCTGTGCTGAGCAGCAGTTATGTGATACAGAGCCTGCCAGCCCTAGTGCCTCTTCTTTGTCACCTCCCAGCTCTGTACATGCCGTGGCTGAGATGGGAATCTCTGCAATCATCCTCTCTGGCATGACACTCCTAATTCATTGATGGTCCACCACATATCAGAAGGGCAGAGAGGAAAGACTGCCCAGAATACAACTTTCTCCAAACTGACTTTCCACTTCTAAAATACTTGAGTGGTCTCTCCTCCTCAACATACTGTTTTGTGGGTAAGTGAAACATGACGTATCCATATTCGCCACTTCCAGGTGCACGTTACCAAGCACGCCTTCCCCAAAGGAGGTTATGATCCAACTGAACATTTCTATTTGTGTCTAAGACTGTGAGAGCCACAAACCTATGCTGTGAATCACCACACTGTTTCAAAGCTGCAGGATACAAGAGAGGTCTGCTCCTTCCTTCCTGCATTACCCCGGATCTGATCTTCCATTTCACCTTACAAAACCTGCCCTGAACACAGGATTTGTGCGCTTGGCCAAAAGCCTTCTAAGAGACACTGTCTTCACCAGCACAAGTTACCAGAGAAGCCATTTACATTTAACAACCTCAACCTACCAGCAAGACAACATTTCCCAGTGGCCACTGCCACGATACAGTCGCTTCAGATGAGAAGTCATCTCCCTACCTGTTTGGACAGCTTCAAGGGCAGTTTCTTCTTCATCCGTTCTTTGCCTCTTTCTGCCTCTCTCTCAGAGCTCCCAGCATCATTGTTATGGCCATTTTCACTTGGCTCAGCAGATACACAGTTTTCAGATTCTCTAGGTTTCTTTCCTGGATGCCTCTCCCATTTCTCCTTTCTCTCCTGAGGCTTTAACGACATGTCCTTCTGTAAAGGAGGGAAAAAAAAGAATCATCAGTTCTTCAAGTTCTTTGAGGCTACTTTTAAGCATTAAGCTGTAAAAAAATTGAATAAAAACACAAACAAGACAGCATGTTCCTTCCAGAGATGACTTAAGATGAATAATTAGGTACACACAATGCAAACAGTAATTTTAGATTAGATTAGGATGAATACTCTCCAGGCTATGTGTTTGATTAATTTCAGAGATGCTGGAACTGGTTACAAAAATGAGTTCACTTCAGATCAATTCAGAAACCATATGTCAACAGCACATGAACAAATCAGCATCCTGAAGGGAAGCCTTTAACTGTTCAACTGAAACAGAGGTGCGCTTTATTTTGTTTTGTTTCTGATCTCAGAATGCAACACATCAGACCCCCCTTGGGGCTGACAGTGTCTGATTCACAGTACAATTCATATGGAGAAAGGCACTTCTAAAGCCCTACCGTGCATTCCCGAGCCAGAGAGATCAATGGGATCCAAACACAAAACAGAGGTTGAACACTTCCAAGTGTTAAGTGTCTGCCCTGAATCAGGGCTGCAACATACAATCTAAGCACAGTTTAAAAGCGGGTATGTCATGTCATAATGATTAACATCAGAAGTGAGATCAGAGAAGGGAATTACTCCTGCTATCCCTGGCATCTCTGAGGACTGAAAGCTTTACTCCGGGTGACAATGTACCAAACTCTCTTCCTAGACACAACACATGGAGAAGGAATTAAAGAAATAATATGCCAAATCACTGTGACATTAATGCACTACGGCAAGATGTATTTTTCCCAAATATATTTTATTAACTGCTTAAGGGTAAAACTGAACTCTTAAGGGACTGTTTTGCAGAATCTCTATTCCAATTAATTTTTTATGTGAGGTAAATATGCCATATTAGGAGAGACCTTAAAAGCACCGTTTACTTTGCCAAAATTTGTCGACTTCAACCAGAGATATTTTTCTAAATGCCTTGCTTCTGATTCAAGCAATTATATCACAGATATCTGTATCCTCCATGAATGAAGCTCCCAATACAACTGCTCACATCAATACACACACCTTCAGTTCTGCAAAAGAGCTCATGAAAATCATTAGCTCTCTAGTCTTTCAAAAACTGAAGCCCAACAAAAAAGAAAATTAGGAACTGGGATGAAATGCCCTGCTGATTGCTCCAGATTACTTCCTCCCCCTCTCTTTAATTAGTGAATTGACTGCCTCAGTGTGCAACATGCTGATTCCACTCCAAATCACTCACTTGTTTAAAGTTACCCTACCCTGGGAAGCAAGATGATGCACTGACACTTCAGGGTCACAGAGACACTGAAATTAGAATCACAAAAATAAAATACTTAGAACTGTTTCCAATTTCAACCCAGGGCTCTGAGATAATTAACTAGCATCCAACCTCTGTACACCTTGCACAGGTGGGAAGCTACTGAGATAAAAACCAAAATGCTAATCTCCAGTAACTGATCAAAACCCAGTGACATGGAAATGATACCTGTTAGGTGATATTCAGCAAAATATTAGAAACAGAAGCCACCATAAATGTGCACTTCTTTGTAATTCATAGCAAGGACATGGGAGATGCTGCATGAGGTGACATGAGACCCTGACGAGGGAGCAAGGAGGCTGAGGCAGGGAAATGCCACCACCTGAGAGCACCAGCAAATCATGCACTCCTGGCTCAGGGTGCAATATTCACCCTCAAGGATGCCTTCAAAGCCGGTAAATGATCGCTTTGGTTTAAACTCCAGCTGTCTCCACACGGTGATTGGCCTTTGTTAATGCTTTAGGGAAAGTCTTCCCTCAGTACCCATAGCACATTCACTGCAGGTTTTAGATGATTCACTTCACCACGGAACTGGTCTGGAAATCTGGGTTTTTCTCCTTATTGAATCCTACGAAATTCCCTACTTAGAAATTTAGCTTTTTATCCCTATTTCGTTTGGAGATTTAAGGTTTGTCTCATCACTGAGCTACTAGCAGAATTAATTCAGGGAATACAGTTATAGCTGGATCAAAGCCAAGGAAATAATTCATTCGCTTGTAGTGCCACTTGCGTCCAAGACTCTCAAGCACTTTCCAAACAGCCATGAATTAAGCCCCAAGCCTGGGCAGCCGAGGCTGCTCTTTCCTCCAGTGGGAGGAAGGTGGCAGGAGGCTTCAGCTCCACAGCATGGCCAGGGGGAAAAGCCAAGTTTCCTGACCCATGACAACAAAACCTATTCCACAGTCTCCCTTTCCTTCCCACTTCAGCAGAAAACGAGGCTCGCAAGACTTTTTTCTGGGAAGGCAGGACACTGAACTCAGCATCTCCTTGCTGACAGAGGGTGACAGCGGGGCTGTTCTTTATGCAGCTAAATGCAGACCTCTGCAGCCTCAGGCAGAGAGCAGGAGGGGGCTAATGGGGTTTCTGTTCTTGCCTCCTTTGTTTCCTTTCTATTTACTCTACTAAAAGAGCCTTCCGGCGATTGCTCTTTTACTAAAGTTTATGACCTCCAAGTTGGGGACATCACTTAGCACAAGGGCTTACTATTTTTGGCTGTGCATCTGCGCTTGTGCAAAGGCAATTGCTGGAAAATTTAAGCACATACAGAATATACAGTACATCATAAGAGTGAACTTTTTTTTGATGTGCCCTGACTGACTTCAATCCAGAAATCCCAGCTGGCAGGTGAGACTGGCCCCCTGACAAACTGCCTCCCTGCAGCCTTCCCCCCAGGCAATCCCAGACCAGCAGACACTTTCACCTTAGCACATCACATAAAGCCAAGAGATTCACGCAGTGACAGTATCTGAAGTCAGGCACCAAAGTCAAAAGGTCTCCACATCCAGCCTTGGAGTTTCTGCCCAACTCAGAAGTCTGCAGACCTGACTACCTTGGCTATCACATAGGGCCAGTAAATCCCTTTCTTCAGAGGGAAAGCTGGTGGATCCAGGCCCATTCTCTCTTCTCAGTTCCAGGAAGGAGATTGCCAAATCTTGTTCCAGAATATAGAAAATTATTTTGTTTCTTACGACTTCCAGGGCTGTCTCCTACCTGTCCTCACTTAGGAATTTCTCTCACACCTTCCAGAGCAGGCTACAGCCTCTCCATCTGCAGCCTCTTGTCTGTCTGGGCTGCAGACGGAGAGCAGATGGTTCTAATTGGCTGCATGGTTACAGATAAGGAAGAATTAGGCCTTTCTTCAGAGCCTCTTTCCTGGCAGTTACTCCATGAAACATACAGATTCTACCTCCTCGTTTGTTTATTTGGACGCACAGACACCCAAGAACAATTCAGCTGAAAATGGGATTGTGGTACCTCCTCTGGTTCTACCTTGAATACCCCACACACCAGCAGCTGTGAAGATCCACTGGCAAAAGACCTTGGCACAGGCTGGCAACCCAAGTGTGTAACCTAAGCTCTTCAACAGATTTTGGGAGTCCATAATAAAAGCCTTTGTGATTTTTTTCCCATCACTATTTGGCCCAAGCCAGTCCCAAGTTATGCAATTGCACCTCTGCTTGCAGCAGAGCTGGCAGCATCCTTAATCACTTGGAACACTCCTTCCTGAAAAGCCATTTTTCTTCTGTCACCAAGGCACAGCTGCAATCTACAAAGACACTCAAGGTGCACAGTGCTCAGTTTATAAATAAAGCTGGGAATAATATGGGTGCACAGCCCTTGGCTCTGGAGTGAGACTGTTCTTATCCCTAAAATACTACAGGAAGGGACTTCTGCACAATAGACTTCACATTGTCTGTTTGATCAGGAAATAATGATCAACCCTGGAGGACGCCCACATCCACAGACATCCACTGGCTGGAGTTATCACAGCCTGTTTGCTCAGCCCAGTTCAAACTCTGCCTTAATCCTCTGAATTTACACAGCTCTGAGATCTCAGAAGGCATGTAAGGGAAGGCTGTGGTTGTAAATACCTTTCATACACAGGGAACACTTAAAGAACCTGAAGAAAACGTTCAAACCCCACACAGCTAGATGAAAACCCTCGAGTGTGCTGCTGGGATGCAGAGGGCAAAAATAACACCTACAGTTAATAAAATAACTACTCTCAGCCCTCAAGCATCAGTTCAAAAAACAGCCCTGGTGAGAAATCAAGTCCATTACAATCCCCTGTCCCCAGGGCCCATCGGACACTGCAAGGCTCAGCCAAGGACTGGTTACACTCTGCTCCTGCCAGACTGCCTCTGCTGACTTCAGAAGATTATATGGGCTGATTTCCCAAAAGGGAAACAGCCTCCAGCTTCTCTCTCCACCACAGCACTTACTCCTTAAGTTGGGGAACATGAAATACCCCATCAAATATCAAATAGGAGAGGGATCCACACAAAGGAAATAAAAAACACTGTTGTCTGTGAAACTGATCCTGCTTGTCCCTGTTTCTGCCTCCAGCTTCTCTCAAAAAACTGCAATGGAAAAGCCCCTGAGGATCTGAGCACCATCTATCCTTGTATCAACTTTATCAAGCAATTAGCAGTAGGGTTGTCAAGTGTGTTTGTATAATAGTTCAGGGAGAGATCCTGGCTCAGAGAGCGACTGAAACAGATTTATTTTTAATTAGGTTGCTTTTTAAATATTCCTATTGACCTGATACACAGTTTGTAGAACAGGAACACAGAAACAATTGCTGACAATGTTCTCCTGCTTTCTAAGCAGACAAAGCACATTACAGACAGGATCACTACTAAGGCAGATCTACTGTTCACCTAGTTGCATAAAGGTGATACAGGAGACAATGTTGGAGATACACAAGAAAGACTAAAGCATGGATTTGAAGATGGGTCCACAGAGAAAGAAACCACTGCAAGAACAGGGATCAGAACAAGAAAAGACAAATGAAATTAGTTGAATAATAAGGAAAGAAAGAAGGTATAAAAAAGGAATGGAACAAGAGACAACTCCACTGAACTGTATCAGGTAGGACCACACCAAGGTGATTGAATTTGAACTCAACATGGTGAACAGGCAGCAAACACAAGTGGAGATCTTAAAAATGAGCAGAAGCACATTTAACAGTGGGAGAGGCCAGAACTCCTGGGGTAGACAGAGCTCACAATGAGGACAGCAAGGGGAAGGTGCTGTGGAAGCAGGGCTGGCCCACACCTGGCACAGAGGCTCCTCACTGGAAACCCCACTGGCAGCAGGGCTAGCCTGACTTCGCTCTCCCAGAGCTCAGGGCACTTTGGGAGGCAACTTGCTGGCATCTCCAGCCAGATGGCTCAATTTCTATGGATGGGGAAATTCTCACTTCTCCTGTAATATAACACACACTTGTTTGTTTTACTTTCCTGCCCTCTCTTGTCCCCCACTGCGATCTTCACTGCAAACATAACTCAAGTTTCCAGTCTCTCAGCATAAGCCACTAAAGCTGCTTTAAAAGGCAAAAAAAAGAATTTAGATTTGACGTGACTTTCTTGCTTTGACCCTACATTCAAGGACCACAATCAATATCAATTAAAATGATTGCAAATGAAATCCTTGGTTGTTTAACCTTGGACTGCAATTCTCCTTTCGTAGCTGACATATTCCAGATGAGTTTGGGGCTTGCTTTTTAAAATGCATCACATTTGCTCTGACCCTGTCACACATTTAGCTCAAGAATAAGATGACTTTTTTGACAAGATAGCTTTGGAAATGTTAAGACATTTGAAGCTGACACTGGTTGCAGGTTTATGATATACAATTTAACTTAAAAATACAAGTGGATGAACCAAGAAACTCACTGTAATTTAAACAGTCAAATTTATTACCAGAGGCATTCCTGTCACCTACAAATAGCTAAAGAACAAGCTGCTGTACTCTGCTAAACGCCCCCTTGTAATGTCTCCCAAGAATTAAGACCTTTGCTGTTAGGACCCTGAAGACACCATACCAAGTAGAGATAACTTGCATAAATGTTACCTCAACCAAACACAGCCAAAAACTACAAAAAGAAAGGTCAGTTCACTCTACTTTTAAATGCATTTCAATCCACACTGAATTTACAAGGCTTTGATTGCTTTTTTTGCCTGAATAAGACCTGAATAAATAATGAAATAATCATGAGCAGCAATTGTTTTAAAAGGCTGGGGAGAAAGTGGCTGGTGCTGTTCCCTTTTTTTTTTTTCAATTACTCGAAGGGAAAAAAACAGTCCTCTCTCTTCACCATAGTGCCAAGTACCTGGAAACAGTGTTAAACAGTCATTTAGGGGACAATAAAAGTAAGAATGTACACAGCAAATACCTTCACTTCAGTAAGAGGTCAAGGAAATCTGCACGTATTTGGGCATATGGTTCTCCGTGGTTTTGGTATAAACCCTTCACCATCACCCATTGGGGAGTTGGATACACAAAATCTCCTGTTTTAAGGTGCACTCTACAAGCTCCACAGGAAGCCAGCTGTGACTTTTTCCCTCTGCTCCAATTTCCTCTTCAGAGCCTGCAGGCGCCTCACTGCAGAGAACTGCACCCGTCTTCCTCTCTACCTACTAACGGACACACCACACAGCTATTAGAACTCCCACAGGTGCTTGCTGTCCATCAGAAAGGAAATGATCCCATTTTAAGCCATCAGTATTTCCTCTAGTGATGGCAGTAAATGCCCGACGAGTGCTCACAGAATTACTGTCAGCGGAAAGTGTGTCAGGGAGCAAGAGAGCTGAAATGATTGAAGGGAGGCTGGGGCACCATTTTCAGGTAGATGAAATGAGGCATGTTGCAAGCCCAGCCTGGCCAGCTTTTACAGGCTGCAGGAGTGCTGAAAGGTACTGCTGTCCCTGCACCACAAGGCCACCCTGCCCAGCTTTCACTGCAGATGAAAGTACATTTTGGCTGCTTTCAGCCAGGATTGGGAGCTCAGCCTGCCCTGTTTATGTCGTGTACGAAGGAGGTGGAAAGAGCTTGTGCCTGCCTGACACCACCTACTTCAGCTGATTGGAACAGCATTTCTGCACTGCCGGCTGTGAATGCTGAGCACAGAGCCTGTCCCTCCTGCAAATTCTCATTCTCTTGGTGAGTTCCCTCCCAAGGGAACGATCAGGACAGGCAGCAGCACCACACACCACTCAGCATCTCACAAGTGACAGACTATGCATGAACATCTCCAACTTAAAGAATGTGACCTGGGGCCCTCAATCTCAACTAGAGTCCAAAAGTATCCAGCAAGTAAGTGTAACACACTCCAGGTCCAGCGTTTTGGGAAGACACTCCCCAAGTGTACCAATACTGCAGGACACTGCTGAGCTCATGCTGCTGATAGCCAGCAATCACAAGCTTCTTAACAGAGCAGCCTTTAAACACTTAATCTGAGCTAATTTTTCTCTCCCCAGACTATTCAAACAGGCACTCATATCAAAATCAAACAGCTCCCATCGAGATTTAGCAGATTTTGGCACATTTAGAACCTGAAGAAGCAGCTCCTTCCCTGAAGCCATCAGTCATTTCCAACCCTGCCATGAAGGTAACACAACCCCCAGCCCACAGAAGCACCACCTGGCCCTAAGATGCCACAGGAAAAGGCATGAGGGTCCCTTTAGCACAAACTGGTACAGCAGCTGGGTGCTTTTACCACTACCATTTTTCAGCTAAACTAGTCAGAAACAACAGGAAGGCAATGTTGAGTTAAAATGCCTCCAGCCTATGAGTCACTACGGACAGAAATGCTTAGAAATACTGCCTCTCTCTTTAAAATTAATAACAAAAGAAGAGGACACAACTGTTTCCACCTCTGCTGAGAGGGGGATGTCATGCTTCCATGAGCTGGACTCTGAAAAGAGAGTTGAGCCAAGCTGAAGCTGGGCAGATGGACTGGACACATGGCTCATTTACCAAAGGCCTAAATTGCTCTCCTCCATTTTTACTGCTGCATCTAAAGTTTTGCTCTTCATAGTGCAAAGTACACAACAACCACAGTGTGATTGTACTGACTGCCATGTAAATAGCTTCATATTGAGACCCAAGAGACACAGCTATAACCTTAGGTAGCTTGGTCACAAATTCAAGAACCTCAGCCCGATTTCTTAAGTAATTCAAAGATTACACACTCTAAATATGAAGTTTTACTGTATTTTTTGGGATTCAACCACATGTGTTGCCTCCACCCACTTTATGGTACATACTTTTAAAACACAGCCATGAAAAATGTACTGCTCTTAAGGCAGCAGCACCTACAGCATGAAAGCTCCAGACGAATCTCCCACTTGGTGACAGCCTCAAACACATTCACTCTACAAGTAGCTGCGGGCGTTTTGAGACTCTGCTTTCAGCCCACAGTCTTTATTACCACCCTCCAAGGAAGGCTTCCCAACACTGCTGCAGAACAGAGGGACGAATGTTCTTCAGCACCAGCAGAGCAGGCTGCAAGCTTCATTTCAACTGCAGTTTGACACTGCTTGCACAAAGCCAACTACACTGTGCCAAAGGAGACGAACGCTCACAAACTCACTCCTGCCAACTCTACTGTAGGGGTGAGAGTCTCCAGAAGAAAAAAAACAGCCATATCCTGATCCCTGGTGCTGTGTTATAAATTAATTTATGTTTAAACACTATGACACTAGAGGCATTTTTTACCAACTCTGCAGTTGCCCTCAGTGGTAGGCAACAATTTTCAGTTCAGCTGTCATGAAGTCTAGAATGTGTATTCAATAATTAGTCCTCTGGTAGTTTCTTTTGGCTGGGAAACAAATGACAAGAAGTATAAATGGTTCAACAACAACAAATATGTAGAAGGCAGCCTTCTCCAGAAACAGCTGCCCACACCCTATTACTCCAACCTAAGGGGAAAGCTCTGAGCGAGATGACTCCTAGCAGGAAATACCTTTTTAAATACCTAAATGTTACATGTGCTAATGAAAAGTCTAAGACTGTGCATCTGTGTTACCCCTGCACCTCCTCAAACGTGCTCCTGCAGAGATGTGCTGTACAATGGAGGTCTATCAGTGATGCTCTCCCCCGCTGAGGGGCTGAGCACACCATGTGCTCAGGAGCAGCTCATCTATAACTGGTTTGCTAGAACAAACAACAAGCAACCAAATGTTTCAGTATATCCTTAGGGCTTCCTAGAATAGTTCCAAATATTCTGATATCTGTGTCAGGAGCAAAACATTCATTTATATCCTAGGCAATTGCTGAGAAATGGGAAACATACACCATCGTAGCAGGCAATTTTAATGTATTCTATGTTATAAAACATTTTCAGTCAGAGAGCTCAAAGGTCATTAATAGATTTTCATATGTTTACAGAGAGCAGCAATTTCAAGCTCTGTAATTTTAAAACTGCATGTCAGTCTCAACTTCCAGCTGTTATTTCAGCACTAGATAATGAACACAATACAAAGGTTACACAATCACTTGAACTAGCTTATGCAGTAGATCCGGTAACACAAATCATTATTAAATTCTAATTACACATATATTATTTTATAACTCTTATTAGAACAGCAGGGCAAATCCTCTTTTATAAAGAGATCAACAGTTTAGGAAAAAAAGGCCAGAGAAGTTATTCTTTTAACGTTACAGAGTTGCTTGTCTCTCTCCCTCCATCACCTAAAGCTCTGCTGGATTTATGAGTCTGAAACAGCACTGCACCTTGTAAACACCTCACCAGCCACCAGCTCCTCTTTTGCTTAAGTCCTTTATAGATCCCCAACACAGACATTGACGACTACTTGAAATAATAATTTTTTATCAAAGGGACAAAAAAGCATTTAGTTGTTACTAAGTGTCCTGCCTGAATATGCTCCTGTTTTTTCTTTATGCAACTACTTTGAAACTGAGAAGACATCCTCCAAAACTTAAGACATTTCTCCTGAGGAGAGTGCTGTTACCTAACCTAAAGCTTTGCAGGACATCGTGGTTCCATACCATAGATTTTTATTTTAATTTTGGACCAGAAGAAATAATTCTAATCATCTGACTCTTTCATCACGCAGCAAAATGAGCAAAATCACCCAACACAGAAGAAATTTTGGACATACAATATCAAACTATGCTTTTACCACCTAATCAGCAAATTATGTTTTGGTCTTGTCTCTCTTGGTTTTTTTCCCCCCTCAATTCCCAGGCAGTGCAAAGTGTTACTCGCTCTGGTTTATTCCACCCAAATCCAGCTGTCAGTCACACAGCATGTAACCTCAATGGGAATTGAAGAATCTCATCCCCAAGATTTGGCTTTGAAGCAGGACAGACCAGCAATGTCCCTTTGTGTGGGTGAGGTCTCCTGCCGTGACAGCAACGCTACCCCGGCAAAGTGATGTCTCTCTAATCCCCAGTGCATCCTTAGCTGGCCATGAATTTCACACTGGGAAATTCCATGCTTTGGCATTAAATAATTCCAGCTGGGAATTTCAAAGGATAAGAGATAGGAGTCCAATCCCATCACATTCCACTAGGAAGCCCTTAAGGTTTGGTTTATTTTCTTTCTAAAAAGGAAACCCATATTTCATTCTCCTTTCCAGCCCAGTTTCCTCTGGGAGATGAAATTGAAAGCAAGAAACAGAGGGCAAGTGCAGCACTAATGGGAAGAGAGACTTCTGAGAGACTGACAAACGACACCACCAATTCCTGGGTACATCAGTTTGCAACGTGCAATATAAGAAGGAACAGATAAATCAGCACAGTCATTACTGCTTCTGAGAGAAAAGAGGCTCTCTACTTTGCCTGGTTATTCTCACTTGCCACAAAGAAAGAAGTAACCAAGCAAACAGCCACCAGGACAGCAGAAAATTAAAGCTCAAGAGCGAACAAACACAGCAAACTGTAGCAAGGAGAACATGTGCAGAATCAGAATGATGTGATTCCATTCATTCAGGCACGTCAAATAAGTCCTGGGGCAGGCAGAGCTGCCAGGACAACGACCCACTGCAGAGAGAGACCTCAGCAGAGCAGGTGCCATCACTCGCTCCATGTTGTCTCACCAAACCCAGAGTGAGCGCTGCAAGTTTTCATTGCCTTTGCCACTCTTTCTGTTTTTTAGAGGATCTGAGTCTTCCCACACCCAAATGGTGCAATCACTTCCTCAACCCATGCCAAATTATGAGTTTCTCTCAATGTTTAGCTTTCACACACAGACATCTCTACCTGCATTTCCAGGCCTGAAGCTGAAGGCTGGCCGGCTTGTAAGACATTTTTTCTTCTGCCTGGAACAAGACTTTACGAGTGAGAGACCAGAAAAAGGGGCATTCATGCAAAGTTTTTCACTTGCTGTTAGCTCTCAACTTTGAAATGCAACAGGGAATTAAAAACATGGTTTCAGAGCAATAACTTTCATCGCTGCTGACCCACTCAAATTAGTTAGGAGCTGTCATACATCTCCTGATTCATATCTCAGAGTTTAACTTTGCCTCTTGTTTACTGTTCACAGCACCTTGATAACAGTAAACATCACAGAGTGAGAAATACAGATGCAGCACACAGTCCGTCTTCACTCAAACTGGCAAAAACCCTTTGGCAAGAACCAAAAATTCCAGTCCATGTAAGAAGGGTTAAGATAGAACAGACGCAGCCTGAGACACTGGGGAACAGCCTGCATGGAAGCAGGGTTTCTTGTGATTACTTCTGTCTTGTAGTTCTTAATAAGCCACATCACAGCTGACATCTCCACCAGCTATCTGCTTCCTTATGTAGATAACCAGAAACAGAAAAGCTGACATGCAATTATATTGTACACATACACAGACACACCACCTAACAACTCTCACTGCTACAACAGCACGAGCAACAAAGAACATTTTGAACTCTCATCTAGGCTCAGATACCAGTTCTCAGTGCAACACAAGACACTTGGTCTAAAAGTTGTTTTAAAAAGCATTCCTAAAATCAGGTAAAAGTTGCAGCATAGCTCAAATGTGCAACGGTACAAAGAACTTTCAAGATGAGAAAGAGCTATAAAAGTATTTTGCGACTATTGTTTATCAATAAAGCTCTAATCTCCATCACAGCTGCAACCCAGGGGACTCCTGGTGCCCATCTATTCCCATGGCACAGTGGGACAGAGTGGCAGGACACCAGGCACGAGTGAGGAGACCCTGAGCAGCAGAGATGGCAGGGGAACACTGAGGTGCAGCAGGGAGATACTGGGATGCAGTAAGACCCGGGAAAGGCCAAGGGCAAAGGGAA
Source organism: Serilophus lunatus (assembly GCA_013399895.1). Classification (NCBI taxonomy): domain Eukaryota; kingdom Metazoa; phylum Chordata; class Aves; order Passeriformes; family Eurylaimidae; genus Serilophus; species Serilophus lunatus. Next base: position 1,799,666 of record VXBA01000861.1, on the reverse strand, counting down.
TCAGCATCCTCCCTGCCACCCCTGTCTTGGGAGGCTGTTGCTAAGAGATGATGCTTCCCCTCCACCCCCGATGTCTGCAAAATCCTCCGGCTCTGCCTCCCAGAGCCTCAGCCCCTGCCCCCAAACACGGCACCCAATGGGTCACAGCCCCTCTCCTGCAGCCTTTGATAAACTCGCTTTTGTGTGCAAAGCACCTCTTGTCAAGGAATTCAGGGAGCCCTATGATAGTAAAAACTACTGATAAAAATATCAAGAAGACACCATTTAAAAAACTGATAAAAGGGAAGAAGGGGAAATTTTACACATCAGAGCAGAAGTGCTCACTAAAGCAGAAAGGGGTTTAAAAACACAGGGGGTTTGAGGTATTTGTTTCCAGTGAAGGATCTAGATTTCCCAAGTTCCCCACTGTGACCGAGCAAAATTGTAAACCCTAGTTCTCAGATTTCAGCAGAATCTGTAAAAGCAGGTGTTCAAGAGACCAGCGCTCTTTTTGCAACGATACCAAACCTTACAGATACATACTGACAACATTAAGGCCTTAAACCCCAGAAAGACCAGTATCCAATCCCACAGAAGACAACAATCTGGGGAATGCAACAAACTGGGGAGTGCAAGGCCACGTTAATTAACGTGTACTTAACAGCACTTAATTCTCCATCTCTCTCCACACCACGTCTTTCTCCACACGACTCTCTTATTGATAGAGATGAGGTTTGTGGCTTTCACATCCCATTAGTGAAAGTCTTCCTCTAGGAAAAAAACCCAATAAAGCACGCTGAGAAGGTGAGGGAATGTTCTTTCATAATTTATAAATAACATCACCATATGACTTTTACCAAGCTTTTCTCATTAGCAACTCTTAAAGCATAACAAAAAGGGGATCAGAATTTTGACCTCTATTTTACAGAATGCAAAATGAACAAATACAAAGGAAATTGCCCCAAATCAAACACCAGTCTTCTAGAAAATCTAAGAGGAGAATCTATGTCTCCCAGCTCATAGTCATACTCTGCTGCAGCAGAATGGACAGTGAAATACCATCGAAATCTCCTTTTGGCACTGGAAAGGGTTTCCTGTTGGTGACAGAAAGCAGTTTTTTCTAGGACACACAGTATATGCAAATACAGATAGTAGCTACAGAGTGGGCAAACAGGTGTTGTCTGTACAGCTTCAACCTCATATCCCTTTGAGTGTCTTAGATGAAATCAGCTTGAGAATAGCAAGGACAACACGATCAATATATTAAGTCAAGCTGTTTGTTACCAGAAGAGCAGAACTGGCAGCACTTCTTGGCTTTTGAGATATGACACATAACCTGGCCTTTCTAATGCGCTACTTTGGATGTCACCCAAATCCAGCACCATCTGGCCAGCATGGGCATGTGTATACAAAGAGGACAGAAGAGACTCCTGGCTGACAGATAAAGTGACATATCCGTGCAGCAACACGGACTCCAAATCTCTTCAGTGTTTGCAAAGCCAGCTCTGGAAACACGGGGCAATACGAGGCCTGAGAATTTCTTGTAGACATTTGTTTTGTTTGTAGAAATCGGTGTCAACAGTGTAAAAAAACCTCACAAAAATGCCAAATGCTTTTCCTAGGGTAGATTCAAAGCAGAGGATACATTTCCCTTGCTTCAAAGTTAATCCCTAAGTTCAAGATTCTGATTTTTCCACCCCTGTTTTTACGTTCACTCTTGCATGACACTCTCCTGGCATCACACCGCAGACAAAACCAACATGTTATTCCATGGCTTAGAACTTCTTAAAGCTTGGCTTCTCAGCTATGGCACAGGCCACTCCTTCCTTCTCTCCTGTTATGAGGATGCAATGCACTAGATGCTTCTAGTTTCAGTTTCTAGCATTTCAGCGATGATTTGGCAGTAAGGGAGAATATTTAGGTAACAGAATGAATTGCAATCTGTCCAAGAGAACAAGTGGAATGTCTCGTATCACATCTACCATGCAACTCTGCATTCACCTACATGTTTTTATGCAGCTTGAACTTCATTAAGACAAGGCAAGTCACGGTGGTGGTGGAGAGAGAACAATCATGAACTCAGCTTATGCTAACTTAAAAAAGAACCAGGAATCATAGAGGAATTGGACAAAATGGCTGTTACAGTTTAAGAAAACACAGACAACCTACCCACCTTCCAAAAACCCAGTATTTTAGACAGAGTAGTCAGACCTTGTTCTGAACCTGACCTGTTTTTCATTCCCAGAGAGAAGATGGCTTTACAGAAAAAGTCAATTATTCCTTCCCCAATTTTGCAGTGATAAAACCCCCAGAGCAGTGCCCTCTCCCAGCTCCAGCCCCTAAAGCCTTATCTCTGGATTCAAAACGCACCTCAAGCTTCAACCATGACACTTCAAGCTTCCAGAGCCAAGAAACACGGGGACCAAGGCCTGGAAAAACAGCCCCCTGCTCCATCCAGCACAGTGCCTCAACCCACTGCTGTCCCCAGGCAAAGGTTTCATTCAGGCAACTCGCACTGGCTCTCAGCACACACTTGCTACTTCCTCTTATCTAATCTTACTTTCTGGTACTTGACAGTATCGAAGGCCTGGCATTTAAAGCATTTGGAAGAAAAAGAGCCTGCAGGAGCACCCAGGGAGATTAGAATTAAGGAGCGAATTGTCTTTGCTGGCCAGCGAGGAGGTGCTGGTGCAAGGGCCAGCGCTCTGCAGCAGCAGGCATGGCCCTCATCCCTGCTACCCAGCCCAGCAGGGCCTGAACTTGCTGTGAATGACCTTGAGAAAGCCCTTTTCCTTAGATCCCGGGTGAAGGAATGATGGAGTCACCCGTGGCACAAATCAAAATTACCTTAGCAGGCTCTGCCACTGCACCAGCACAAACATCTGGGCAGCAGCTTGGTGAACTGGACTAGTCTGCTGACCCAGTTCAGCAGGCAGCCCCAGAGGCAGCAGCACTGACACCAACACAGGAGAACTTGAGAAGTGGAGGACAAGGTGTCCCTGACTGCCCCAGTCAGCAAAGCCATCAACATGTTTTTAAACAAATTATACCCAAAGCTTGAGCTGAAACACACAGTGCAATGAAGGAATGGAGAGACAGAAAACACAAAGAGGAACTGAAAGTGTAAGCCCATCCTCCTCCTAGCACTACAAAGTAAAACCTATAAGGAAAAAAAAAATTAGCATTTTAAGAGGATGCAAGGGATACATGAGGGAAAAAAAACACCAAACAAAACAAAAACCCACAAACCAAACCATTAAGTTCTACCAGGTTTTTCACTTCTAAAACTTGGCAGGTCAGGATACTGACAAAAAAATGCAGGTAGAAACTCCCAATTTATCAAACTCAAATAAGTTGTCTCAAAGCCCCTTACTCCCATGGAACCAACCCCTATTGCCTTCTGCACTTCTACCAATCAAAATAATGCACTTTAGTAATAAAGGATTTGAAACCTCAGTGTCATCAATGAAATACCAATTCCCAGGACCCACTTCCACTTTTTGTTTCTGAAGAACCACTAATTCTTTAGGGCTCTCCAATTCTTTGACTTACCTTCCCTCAGCTGGTTTCCCTGTCCTTTTCTATTTACTGCATTACAGACAGTTTGAAGGATTGGAAAGCACAGTATTTAACATTTTATAGAAACATCTGCCAACAGAGCTGCTAAACACTCTTGTAAGAGAGACAGAGATGTTTATTTAGACATGCTGCTGACGTTTCCTGTTGCATTTTGATCCTGAGGCATATGTAGTCCTTCCAAACAATTTAGCATGTACTGTGGAAGCACAGTTCTCAGAGAAGTGCAGCTGAAAGTAATTGAGATTGAAATTTCAGGATCCATTGCAGGAAAACCATTACCAAGGCTCCAGGCAGAAGAAGCACCTGGCATAAGGCTTCTGGATAACAAGGACCTTTTGGGGCTTGGTCAGGACAATTCCATGACTGCATGAGAGATGCTGGTTACACTGGCTGGTACCACAGGACTATAAAGTGCAGGGACCTCCTTCCAGGCTAGGCATTCCCCTCCACAGCCACAGGACACCACCCTAACAGCCTGTGTGACACAAGGTACAAAATGCACACAGAAATCTCTGTGGCACCGCAGGTGAACTGAAACTGGATGCTACTGCCACAAACGAGCCACTGGTCACCACGCTGAGCCAGCTGGGTGATCCCTTCCCCATGTGAATCTCGGCACTGAGTGATGCACAGGGGTGTTCTCAATGCTCCTGGCTCTGTGACCTCCCTTAGATTTAATTACAGCGGCTGGAAGAGCTCTCAGCTGACTCCTCCCTGCCCTTCTGCTGGAATTTAGCACTCCACAAGTACAGCAGAGAGCTCATCCAGCCCACAGCCCCTGCGGTTCATAACCTAATGGATTACTGTAAACTATAAATTGATTACGGTTAAATCACCCTCAGCTGCTGCAGCAGAATCCCACAGGGACAATGAATCTGCATCCCTCGTCTCTCTGCCTTTACTTCTTGTGTGTTAAGAGCAGAGTAATTCTTTGTTACGAAGTTAAAACCATTATGTTGGGCTACAGAGATTTCAAACAGGCTGTGTAAGTACTTAAACAACAGAGTGATTTATCCTACACCTAATGAACAAAAAAAAACTCCACAGTTACAGCAACGTGAAGAAAAAGAGAGAATCCTAAACTCTCTGTTTTAGACATCTGATCCCTAGAAGCAAAGGATAATACTTTCAACAACAGATTATGTATCTGTGTATACAGAAAGGATTAATGCAGCTTGTTGGTTACAGACATGAAGGAAATAAAAAAAATAGACATGGAGAACTGTGAATTCAAGCTAACCACACAAAAATTAAGGGTTTATTATGTGTTACAGACTTGAGCAAGCAAGCAAATTACCAGTGTGCAGCAAAGGAAGAGGAAATAATTTCCTCCATCCAAATTTACTTACTTGGAAGTGTGGATTTTGTTCCCCACACCACCACTCCAGTCCCCTCCAAGAACATTTTCGCAGAAGCAGCTGATTTACCTTGTGTTTGGACCCAGAAAACAGGGAGGAAACAGCATTTCATTGTTTTAAGACCCCCATAACCTCTTCATGGGGGAAGAATGGGTCTTTGCCTGCAAAGATTAATCCTGCAGAGTAATGCATATACCACACACTGTCTTTTTATCTGATGCAAGTTATTTGTGTAAATAACCATTTTGGTTACCCCCATCTGGCTTCCATAGGGAAGCATTTTAACTGTGAAGAAAATAAAATAAAATAAAAGACTGGTATATTGTGAAAACTGCATTTTCTGCAACTACTTTCAACAAGAACCACCCCAGGAATTTTCATTCACTTGAGCTGCCTTTAATAGTGGCTCAGATTCCGCACATATTTGTGTAGGGCACATTTCTTCAATTAAGAAAGAAATAGCACTGCTATATCTATCTACACACTTCTAATTGCTCTGAAAGAAGCAGATTATTTTGGATTCTTCTTCTGGGTCCAGAGGTTTTAAATTCTTGATAAAGGTCAAATCATCTCACTCAGAAGATGATGTAGTTCCACTACAGTTTGACTGAAAAAAAGGTCACCAAATCCAAATGCTCTCATTTTCTTGAAATAAATTCACAGGCCTCTGCTCAAGTGTTAAGGGTATTTAAGGACACTGCAGTAAAATCTATATACTTTACTTCCAGTCACTCTTATCAGTCAGAGGCTGCATTGAGTGGCTAGAAATCCAAATAAGACACTCTTATCCCTGCACTTTTTTGTATGCTCCTTCTGTTAAAAGGAACCAAAAACTCCTGATGCTCTGAATAGGCTACAGTGACTCACTATTTCAGTGAATGAAAAGATGTTAATTTTAAGGAAGGATAAATGAGTAAATATAACTTCATGTCTGAATCTCTTTATAACAGATTAAAAGGCTTAACTATTAGCACAAACTCAGAGGTTCATGGCAATAACCAAACAGCAAACAGTATTTTAGAAGCAGCAGGCGCACTCACTTTAAAACACCTTCCCTTTTACACTAATCAGTTCAGATATACTACTACATCTTCCTTTTTTGATCACTGTCACCACCCCTAACAGACACACCCACAGAGCAGCAGAGGTAGTTGTATCACAGAATTTTTAACAATTTTCTTAGTGTAAAATAACCACCCTTCCTGCCTTCCTTCCCCTTGCTGCTTGACCTGCAGAATATTTCATTCAGGACCTTTTCAAAATATTGGAACATATAATTTGAGTCTGCCTGTACAGTCACACACACAGAGTTCATCTCAGTCTTCAGCCAAGGTAAAAATAGGTAAGTCACTGAAGGGAAGCACTGAGAAGAAGAGAATACAAATATTGGAAAGGGAACAGTAAAGAAAATAAAGTTCACTTTTCAAATAGCTGGGCTAAGAATGTCATTCTTTTGAGGGTACTGCTGGAACTTGATGCACACATCCCCCTCCCCCATCTTCATGCACATCAAGGAAAACAGATCTGGACTTTCCAGAAAGTTTGCCCACACAGAGATCCAGCTGCTGAGCAGCCAGAAACACACACCCCGTACAGGGACTGGGGCTGAGCACCCTTCACATCACCACTGCAATGGGGGGCAGGAGCACCTCCACAGCATAAGGTATGGAACATTTCTTGCCCCAAAAGCTCTAACTGGCATGAATTATTTTAGGCATAATTCAAATTATCTTCCTCTGAAATCACTTCCAAGAATTCAGAACAAAAAAGCCCCAAGCAGGCTCTCAGATAACCCACCCCTTTCAAAGAGACACACACAAGGTACCTGCCAGCTGAATTATTTAGGAGCCTTGTGCACAGGACTTGCAAGCATTAGTTATTGCTGCTGGTGCAGTCCCTTCACCTTTAGGACAGACAACTCAGTGTCTGGCTTAGAGTGACATTGAAAGAAAAAGATGCTTTTGTCCTAGAACAATCTCTCTCACGTGGCAAAATTCGGGAGCTGAAGAACAAATACAATACTATATATAACAAATAAGATGACACAAACACCATTACAAGCTCATGATGAGAGACTGATTTCTTCTACAGCAAATTACAAATATACCACCACTAACAGCTTGTGTTCTCTTCCCCTTTTTTTTGCAATTTCTGCCAAACTTAGCGCTTATAAAAACAAGTGATACAAAATTGTTCAGACCTTCATGCAGACACATTTCCCCATTAAACCTTATTAAAGCACGTTCTCTAATTCAGCTTTTACTCAAGGAAGGTTTCTGAGTGCCAGATGAGCCACACATCATCTGTAATGTGGACAAAAATCCACCAAGAATTAGTCTAAAACCAAACTCATTTCCTCTTCAGGCTTGGGCCAAGATTTGCATCAAGGTCCCTGCAGGCAAAAAGCCCACAGCACTATAAAGGATCTCTGGCTGCCTGTTTGCCCTTCTTGCAATAGTTTTACTTGAAATCCACATCTGTGTAACATTAAAAAATTATTTGGATATTTCAGATTACAATTCAGGAGAAGAGCAAATGGCTGCTTTGAATGTCTGTGAATTTTAAGTGTTGAACTGTTTGCATTTATCAGTGGATTATAAAACAAAACCAAAAAAACTCCTGAAAGTAATTCATAGTTATTTGGTCACAGTAGCTCTGATTTACCTCTCAGACGCAAAACAAAGGCATGTCGCAATTCTGTATTTCCAGGAGTTACAAAACATAGAAATCCCTGGATAACAGTTAACACCCTTTATTTCACTAACTGAACTAGTAACTACACCAGTATTAGCAAAGCCATTTTTTTTCTTTGGGGGGAGGGGGGGACAGGGAGTTAGGGTTAAAAACTTCTCAGGATAAAAACTAGGTAATAAACTTTAAGAATTTAATCACTTTGTATTTTAATCTCATACCTTTATCCTGTAGCTTCTGATGGGAAAACTGAATCCTACACAGTCAAACTACACTTGAAGTTAGCAGACAAGTCAAATCCCATTTCAAGCTTTGTTCCTTGGGGTATTCTCTCTCTGAAAATTTGGCTTACATTTTATCTATCCTACTACCTTAGGACAGAGGGCCACCATCAGCAGCAAAATAGAGCTCAGCAATAGTTCTGCCTGGAGGAAGCCACTTAAATCAGGAGGATGTCTGAAATACTGCCGAGGGGATGCAAGAAAAGGCCTCAGCTGTGGAGGAGAGTTCCCAGGGAAGATGGAAGCAATGAGGTGGGCTTCATGAGATGGGGTGGTAAACAAAAAATCAAATACCAGCCAAGGCCAAAGTCCTCCCTGGGATCTCAGCGTTTCCCAAGCTGTCAGTAATGAGGCTGCTGCTGTCACTTCCCCCCTCCCTCCCTCTCTCCCATCAGACACTGATAACACGCCTGTCACAGCCATCGCAGAGCAGGAGTCAGAGATGACAAATCACAGGGAATACGTGTCAACACAATCAACTGGCCTGAAGACAGACAGCTGGTGTGCAAATTCCACCACAGACAGTATCGCTGGTGAAATCAGTCCAAGGCATTTTTAGCAATCGCGAGCTCTCAACAACAGCCCCGACTGCTAAAAATAACCCGCTGAAGACTTGCTCCAGCATTAATAACAGCACTGGCTAAATTTGAGTCATGACCCACTTGGTGACATATAAGCAAAACAAGCACAAACCTCATAAAGAAGTAAGAGATTAGAGTGCTTGAAGCCCCAGCAATTTTAATGCACCTATATTACAATTTTTTCTCGATATCATCAATGTCAGTTGTTCCTATATTCCCCCCCAGATGCTGGATAGGAAGGGAGGTAAACAAGATCGTCTACAGCTGGGTAAAAAGCAAAGGCTCAGCAAACTCTTCAGCACACAAACATCAATGTAGCTCAATACAAACCCTCCTCACTGCAAACAAAAAGGACCTATTAATCAAAGGGACCAGGTGTCCCAATCTCATCCATTTCAAAAGTTCTGAGTATCCATCAGCTTACAAAATATAACTGCAATATCCTGGAAAAAACAGCAAACACCGCTTCCCCAATGGTTTTGAATCTCGAGAAGTAGCAACATGGCAGGGAAAGAAATCCATTTCCCTCAACTTCAAAAATGCACTTTTCCTAGCAAGAGTTGTAGGAGGACCTGCAAGTCAGAACCATTCAAGATCTTTTGAGAAAATCCAAAACCAGCAAAGGCACAGAGAACTCTTAAAGCTCATGTACCCAGGCAGGAACATTGTCTTTCTGGGTGTAAATAAGGACAGAATTAATTCCCAGACTGCCTTAAAGGAAAAATCTACTGCTTCACAACTCCTCATTTCAGGTACACTGCCACAACATTGGCCACCACACTTGCATGAATTAATCTGAGACTGAAATATAGCCTCTTGCCTAGAATGGTTGAGTTCAGAGACCCAGAGATGGAGTCATCACAACCCTTGGTAAACTGCTACAGCCATTAATTTATCCACCGCAGTAAAGTTTTGCAGCTTATCTCTCATCTAACAGTATCAGTGTTAGAACCTTCCAGCCACTGGATCTCCTTACGATTTTGACTGCCACAGAAGAGCTCTCTATTATCAAATTTCTCTTCCCTACACAGGCTGTTATAAATTGTAGTCATGTCACCCCTTGCCCTCCTACAATAAAACAGACAGAGCTCCTGGAGCCCTTCCCTGCCAGACAGATTTTCTGAATCTTTAACAGTTCTCATGACACTTTTCTTGAAGTCTCTCCGATTTTTAACCAATGTTCTTGAACTGCAAGCACCAGGATGGGATAGAGAATTCAGGTTACATTTGTGTCAATGCCAAACACAGGGCTATAACCATCTTGGACTTACTCAGCTCAATACTTCCCTGTCTACACATTCAAGGATTTCAATCTTAGGGGACAGCTAGGCTGTGAAAAGTCCAGTTCAGATCGTTATCTACCTTGACCTCCAAGCCTCTTGCAAAATAGTCATTTCCCAGGAGACACCTATCTCTCCTCCATCTCCTCATTACACCAGAAGGGCCCTCATTTTGTCTCCCAAGTATGGCATTTTATTGCATCAGAACACATTGTTCACAGAGCAGTCCCAGTCGCTCAGGTTCTGCCTTATCTTGCACTCCACCTAATCTGTGTGTTATCTGAGGGTTTATGAGTAATGGTTTTATTTTTTTCTCCTCCAGGTCACTGATTAAAAGAAGTTAAACAGTGCTATGCTAAGGACCTGGAACAAACATCCCCCTGGAAGCTTCTTTTTTTTTTTTTTTTTTTTGCCTGCCCAATTTTGAAACCTTCCAGCTTCTATGCTGCTTCTGTTCAACATCTGCATCAACAAACAGTAAAGCTGGGGCAAAACTCCTCAACTTCAAAATATATTGAACCAAAGATCTAGGGTTTTCACAGCTGATTGCATCAGATCTCAGAGAAAAACAGAGCTCCCAACCACCATGCAGATATCTTAGAGCTGCCACTGTCCCTCTAGAGAGCAGAGCTGCACGTTTGAGGGTGTCACAAACCTGCCACATTTGTGGGCCAGCACATCCAGCAGAGGACGGGAAAGCTCCCACAACAAACTCCTCAGAGTTATGTAGGGTGGCCTTCTCCAGATTAGAGAAATCAGGGTTGTGCCTTTGAAGCACAGAACAGCTGGTCCTCTTAACTCCCCTCAGCGGGGTCTCCTAATCCCAACATGACAGAATTAGATTATCTGTAATAGAAGGAGATTTAAGCGCAATGAGAACAATGCTCTCCAAATGAGTACCACAGTGGAGCTACAAGACTGCAAGGCATGCCCATGGCTTGCACAGCACAAGTGGCCACAGGGAGAGCTCAGCCAGCTCCACTGAGCAGCTCCCAGCCTCACCCAGCATCTGCACAGGACAACCACGCTCTGCAGCCCTGCTTGAAGAAAATAAGCTATTTTGAGAGTATACTTCCTGATCTGTAGTATTACAAGCTATTTTATGAGGTTATTCCATAGTTTCTTCTAGATCCTAGAAAACTGGAGCAGGAAGTCATCCAGACTAGATGGTGAGGTCCTCCTACATCTCCACAAAACAATGTACTAGGAAACCAGCACCAGCCACCAACTAGACCTCATACTCCAAGTACATTTCTCTATATCAAAATACCGTAATTGCAAACTCTTCTGCCACTTTACAGTCTCTTAGAAAAGCCACAACCACAGCCAACATCATGTTCCTACAAGCCCTGTTAGAGATAAGTCCCTGACAGACAAGCAAACATGAGCAAAGGGATGCTAGGAATGCTCTGAAGAAACAGGACAATATCTAAACACACACTGCTGAATCCTCTGGGCCTAAAACTCAGAACTCATTCTGCCACTGCTGTCCTCCCAGCACACAGTGCAGGAGTCAATGCAAAGCTCTACCACTTGTCTCCTAAATTGCTGCTAGTTCCCAATCAAAGCCAATTTTATTCTTTAACAAGTGCTTCTGATGGCATAAAATCACACATAGCTTAACCTCTCAAGTAACTCTGATCTTGAGCCACTCCAAAACTAAGGTCTGGAAACCATACACTGTAAATGCCGCCAAAAGCCAGAGCAAGGAAAAAAGCAAAACACATTTTTCCTGTTTCTGTGTGCTGCAAGAAAGATGCCTGTTTTCCACACTAGTGAGACGTTTTTTAAAGGATTTCTGGTCCACTGTGAAATCTCACCTGCACACAAAGACAGGAATGACTCAGGAGAGAGAGTACATCTTTTGTCTTAGTGGGGTTTGTCCTTCATTGTGATGACTGATGACCCAAACTGGCTCCCTGGATGCTTACGGTTAACAACCCAATTCTTCAGCAAGTTTACACCACAACATAAAAACCCATCTGATACAGGATCCAGCTGCAGAAATGTTGTGCCTTGAAGTATTACAGCATTGAGGTAGCATTAATGAATCAATGACACCAATGAAAACAAAAGCAATTCACCTACAAAATAGTGAGGTTGTGACTGACTGGTCCTTGTCAGTGCTGAGATTCTGTACTAAGGATGAAAATAAAAGGCAGAGAATTAAATTTAAGTAGAAAGAAAACCAAATATTAGCTGCAGAATAGGTGTCTCTAATTCCCCCACATCTAGAGAAATTAAATCCCTGACTAGATTCCCCTTCCCAAAGCACTATAAAGATTGCCCTGGATAAACTTCCCAGGGGCGACAATCTGGAATTTCTCACCAGAACAGCATGATAAAGCTGTTAATGATAAATGCATGCAGAGGTGTAGGAAATCCATATAAAATGGCAGTTTCATGGGCAACACTGCATATTATACAGCAGCAAGAGCCTAAATAGCACCTTATCCCACCACTGAGCACAGCCTGAAGGAGGGTGTTCCTTCGCTTTGTACTTGGCAGGAATAGCCTGGAGTAAAGGCAGCGAGCCTGGGCGAGCAGGGACTGGGAGCTTTACCACAACATCCAGCCTGGGAGAAGCTGACAGCTCTCTCCTGTCAGTCCCACACAGCTTTGCAAGGAGCTTGTGTGCTCACCGGGGATTTTTCCTCCTTACATTTTCTCTACCACTACTGTCAAGGCACCAAGGAAAGTACTTGGCAAATTTGGTTGTGTCATTTTTCAGTGGGTTTTGTGTCACTAGAACTGACAAGCCCCTTATCCTGCCTGGCAGGAACAACCATGAGGACTTCTTGAAGTGAGTCAGTGATACAGCCCAGGAAAAGCTCCTCATTTTCCTTTTAGCTCTGGAAAATCTCTGAAAGTGCCACAACTTCACGTCTGCCCTTATGCAAAGCTTTTGTTTAAACACTCCTGCAATTATGCTTTGACTCATCTCTGCAAAATGAGGTTCTGAATATATTCATAAGAAGATTTATCACAAAAATTATATAAATGAGCTTTCTTGATGCTTGCCAATGTTTTTAGCCGTGTCAGTGTAAAGCCTGTATCTTGTCTAGCAAAAGTTGGCAGGTTAAACTCAACCTAGAGACTTAAAGCTGCACAAATGACTGCTGCCAGTCAAGAAGCCAAAGCATCAAATCACTAAGGGCAAGCTTTCTCTCTCAATACTCTCATTTAATACTTCAAGACAAACAATCAATGTGCCTTATTTCCCTGAGTCTCACTGAAACTTCATTAGAATTTGGACTGTCATCAGTCACAATTTCATTTTCAAAGACCTTCTTTCACTTCTACAGCCAACAGTCTTCCTGCTTCCCTCAATGCCTTTTTATCATTTGTTTGTTTCCAAAGAAAAACAAAAACAAAACACCAGGTCAAAGAATACTCTCACCTCGTGCTACTCTATTGTACAGATCCACAATAAACTGAAAACATACTGAGTGGTGAGAGTAGAGTATTACCTAAATAGCACAGGGAAAATACATGAATACAAAACTTACTCTGAAGAGAAGTAAAGGAAAAGAGTATCAAAAGCAGATGAACTATAGCTCAAACAAGAAATATAATATTTTCAAACTTTAGAAGAGAATTGGAGTGGCCATAAACATCTAGCTAATGAGAGCTTTAATGGGATCTGTGCTCCTAACTGGTTCAAACCACTGCAGAAAAAAAATCTCTGAATGTCAAAAGTGCCAAAGTCTTCAAGAATTTCGTATTTTCCCCGCTTATACAAACCCCAGAAATTCTTACAACTATCCATTCCCTTTGCTCATAAATATTTATCTAGTTGGAGCCAAGTGCATAAATGAACCTTCCATCCCGCTTATGGCTGTTCTCCTTTTAATCCTTAATCCCTTTGCACTATCTTTCTTGTCTCTAACCTGCAGAGGACTCTGACTGTTTGCATTTAATTCTTCTTACACATGCCCTGGAGCACAAATGGCTTGTCAGGTTAAAGATAAAGCAAACATGTACTGCCACCAGTAGGGTAACCAGCCTTTTTGATATCAGAACACTTGCAGCCAAGGCAGGCCAGGGAACAGAAGAATGAATGAATAAATAAGTGATTTAGCTGAGATCTCCCCACTCAGCAAATACACAGACTTTCCTAGGACAAACCTCTTGCCCAGTACTCAGATTCACTAAATCTGAAGGTGGTTCCCTTCCTCTTTTTAATCAAATGCAGCAACACCAGGGGCGTCACAGCCAGGGGTGAGCCAGAGAGATTATGTCTAATTCACACCTTGAACAACTGCACACATGGAGCAGAGAAAGAAAAGGGCTTGAAGCCCTCAAGAGATGAGAATGACCTGGACAGTGTTTCATCAATACAGGCAGAGAGGTCAAGTCAGGAGGAGCACTCAGAAGAAATGTTAATATTCAGGCTTGGACAGGGTCAGTGGAACAACAAGACAAGGGTTTGTCAGAGTCAAGAGCTTTGGTTCCTGAACAAGTCCTTTACATTTTCCTACTGATTCACATTTCCAACCACGAAGCCTTCCACTTTTTTGAGAGATGCACTTAAATGAGTCCTCAGTTGTAAACCAAAGGCACAAATGAAAACCCAACAGTTTTGCTTATTAGTGCTCTATTCACCTTTTTCCCTTCCTCCAAAGCCCTCCCTGCACTGTGAGCAATGACTGTGCATTCTGCCAGCCAGAGCTGCTGCTGCCTCTGGAACCTTGACAGATCACTGCCCCAGGCAACTCGGGGGGATGACGCTGCCAAAGGAAAAGTTGCCAAGGCCCTGCCCACACTCACTCCTGGAACTGAGAGAGCATGGAATTTTTTAATGGGTGTTTCTTTCTGTTGTTCTTTCCAATCAACTTGTTACTTCTGTTCCTTCAGAACAGGAAAATTTCAGATTTTGGAAAACGTATCTCAGCGTGCAAGTGCATCATCTGGCAGATCAGGCATTTCAGGGCAAGGATAACATTACACAGGTCACTGTGATGAGCTGTCGAAGCACAGTGTTTCCATCCTGTTTCTATCCTCAAATGTCAGACTGACGAAAAATGTATCCCATTTTGACATAATTTGGAAAATACTGATCATAATTTGGAAAATACTGATCATTATTTCTCTCCAAAGTCCTCCTTTAAATGAATGCATACACACACCCCTCTTCAGCCACAGAGAACACCACCAAAATAAGAAAAAAAGAGGCAAAAGTGATGATGAAAAAAGATTAAGTAAAACTCCTTAAGCTGCAGGAGCTCCTGGAAAACAATTCTGTATTTGCAAACACCCCCAAGTCAGTCTGAGAGCTCTCAAAGGGAGATTTGGAGGAAACGTACACTGTTGATTCTTTGATATAATTAACATTATTTGTCCCAACATCAGTAAAAACAGGCTTTTGCCTGCTAGCAAGATTTTTGGCTATGCCCACTATTGTTTACTTGAATGGAAGGCTAAAGAGCCAACTGAAGCTTTTTCCCCCCTCTGTTGTGAGAACTTCAAATACTGTGCAAAAAGCACCAAAAAAAGGAACAAACCTTGCAAATGGACAAATAGAAAACATATCCCTTACAAAAGTAAACCAAACCCAGAAAACCAAACCTGATCCAAATATTTTCTTCCAACATTTCTCAAAAACTTCCAAGCAAAGCACACAACTGTTGCTCAACATCTACTTAAAGTCTTTTTAAAGCCCTACGAAAACGTATTCGTGTGCCTACATCCACTATTGTATATTTATGTGCCTTCTTGGAAACCTTAACCTTAAATAAATAAATAAATGCTTCATTTTGGCAGAAATTTTTCCTGCTGTTTCAGCTGTAACAGGAAGATTAAGCTCTGATTCACCTGCCAGCAGGTAAGAACAGAGAGGTGATGCCCAGAGCAGGTAAGGCAAAGGCTCCAGGGAGCTCTGCAGACTGGCAAATGTGTGCTACAGCAGGAGCAGGGGGCATTTTCTTCTGACTGCTGCAGTAAATCCACTAAAAACTGCCAGAGGTGACCCAATACCTCTCTGTACTCCTCAAGCTTGGAAGAAGATTTAGATATAAAATTGCTAAGTTTTAACTTACTACTTCTTAAATTTCTGCTTCTTTTGGTTTCATAGCTGTTTCCTATTTAAAAGTGCAGATTCAGAACTAGACAAATTAGGATGAGAAATGGCTCAGTAAAGTCACTTTGAGAGCAGTCAATGGATCAAGTCCTCTGCAATTACTGTAATGCAGCGACCACAATGGAAGAGTTTATCTCCACTGAGGAACAAGAGCATTAAACCCTCCCTGCAGTGGCCCTGAGGGCCAGATTTGCAGGGCTGGCAGTGAAGTACCCAGGCTAAGCCCTGTCTTCTATCTGAGACTCATGGGCAGCATTAGAAACCCAGTGGCACCCACTGCAGTAATTGATTGGTAGCCAGAAGCAGCTGGCTTATTTATAGAGGTAGGATCTGCAAGGAGAGAAATTCTAAGAGTTAGCAATTTGGGAAAGAAAAATACCCATGGAGCATTGGGATTTTGCTGAGGCCTTTTCTTCTTCCTTAATGCAGCATTTGTAGTTACCGGTAACAAAATCACAACAAAAGAGAACTGCCCAAACCTTATAACAAACCCTGACTTCACACAACTGCTGCTAAATCCTCTAACATTTCCTAAAGGGGGGAAAACAAAGCACCAATTACTTACTCCCTTTCCCTCATGACACAGACAGCTAAAATGGGAGTTCTCAGAGTTTAAGCCTCTTCTCGAATCGCCATGACCCAAGTCTGGTATTTTTTTACACTTTTTTTCCCCTCCAGCTAGAAGTACTTTTTAAAAACCATGTCAAACAACCCCACTGAGCACCCTCTTACTGACACTTCATTACAGGCTGAAACAACCTGAGGATGTCCTGGATATAAATTCACAGGACAAAGCATCTCCTCTTTTAGCTATTCCTTCAAACTGGTTATTAAAACTTCCAAAAGCTGAGAACACAAAGGTCTCAGGACACTGTCTGCCCACAGAAGCAGCCAGTCTTTGTGTTTAAACACTGTGCTTTCCACTTCATGCCTTCACCAGCTGCTTTCATTTTAGATGCAGGTCACATTCACACAGACTAGAAAGCACCACAGACCCTTACAAATTGCTAACATGGGAATTTAGGTCCTTGAAATTGTACTGAAGCCAATGGGCAGTCTATCATTTCTCTATTAAATATTTAAACAATACTAACAATGCTCCTATTAATAAATAGGGCCCTTCTTTTTTTAGTAAAAGGTTCCTGATGTCTAGGATAACTTGGGTATAGATTTTTTGATATTTATTTTAAACAGATTGAAAAATCTATTAAGTGGCCATGGACTAGTAAAGTTCTGTCTTCAGAGGAGACATGAATTTTCTTGTCAATCCAGCAGTCATACTTCATACTTGCTTGCAACATTTCAGGAGTTGGGGAAGAGCATCAGTTGAAACTGGTTTCCAATGGCAGACCAGAGAGCACACAAGGCAGCAGCAGAGAAACATATGTTTGAACCCAAGCCAAAAATCTGGCTTCCTTAAGAAGTGTAAGATGACAAGCCTCTTGTAGCAGTAATAGTAGGCTGAAAAGTGGGGGTGGAAATATTCCCTCTCTTCACGTAGAAGGCAAATTCTGTATCATCTACCCAATATTATTTAATTTAGAACAGCTGAGGTTTAGAGAAAGCCACCAAAATGACCCATTAAAGACAGTCAAAAGCTTCACACTGTGCTTTGCTATCACTGTCTCTCAACTCACCACAGCTTTATGAGATATTTGGGGAAATGGTAAATAACACAGTGGTGTCAAAAACCTAAAGCACTTTGCAGAACAGACACGTGTACATTACTTGGTTGAGAGGAGATAAATGTCTGTGTCTTTGCTATCCTACATTAACATTTCCATGGGATTAGGCTCGAGAAAATTGATGGTGATCAGAATGTAATTACAGTGTTTATGCCAAAAATCAAAAGAGCAGAACAGTGACTTTTAGTTTGGGTGTTCCCTTCACCAAACTCAACTACTTCCAGCAAGAGAAGACTCCCAGGGAATAGCATTTGCTTCTATCAGCAGGACTGGTGGTCTGGTCTGCTCTGTCCGTGGTTCAAAGCAGACTAATGGTACCAGCCTAGAGTTGAAAAATATTTTTACAAAAGCAGTCCCTGTTATCACCAACAGAAACCCTGGGTGTACTGAAAAACTGCACAGTCAGAAAGATAATAAAATAATAAAGCAGCAAACAAAAACAACAAAACAAACAAATCAACCAAAAAAAGACACAGGCTCAAGTTCCAGTGTTTCAGATGGCAGCAACTGCAATTCCCCAGAGGGCCAACACAAACTTTGGCTGAGGCCGCCTCCCACATCTGTAGCCTCACTAAAAGTTACTGCTTTGCTTTTTTCTGCTCTATGTCCTCCTCCTCCTTGAAATAGAGTGTGCTGATTTATCAGTTTTGTGCCATTTGATGAAAAGATCCTCCAGGAACTGGCTTGCATAGCTGCTTATACAGCAGCAAATACCGTATTTGTGGAGTACAAGAGAGCAGAAAGACATCTGCTTGCTTGACTTCAGTAGGTACAAGTGGCTCATTCTTCAGGACACGCTTGCTTTCTCTGCTTGAGCGTTCATTGCCTTGTCTCGGATGGCTGAATCCAATCCCTTTCCTCTTTGCATATCAAAGAGTTGACTTTAGCAGGATTGCAGGCAATGCTCAGAGGCTGCTGTCCAAGGCTTGTGAGGTGCTCCTTTGCACCTGCACACAGCTTACAGGCTGTTTGCTACCACAACTGAACACAAGGAGTTTGTATATTCCAGTTCTTTTAGCTTCTCACCAGCTTTTGTAAATCCACAAAAATTCTGAAGGGACTTCAGAACAAAAATAGTCTCAATTCTTTGAAGAAAAAAAATAGTGGATTACAGCCACCTCTCCAGTCCTCAATCCAGTTGCAGCTGTCATGGTTTGTCATGGATTAGCATCCTTAAAAAAAAACCACTAAAAGCCTAGAATAAGCAGCTACTCAGATGGGAGGCTGTGTCCCAAGGAGAACACGGTGCTCCTCTGTGCCAAGGATCACTGAGCAAGGGAAAGAGCTGCCTGCAGTCTGCTTCCCTGCCTGTACATTCCTATTTCATCAGCCTGACCCACCTCAAATCCAAAGATATGCTTTCTTAAATACAAACAGGTTATCAGGCCACGGTTACCTGGAAGCTGCTGCTCCATGTTCCTTGAAGAACAAACAGCATTGATCACTATCTGCAGTTCAGGACTGCCCCAGCAGCAGACAAAAAGGAAAGATTCTGTCTTCATGTTAGCACTCATGGGAATAAACAAGTAAATGGAGAGAAATGCAGAATTTCTCTTTCTTTTTCTAGACAGTAAAGCTTTCCACAATGTGTCAGCAGTTCTGAGTTGGTAGATTGTTTGAAACAAAAAAACCAAACCAAACAAACAACACTCAAAAAAAGTGCAAGCCATTCTTAACCTGTTTCTTCTTGGTCACAGTGAAAACACATACGCAAAATGAGACCAGAACTAAGCTTGTCAGTGGTATTACTCCGTTCAAAAGATGACCAGATTGAAGCCTGAAAATTAAGTCTTCATAAAGGAGCATTTTCCAAACCTGCCAATTCCCACTGCTTCAAATGACAGCAGCTTTGACAAAGAAAGTCCTATTCTGCTTTCCTAGTAGAGCTACTGCCAAGATTAAGAGAATTTATTTATTTTTTTTTAAATTCAAACTGCTTTGGTTCCTTGTGGTTTGTCTGGAAGCCGAAGAGAAGGCAAAGAGAAGATGGATGAGGTGTAGGAGCTCTACTTTCTAATAGGAGAGTTTTTTCTTCTTTTTTTTTTTTTTTTCTGACAAAGGCAATACCTCTGGGTGCAAAATATATGTAGACAGATTCTTAGAGGGTTCCCCTGCCCAAGAGCAGTGCAAGGAAAGGTAATTTACTCCTCATTTTTTGGGTGCGTTTTTCTTTTTAAACACAGTAACATTTCATCTGAATTTCAGCTTGCAAAACTCAACTGCTGAATAATCCATGGATTTAAGTGTCCCTAAATACACAGTGAAAAGATGGATTACCCATTAAGATAAAATAATATACACAAGCCCCTAAATACACATGTAGGCTGTAATACACATTTTAAATAGTCTCTGTGTGATAATTTAAATGACAATATGCATGCTAAAAAGTTTCAAAAGACATCTTTACAAAGAAGCCATTACCACTGTGTAAATAATACATCATTTAAAATAAATTCTCTGAATTCCCCTGAAAGATTCTTTTTTTTTGTCCACATAAAAAGAATAAAAGAAATGAACATATATGTAAAATACCAATAGTACCATGGGTTCACTTTAAATCTGTAACAGAGTGCACTTGTGAGGGCAGGGGGTTATTTAGTTGCTAACACAGCATACTTCATATTCCTTTATTTTTGCCCAGAAATCTTGCAGAAATGAGGGTCTTATTGATTAATAAAGTAATGATTTACAGTCTTTGTAAACTGTGATCTCTTGCCAGTAGACATCTGAAGAAGACTCATACACAACCACTGCTTTACAGCATGGCCAAACTTGGTGTTTTTAAATCAACTCTCATGGACCCCTGATAATTATCCACAGATTCTAGACCAAAAAGGTCAAAATGATCTCTCCAGACATGGAGACAGCACTGCATGGAAGGAACACAAACCAATGCTTTGGAAGAGACAAGCTCTGATCTGGAAGGCTTGGGAATATGTGATGGTTGAGAGACCAGTTCTGGGAGGATGAAAGAGATATGCAAAACAGACAAGTCTCAGACATGAATGATCAGGTTTTACAACTTTTTAAATTTCAATTTTCAATCAAGTGTGGTTGGTGTACAGACTTTCAGTTAGTCTAAGTTTGGTATGATATACTGGAATTTGCTACTAAAACTTACATTTACTGAGCAACAAGGTGCTTCATAGTGACACTGCAACATACACCCCAAAAGCACAGAGTCTGCAGCACTAAATTCATCAATCTACTTAAAGCTGTGTAACTAATCCACAGAAAAGGCCCAAAGGAATCAGGCACCTAATTTAATTCTCAGGAGTATTTATAAGCCTCATCTGTAGGTACTGTTCTGAAAACACCAGATCTGAATTATTTCCCATCACACACTAACTATCTCAAGCACGTTTGGGGTTGAAGGCAAACCTTCATACACTGATTCCTACACACATATCAAGCACAATGACAAATCATCAAATACAGCAATATGCCAAAGTCATAGCTTGGCACTAAATACATGCAGGAAAGGGCAAATCCACTTCCATTCGCTCTGTAACAAGTGGTTCAAGTAATTTCAATCACGGGGGGTGACACACAGGAGCACAGTGGCAGGTAAGAGCTCAGCTGCCACTGAAATGGGAGCACGGTCAGTCCCTGCTGGTGCTTTGTACCAAGCCTTTCTCTCCTCACCTGGCTTTCTCCCACAGCCCAGTTCTTCCCTCTTCTTCCAAACAGGAAAGAAAACAAATGAGGTTTCTCCCTTTCAGAGATAAGAGAGGGATGAAAACAATGCCCTGGAGGAAAGAAATAGATAGAGCTGTGGGAACATGATCCTTCCCAGCTCAGCTCTCAGCATCAGAGGAATTTCTGCACGGTTCACAACTTCAGGATGGGTCCCAGGATCCTAACACAGCCCCATCCAGTAGTGGCATGTGCTTTTCCAAGTCAAGCTGCCACTTGCCAGGAGACATGCCTGAGCTCCTAAGAGCTCAGTGGGGAGACAGCAGAATCCAGCCCATTGAGAAAGGCCCTATTTCCATGGGTAACCAAGGATACCTTTCCTGCTGCACAGGTGACAGACTCATCTAAACACATGTTAATATAACGTGGCCTAATAGTTCACAACTGTTTTGTTTTTTTTTAAGTTGACCTCACCTGAGCACTCAGCCGGAGGAAGCCTTGTGCTCTGAAAAGGCAACGTTCAAAAGAAAGAAACAAACAAAACCAACCCCAAACAACAAAACAAAACACAAAAAAACCAAAGATCCAGAAAATTTGGAATGTGGCAATGGGAAAAACTGACACATGGTGTCTGCTATAAGAATTACATTCCATTAGACCTCTTCCCCTGAAGACTGCCATCCAAGTCAGCTGCTCTCTGGGTTAGTGGAGAAGCCAGGAGCCCCAGGGCCAGCATGACACAGCTGTCTGGGCTTCTGCAACCAGCCCTCCAACCCAGGAGAGAGCCATGCAACACAGAAAAATACTTAATTCATAAGAAGCCTGTATTAACATCCCTAAGCAGACTCTGTAAAAGAATGTATCTGCCCACACACGCTGCTGAGAGGCACGCAAGGAAGTGATTTTAAGAGCTCTTTAAATTGGAATGTAGATGTATCAAAGGTGAGCTCAGGCTTTAGATTCAATAAGCTACTGCTCCATTCTTTGCTCTTGACTGTTTGGCCTGAAACAATCCCAGGTAATTTCTCCATTACTTTATGAGCCCAATTACTTTATGATATCTTGCTTCAAATTGATTAAGGTTGAAGAAACTTAGAGCTTCACTTAGGGCTCATTCCAGAGGGGAACTGCCAGCTTTCCAAATTCTCTATCAGCACACATTTAGCTGGAGGGGGTGGGCTTTCCTCATCACCTTTGCTGTTTCAGCTGGTGAACTGGGAACAGGCTGCTTTCTTGGCCCAAGCAGAAAGGCTAAATCTGCTGACTGAAGGCAGCACAAGGCCTCTCCCACACGAGACAAACTTTGCACCTTCCAGCAGCACTGTGTGCACTGGGAAAGTGAAACCCTCCTCAGGGGTGAAAGGGCAAATGTAGAGCAAACAATTACAAACAAGATTAGAAAGTAAAAGGAAAAACAGACGCCTTAAACCTTCACCTATGTTAGGTCAGAGCTTCAGCAGTATTTTCTTCCATTTAAAACCAATCCAACTTTATTTATAAACAGAGTTCTATAAATAGCATTCATGTCTCTAGACAATAAACCATGTGCTGCTGATACTGTGACATCTCAAAACCAAAAGTTGATTCTTTTGATAAAGAAACAGTCTCCAGGAAATTCACATTTTAATCAGGTTCTACTTTCTTTCTTTTGCTATTTTTCAAGTGTAATAACAAACCCGTGTAATTCAACTTAAAAAAAAAGACAACGAAAATTTGGTAACTGAACTGAAAAAAATCATTAGGGGGATTTCTAAATTCCTGTTTAATGGAGCATAATAGATTGGGTTGTTTCTGTTCTTGGTTTTTTTGTAAGGTAAAAGTGAGTTTTGTTTTTTACAGTTTTTCTACTGCTTCTGTAATTTTTAATGCAGCAACACTTTACACAGAAAAAAAAAATCAGACTCCTACAGCACTCAAATTGCTACATTACCTGATTAAAACTTGAAGTGCATGGGCCTCACTTCCAACCACTCTGCACTGCGAGGACCAGTCCAAGATCTACCTGGCCTGCAGCCTCTTAAGAGCTGGGTGAGGACAGGGGGATGAACCCTGTGAATCCTCTTTTGGGGAGAAGCTGCTGTTTCTTCTTAGGAAGAAGCTCCAAAAAAACCTTGATTCTCTCCTTCTACCTCAGCACAGTCCTTCCACTGATGTGTTTGCAGGTACAGCAGAAGAATAGAGTTATGTCAGTGTCACAGCTAAAGACCTTAGACAATGCCATATGGCCACTCCTGAAATCACTTTGGTCACCAGTTTGTATTAAGGGACGACACCAACCTCCAGCATTTTATCTAAAATATTATTCCTGCTGCAACTCTAGACGCCCATACTGCAGTTGTGAAATTACTAACAAATTGAATAAAGGTGTGGGGGGGAGTTCCCACTGTTAGACACCTTTCTACAAGCAGTACTATTTAAAAATAATTTTTTGAAAAATTGTACTTTAAATACTCTATACATTTGTTATACAAAACTCAAACAGTTTCTGCAGGCAAACTGATGAGTTGATAAAACTAATAAATCATGAGCAGGCTGAAACTCTGGCCTACAAGACTAAAAATATTCCCATCCTCCATTAAGAGGAATTTGCCATCTTTCCTCTCCAACAATTTTGACTTTTGTTCAGCATCGGAAAAAATCTCACTCCTTATTCAGTCTTGGGCATCAAAAATTAACTTGCTGGATTTACTTTCTTAGAGCAAGTGTTTGTAAGGATGCTTCCCTCTTTTGAATGGAAGGCACATAAGAAATTCACTTGAATCAGAGCTTGTCTTGTGATGCTTTTCTTTATCCCTAGAGTAATGTATAGTTTTTTTAAGCAAAACAAACAGAGAGGATTTAGTAGAATACAATTTCTTTTGTTTTATTGCTCCATTAATTTTATTTATGTTCAAATATGTTGCTTTTATCAATTTGGTATGAGGGAGAGAGATGGATCAGGAGGAAGGAACATGACTCTATTTCAAAATGAGGCATTGGGCAGAACACGAGCAGGAGGTGTCTGAACCACCTTGGATGATCAGTCATATTAATGCAACACAGCTTTGATAGGTAGCAATTACAGGGTAATAGATAGTCCAAGCATTACTCAGAAGCCTACTGCAATCATATGTTTAGAATCCTACCTTTACATCCCTTCCTGCAGATGTACATGAAAGCTGTCATTATTTAAGAAGAAAAAAAAAAAAACACAACACAACAAACCTTTCTTAGCAGTATATTTTGGATTTTCTGGTCTGTATCTCATAAAAGTCTGCCACTGCAGAAAGCAACCTGTTTCCTCAGTTATTTCTTTACATTGTTAATTTTTGATCACTCAACTGCACCTCAATCAGCAAAGCAATAAATACTCTTATCTTAAAAAAATTGTAACAATGACACCCTCAATAAAAACCTAATTGACGACTAGTTGAAGACTAATTTTCAGACTAATCTGAAAAAAATTCAGAATGAAACACACGTTCTTGCTAACTGAACCCACTACACAGAACACTTCTGGATTAACATACTGCCATAGAGCTGCTTTTTTATGGCAGCATCTTTACAGGATGAATTGGATAGAAAAGAAAAGGCAAAGCACTTGGCTACAAGAAATGAATGATGATGGAGACCCTAAAAAAGGCCTTTCCTAATGACAAGATATTACTTCACAGGTTAATGAAAACCAAATACCAATTTAACATGCTAACCTTTGAGCAAATTGAGTTCAACTAATCAAGAGCCCTCCAAAAGGGTATTTTGAGCTAAGAGAAAAGACTGGAAAAATCATTTACATAAGATGGCTGGTAATGGTGCATTTAATGGCACTGGTGATAGGGAATTATACTAAGAAAATGAACACATCATGTACGACCTATTCCCTAAAGCATTTAATAGGACATCTCCAAAGAGCCAAATTCTGCCCACTGGTAGAGAAGCACAATTCCTGTTAAACCAGGAAGGCAATAACAGATTCTTCCTCAGGACACCCCTCTCTCTCTCAGAATTTTAAACAGAAATAATATTTACTGTGAAACCAATACTGGGCAACTTCACTGTATCAAGGGCTCTCTACATCAATTTTGATCACTAAAGGACAGTCCACCCCTGAACTGGAACTCCTCCAGCAAAGGAAGATATTTATCACCCAGGATCTGCTATTTCTTTATGGACCCTGTAAGGAGGATGTGACACCAATCTTTGAGTACCTCTGCCTGAAGACCACTGGGTAAATAAATCCTTACACACTTCTAAGAGATTACTCTGACAAGCACACTTGGGAAATATCCTGACTTTGTGCAGGTGCACAAGCAAGGCTCTTATATACCTGCCCTCACCTTGTCCCAGGCATCTTCAGAAGCTATTTTTGATCCCATTTAGCATGGCTCAAGTGCAAGAAAATAAATCTCCATGATCTCTCTCTAAAACTGGAGGCAGTGCAATTCTTGGAAACCTACGCAGAGAGCTAAACAAAAAGTGGTATTATCTCATGTAACAAAAAAGTAACTCCCATAAAGGCAAAAAGATGCAGCTGGCTTTCCAGCCTCTAGCACACACTCAGGAATGGCATCAAGGTTTTCCCCTCTGTTGTTTCCCTCCTGCCTCCATCAAGTCCCACAGCCCTCAAAAACAGGTTTGAAAGTCTGCTTTGCACCACCACCTCCACATACTCTAAAGATCGCTGGAAACAATCCAGCAGTTCCCCAGCTAAGCACCACACCTGTGATTTATCGCTTACCACTCACACCGTGGCAACTGCGAGCTACGTATTCTTGTTTGTCAAACAAAACAGCATCAAATTACATGGCTGGGAATGTGTCCAGCGTTTCATAACAATTCCAGATCTTGATAGATGCAAGATGTTACATTATAATAAAATCGAGACGCATCATCTTTAGGAAATACACGTTAGAAGAATATTAACCTCTGCAATATATCGGTTTTGATAATATCAGATAGTGCAGCCCTTTTTGAAGAGGACAGAGGAGAAAGCATTTCTTCCCCAAATATTTCTGATACAGCAGGGAATAGCTGGCAAGTAACAAACGCTTGCCTTGGCAAAGCACATAACGCTGCTGGTTTGTACATTTGTTAATGTTTTGAGAGTCCTTAAAAATGACCTAACACAGCAGGCACCTCTGGCCTTACTGCACATCACTGCTTTTTTCAAGCACCCTCGGCCTGGCCAGAAAACCACCGAGTGGAGAGACAAAGAGACTGTCACCTAGATGAACATTAAAACAACAGAACACAGGAAATAACCTGGACAAATATAAGGGAGGCAACTTTAATTGAGCTCATTTGGTAAGACAATACAAGGCCTTTACCCAGGAAAGCATCAGTGAACAATGGGCCCTAAACTTACAACAACAGCACTGCAAACACCCCACCCAGCAGGCACGGTGACCAGGACTCAGGGACACTCCCAGCTAGGGCTGCACTCACTACATTTTATGCTTTGAATATATTGGACTTTTTTTTTTTAAATTTTAGAAATGTCATCTACTGACTTTCACTTTGGAGAAGTCCTGAACTATTATAACAGCCACCTAATGGCTGCACTTTAGCGCTTTCTTGAATTAAAGATGTCCAGAAAAGTCATCAAAAATAAGACACTAGTCACAAGTACATTAAGGTACTTAAATCATCTACTTACGTTTCAATGTATCATGCTGCAATTTTATGAGTCAGACACCCTCCTCCCTTTCAGTTCAGCTAAAGTTTAAGTACTGTGGCTCTTGCTGGCTGCACTGGAAGGCTAACCTAAAATTTTTGGCTAACACCTGCCCTTCAATCGTTTCATTCTTCTCTTCATTACTCACTCCTGTTTCACTGTCTAAACAATAAGAATCACATCATGAATCTAAAGTTTTCCAGTACTGGGAACCCTTACGTTCACTTGAAAAAAAAGATCTCATGGAAATGTGCCTACAGTTAATAAAAGACCCAAACCTTTTGTGGAACTATACCTTGCAGTTAAGGGATTCCATAATTAGAACATAATTACTGAGCCATATAATGTGTCAAATTATGGGGAATGATTATTTGTAAAATTACAGATAAAGGGAAGAATGAATAAATCTGGAGCCACAGATAAAACCAATTAAACTGAAGTCCTTCCCTTCAGCATTCCTCTAACACTTTGGAGACCATCTCTGTGCCCAGTACTAGTTTACATGCACAATTGCTGTGATAAAACTTTTACACTATATACACAGCATAAATCCCAGTAGTAAATAATTCAGTACAAGAAACGGCTGCAAAGAGGGACAGCTGGTGCTGACAACACTATCAGCATCTTTGCTGCCACATGACACACACTCAGTTATGAGTGGAATAAGATTATGGAGAAGACAACACAAATTTCAGGTTAAGCTTGGAGTTGTTAAGGGATTTCACTTATTACTTGAATAGGAGCCAGCACCTTTTAAAGCAGCATTCAAAATGAAACTACCTGTCTTCAAAATGCACTGAGAAGGTCTTTGCATGCAAATTCAAAGCCCAAACTACACATAGAAAGGATGCAGACACAGACAACACTCATCTTTGTGAGGTGTAAATCCTAAACTCGGTTATTGCAGATTATAGATTATAATCTAATGAATTCAGTCAAACCTACCTTAGAATATATGGAAGAATACAACACAGGGTAGGAACCCACAGAGGCAACCCTGGTACCCTGCTGGGGTCAGTACCACAGACACCTCCTGCACAAGCTCAACACCAGCTCCTCCTAAAAAGCAGCTGCCTGCCCTGGAAGTTACAACAGGCATCAGCAGACTGAGGATATACAGGAAAGCTCAGCAGAAAAAATAAGGTATGATAAAAACAAAAGACTTATAAACAGTCCCAGAGGAAACATTTATTTCAGATTAAAAGCCATGCACAGTCTCTCTGCACATGGTTTAAATCATTGCCCCTTAGCTGTTCTGCTTTTCCAATTTACAGATTTCACCCCATAAGAACCTTCCCATTTGTATATCTAGATTCAGAGGTTTTTTTACTGGACTTCCTTACAAGTGCTCCTCTGCTTTTTTCATACTGTCCCATAGCTCATTCAGTCACAAAAATAAAAAATCCCACTTTTGATCACAGCACTGGGCAACGCTTTCAATGGTTTTTGTTTTTTGGGGTTTTTTGGGGGGTTTTTTGCAAGAGTTCTTGCAACTACAAACAAAATCAGACCTCAGGCCACCTGCTTTTCTCTGCCCCTTCAATATACAATTCTTGCCTCAATGCATCTTCAGCAATGCACAATCCTGCCACAAATTGAAGGGTGACCTGTAGGGACAGCATTATTTTTCTGTAAGGCATAGGTAAAAATCAAGGAAGAAATTTGGTAAAGTACACTGAGAACACAGCTAGTGATAAATTACAGAGCCACAATATAAATTAGTACCAGTAATTACATTCTCTTTCAAAGAAACTGAGGTGTAAGAGACACTAATGTCATCTTTTCCTGTACAATAATATTGACTTTTTAACCACCAAAAAAGGACACTGTCTGACTAAGGCAAAACATGAATTATGGCTACTTTAGAGGCCCTAAATGTAACATCAGGACACACTGCTCACACTGTGGCAAATTTAAATAAAGATAAATCCAGTCAACATAATCTTCTAACTGAGCTGTGGGATTGGGAATCGATGGAAGAGGCTCCCAGTCTCAGCATCTGACTCAGAGACTTAATTGCAATATTTATCTATCTTACCAAACAAAACAAAAATATTGTGTAATACATAAGTATATGCAAAATATAAAGTTTTATTAACATTGTTGCTTTGAAAGGTATTGATTCATCAGTATTTAAGATATTATATTGACATTTCAATTTGAGAAAATCTATGGGAACCTCCCCAAAAATCTAAATCAGCATTATCAAAATATTGACCTAACAGTGATAAGAAGTTTCAAAGATGCATTCAAAGTGAGCAAATAAGAACCCACTTGTGCAATAAACACCTCAATTAGCTAGAAGAAAACAACAAAACAAATAAACAACAAAAGGAAACCACTGAAAATTAAGAACTCCATCAATTAAATCACTATCACAGAAGTGAAACTCTCCTGGTGTGGTATTCATTAGTCACTGTACCACTGTGGACTGGCTCTTTGAATGAAAATGCCTCCTTGAAGGCAGCAGCTGTAGAGCAAGTACCTACAGAAGCGGTTCTGGGGGCCAGGAGCAGTTCTGTCCTTCCTTACACACCCCACACCAGTCACTGCCAGACCCCTACAGCTCCACAAGGTACATCAAACCTTCACTGGTACAGAAAATTAAAAGCCATTTATAGAAATGTGAAATATAAAAGCACTTTTTTAACCCCCTGCTAAGGAGGCATTTCACTGCTGCTCTGGTGACCACTGTCATCTTCCCACATTTGAAACCATCAGTACAGGTTCTTGTCTTCAGAGAATTGCATCTCCAGTCCTGATGTACAGCATGGACATATTATAAAATGCTGAATAGTTTTCAGTTACTTCTAAAGGACTTCAGAAAATTCATGTATCCAGGGCCATAAAAATGCACTTCTCACTCTGGTTAGAACATCAAAACATTTGCCTTTTTACAAGCCTAATTAGCACCCAGATCCCTCTAATGACTCTCCCTTTCTTTGGCCAGTATCAGAAATCATTATGTCTAAACCTGATCAGTTCAGAAGGAAACCACAATGGCTGAATTTTTATATTGATTAATATTGTATAAAGACATTGGTACCTCAGCAGCACATAGTTACCCAAAATTATCTGTTATCCTTATGCAGGAGGCAAGTCTGCACTATACCACAAGCGTACATACGATCAATTAAATTGCTGCTGAAATTCAGGACATTTAGATATTTTACTTAACGTGAGAAAAGCAGTGTAACAAGCTAAAGCAGTTAAATGTCTGTTACACAACTTGTGCCATAATATAGTATTGAATTCAACAGCACTGAGCACACCCATCCAAGCTTGATTTATTGCAGCTAATTGCTAATTAGGGTTATTTTTGAAGTACTGCTGTTTGCATTGCACCAGATTTGCACTTGGGGAGAAAACAGGATTTACAAGGTCAGAATGAAGTTTAAACATTTGTACACAGACTGCTTCCCTCCCCTCAGTATTGCTAAAAGGTCTCAGCAATCTGAAGACAACAGTATTTACACATGTGATGTTATTAAAACCGGGCACTCCCAACTTTGTATAAAGCAGTTATTAGCATGCAAAAATTCAAAGTGAGATTGCAATGGTTGCCCAGACAACTTTCTAATTAAATAATGGCAGTAATATCACTATGTTTCCATGTACTACATTAAAAATTGAACAGTCTCTCACTAATAATGTATTGGCCATTTGCATAATCTAAAGACCCTAGCTACCATATCAGCTGTGGACCATCACACTGTTAAGCACCAACATGAACATCCCACACCCGCTCCATGGCCAGCAGTTCCAGAGATAAACACAGCAGTAATTCATGTTTCAAACATGTGTCATGGCTCCTGTTTGAAACGCCTGCCTGTTCAGACCCATTTAAGCATTGCTGGTAGCGGGATGACCCTCAAGATCAAAACTTGTCTGTCCCCTCTCAAAATCAAACCCCTCTGTAGACTCTACTACTCCCAACTTTAGCATCAATCTTCCCATTCCCCTAGAACATTTCTGACTGGTGTTTTAGGCACCATGGGAGCATGTCTGAAACCAAAACATCCTTGTAGTAACTACAGCCCAAGCATTCAGCCTGCTGTGCTGGATGGATTCCCCAGTGCCTCTGCAAAGTCTCTCCCAACACCCAACACAGCTGTTTGTTTGTGCTGCAGGTAAGCTGCACTGAGACAAGGTATAAAGAAGTGAAGACTAATCCACCTTTCAAAATTCAACAGCAGCTATCAGTAATTAGCAAAATAAACTGTCAGGAGTGCTACAAAACATAATCCCTTGAAAAAACAAAGCTTTGGTTTGGTTAAACTAGACAGGACACTGGCATGATGGCTGTCCAGAATTAACTGACTACAGAGAGAAACTATGAAGGCTGAATGAATTATAATCAAGAAAACACGACATGCTTAGACTTACCAAAGGTTCCTCTTGAATTATTGCCTCAGTTTAGATTTATTTTTATGATTTGCTATAAGTCTTTCCAAATATTCTCTAATCATTAGCTGTATCAGCAGTATGAGAGCCCTAAGAAAAATAGCACACTGCTATTTTTGGTTTCAAGAGACCAATTGCATTTCCAAATATACAGCTAACACAATCCAGCAAGGCTGTGGTTTCATAAATCCAGAGAGTTTTCCTGGTACATTATCCCACAGCTGAAGACAGCTAGTAGAAAACCTCAGGGGAATGGGGATTCACAGCTTTGACTTCATGAACTGTAGCACAGGGTCATGNAAAAAGAAAAAAAAAGAAACAAAAATGTGGTTCATTCTATGCCTGTCCAAGGAGAGGGTTCAGAGAATGCATTTTCAGTAGGAATGAAGAACCTGAGCCTTTCCCATGTCCCTGGAAATATATTCATGTTTTGGCAGCATGCAGGAGCCTAAATGAAGAGCCTTCCAAAGTAGAGTGCTATGGAAACAGGATAAAGACACTTTTCCAGCCCCAAAGCATGTACACTACAGCACTGGCTCTTCCCTTAGTGTGGGTACATCGTTCCCAATTGTGTCTTAATGGAAAATATATTTGCATCAGTAGACAGCTGCTTACAGACCAGCTGTTCCTTCCTGTCCTCCACTTTGTTTTTAAAGGAAAGCTGCACTTCTCCTTCCTATCCTCCCCCGACAGACTTGTGCAAGCACAAAAGGACTGCAGCACACGCCAAGGGTCAGACCTCTTCAGCACTGGCTGACAGAACGGGCTGGATGCCACAGGAGTTGGTGTTTTCCTCTGTATTACACCACATACAATACAGATACATTGCTATTTTGAATAATCCTCTCCAGTCAACAGATGCTCCAAGAAGAACTCTGCAATACAGTAAATTTGGCCTCCACAGTCTTCACAAGATGTTTTGCATCAGTAATTTCACCTATTTCCAATGTTGATCAGGAGCCCAAGGCACAGAGATCCACAAGCATCCTGCAAGAGACCAAGCCCCATGCTCAGCCTCCATCACAACTAAACTGCTCTGAGATGGCTTTGGACATCCTGTGTTTAGTGGGAGCCCAATCCTCCCTCTGAAATGCAGAGCATGGTTTCAGCCAACTCAAAACATGGAGGAGACTGACTCAGTAGATTATCCAGAGGAAGTACTAGGAGGTGGGATGGGTAGAGAAATATATTGTAAGAAATGGTTATTCTCTGGACTCGAGGTAAAAATGTAGCTCTGGAACTTTGAGGAAGGTGTTAAACTCCTTCGTTTTTGCTTACTCCACCCTGTTATCATGTACCTCGACACAGGTTGCACATGTTCTTAAAGCATCCAGCAGCATGGACCTTTTCTGAATCCTGCAGGCTTTGCTACAATGTAAGTATTCAGACTCAAGCAATTACTTCTGACTGCACTAATGAGACAAGCATGCTGTTTCTGCACTGTATATATATACACTACACACAAATTTCATTTAACAACTATCTTGGCTTTGATGTAACCCCATCCCTACTTAATTTATGTTTGCAAATATTTGGACTGAAAATTAAAATTAATAGAAAGCTGAAACAAAAGAACTCCTGTTGCTCTGTGTGAACATTCAAAAAAGCAAAGTGCAGAAACACTGCTTTTCCCCACAACCCAAGCACAGAGTTTGCTGATTCCTGATTACTGAACAGCCCTGTCAGACACCACTGACTGACTTGGTGTAGGGGGTGACATACGGGGTGCACAGAATAGAGGAATTTTCTCCATTCATCAGGCAGTCTTCCCCACTCTGTAGAGAGTAGGGACTAATGCACGTAAATCCCTGGTTCATCAAGAAGTGAATAGACCTTTTGTTGTAGTCTATTACAGTTATAAAGATTCTGGCCACGCTTCTCTTACCACCACCATCCCCTCCACCAAAATGAAAGGTAGGGCTTTAAAAACACAGAAACGGATCAGGATTCAAAACACGTCAGAACAGCCCGGCTGCACCAAGAAGAAGGAGAAAAAAAGCCTGCTGGCCCCTCTTTCAGGGCCTTATCACACCACTTTCGAGAAGTTTTGCTCAGGCAGCTGACATCCAGTTTTCATCTTCTACTGCAGATGTGCGGCTTTCCTGCACAATAGGCGCCTGCAGCCCTGGCTCTCTTCCAGGTCCCACTGTGTGACAGTAACAAAAGGCGAAGCTGGAAGCCCTCAGCTACAGCACAGCTCTAAATGATTTAGTGACCACGGCGTCCAGACCTTGGCAGCAGCTGCTGCTTTAAAGGGACATTACCCAAGGAGTCAGTAAACCACAGAGGCAGGCGGTTTTTCACACTAGATTTGAAAAGTTCTGTTCAAAACTGAAATGGTCCTGCCATATTTTTTAAAAACCCAAAGCAAAGAGAAGGAACATGGGAGGGGACAGGCAGAGATTGTTGTCAGAAGTTGTTAATGCAATACCACAAAGCCCAAAGACCATCCCTCATGGTATCCTCCACTTAAGGATTTCAAGGCACTCTGCAACCACTAGAGATGGCAACCTTCCGCTTCCATGGTCATGTATTATTTTCACTTTAGAGTCACAAAAATAAAGCCATGATATTAAACCAGCCACTAGTGACCAGGACAACTTACATCCAGGATTGCACTACATGAACAAGTTTTCTCCCAAGTGTGTGGAGAAAATTACCTCTTTGTATATTAACGCCACATCATATTACGAATTTCCAATTTCTTCGGTGTACATACACCACCACAACACCACAAAAGGGCTTTTGCAGAGAATTTTCCACTGAATGCAACCTCCAGCTTGTGAAAGGGAGCTATTTATGAGCAACAGCAAGATCAGCATGTCCATGATTGGACATCAATACATAATACCATACCTCAACACACACCGCTCTTGCAGAACCATACTGTCAGTCCCCTGCTGAACTCCACAGCAGTTTTTGAGCCCAGAAAGGTATGGGTTAGAAGAGCTGTTGGGTTTTTTACACAGTAGAAGATCCTGCCAAATCCACAAATCGCCTCAAGCCCTGTGAGCTATTTTACTTCCCCTCCAAGCAGCAGAATAGCTCAGCTTTTGCTACAAAACTTCTCACGTGTATCAGAGGATTAGTGAATCAAGCCAGTGCAAGCTTCCAAAAACATCCAATGAACACAAACAGTGCCCTGCTCAGCAGTCAAGTCCTTCTGCCTTTCTTTTCTATCTTCTAATAACATACAGGGCTGATGCCCTGACACAAAATGGGTCCTTGTTTAGATGTGCAGACACATCCTGCTGCCTTCTTTCTTCAAGCTCTCCTTGCAGACACCTTCAGTACAGTCACACCATGTTCATGACCAAGGGTTCCAGCTCCAAACCTCTGTTGGTGAAGCTCCAAAAACAGGTGACCCCAGTTTATTCCCAGAGCTCAGCTCTGCTGCTTCTGTACCATAAATACTGCCTAGAGGAACCGTGCAGGCAACTGTAATGCAAATGACTTACCAAAACATATCCCCAAGTGTTTGGTGGCTAAAAGAAACCAGTGGCCAGCTGTGCTAAGTCCCACCACTAATTTAGTGTAAGTGTAAATTCAAGTAAAAAAAACCAAAAAGATTTATATGAACTGTAACTACTGTGCAGCAAATACTCAAAATAATTTCTGTCAACAGAGCACTAATTAAGATGGATAAACACTCGTTTCACTAATCTTCCTCCTCCCTACAAAGTAATTTAGTTGCCCACAGGGAAAAAAAACAAGAAGAGATTGATAAAAAAGACATACCAAAAAGGTGCACATATTTCTATATGCCAGAAACAAGTAACACAGCACTGCTAGAGCTCTGTTGGAAAGGGAAAAGGTGCAATTTTGTATTTCTTTGTGGAGTCTGAGAGTAATTTTAAAAGGACCTTTTAAAGCCATCCTTCACCACCTGCAGTCAAGTGGTCATTAAAAAAGACACACTGTAATCAAAGCACCCACTAACTGCTGAGAAACACTATTAATCCACCAAGCAGCACTGCTCCATCCGTTCCCTCCACAGCCATTCTGAGTGAGTAAAACAAAGCTCCGCTCACTCAGGTGGATATTCAGCTCCTCTGAGAGCACTGATGGTGAGAGAGGGAAGTAAAGACATTACTGTGCTAACCCACAAACAACGGCTGATTTCACGGACACCCAGGACGGCTCCTGTGGTTACCACCTTCAGCCAGCTGCTTTGCCCCAGATTTTGGGCTGCTGTGGCAGCAATGCATGAACAGGGTCGATTCTGCATCTGAGCTCCGGCAGTTTTCAGCCCACAATATTAAAGTGATGTCTTTTTCAACTTTAATATGCAGGGAATAGAAACGCGCAGGAGCTGATACAAGTTCTGTTGAACCTTTCCTGCTTAGAACAGTAAGGAGGGAGAAAATACCACTGAAAAACATATGGTTTGAGGAAGTAGGGGCAGTAAGTGCTTTGCTCTCTCAGCATGCTGCTACACTCCAGAAGACATCAGTGAGAGGCGGGCAGCACAGGAGCAAATCTGGTATCAGGAAATGTTGTGCAATATGAAACACATAGAACAAAAGAATGATTTCCTACCCCTACATTGTACTCTAAAACAAGATAGCTGCCTGATCAACCAAAACAACATAAACTTGGTAGGATTAGAGATATTTTCCCACCTCACTGTAACAAAGCTCAGGTAAATGGGAGCAGCAGGACCAGGAGCACCAAGGTGGAAATAAGAAATCAATGCATCTTCCAGCCTCCTGCTCACCAGATGCATCAGGAATGTAAGCAACTGAAAGCTGGAATGGGGGAAGGGGGAGGGAAGGGAGAGGGATTCACAGCACTTCTTAAGCAGTAATTTGTCTTCTAACAGTTCTGGATGTGGTGCTGACTGACCATGTTAAATGAGGTGCTCCCTCTAGGCTGGAGAGGCACTGACCCTTAGGAAGAGTGCATGAAACTAAGAGCAAGGAAAGAATAAGCAACCCAGATGAGAAACAGCATTGTTCCTTGCTGAAGAAAATAATTTCTCTGTTGCATAGATGCCTGTGACTGCAGGTGCCTGGTTTTGGTGAGGATCCAGCCTGATGCTCTTAAGCGGCAGTGCTCTCAACACTGCTAACATTTAGACCAGATCTCCCGACTCTTGGAACTGGCTGGGGCTGTGGGAGGAAAACACTGCCGACCATTTGGATCACGGACCGTCTGCATTCTGCCAGCCCCCACCGCGGTTTGACAGACAGTGTGGAGCAGCAGAGCCATTGCTGGGATTTCTGCACAACATGGGGCAAGAGACAGGTTTATCCAGGATAATTTCACAGCATTCTCTTGCTCCATTTCCTGGTTGTTTTCCAGGTCCATTTTGTTATGCTGTACAAGCATTACGTGCCTGTGATCATGGTGACAAGACATACCATGACGGTAGTGCAGTTAAAGGCAGCAGGCTCTGTAAAAACAAGCAGACAGGTCTGCTTTGTTCTCAGCAGTCAGCTCCAGGTCCACACTACCAAGAGACAGAAGAGGGGTTTCCAGGGATGGGGTGCTGCCTCTCCCATGCCGTGCCAGTAACTCAGCTACATGGCAGGAGAAAAATCATTATCTGCTTTGCATCACATTTACCCTTGTTTTGCAAATGCAAAACTGGTTCTGAGGTCCTCCGTGTTTACGCAGAGAGAGGTAGAAAAGGCTTATTTTAAGAGACTTTGAGCTCTTCCAGTAGAAGGACCATGAGCGTTTCTGATACATTATGAAACATTACGAAACTCTCAGATTGCTAGCATTTATTAGGATCCAAGCCTGACTGCAACAGCTTAAATCCAGCCTGGAACACATGCAGAAACTCTCAACCTGCCACCCACTCCTCGAGCTGAAAGGAGTGAGGACTCCAAAGGTTGAACTGTACCAGGCAAATGTATTTTTAACAAATTCTGTTTCTATAAATATTACAAAGCTTTCTGCTCTTTGGAGGCTGCTCTGCTCCCAGTGCTGCTGACATTACAGTGACATTTAGGAGCCCTTCACATTGCCTTACTGCCTTTCGTATGCTGGTTTTGTTCAAAGGATCAGAGAGACATATGAAGACACAAGGGCTGCTTATTCAAACTCTGCTCACTCGCTGACCTGCTGCTCAGGAGCACAAAGGGGCTCTCCATGTCAAGTGTGCTGGCTGCCGCCGTCTCCCCCGCTC
This sequence comes from Serilophus lunatus, assembly GCA_013399895.1. Lineage (NCBI taxonomy): Eukaryota > Metazoa > Chordata > Aves > Passeriformes > Eurylaimidae > Serilophus > Serilophus lunatus. The sequence goes on along the minus strand of VXBA01000861.1, from coordinate 1,762,324 downwards.
TGGAATGCATATAAATGCAAAGGACACTAACCCCGAGGTGCCACCAACAAGGCACAGGGGTGAAGGGATGGGGAATTCATTTCTGAAGCGGCATTAGTGATTCACATAGTCTCAGCTGGTACTGTACCCTGTCCACACCACATAAAGACTCTCCTTCATTTATTAATCCCAGCATTTGCTCTCTCATATTCTTTATTTTCAAAAGCTGTTTTCCCTGCGTTCTCTGTCCTCCCCCTCCATTTCTTCACTTTCTTGCCCTCTCTCTGGAGATCTCTGCCAACACGCAGCATGAATGGCACCGAACTGGCACGCGCCCCAGATGCTGACATCACCTCCTCTCCTGCCCTCAGCCTCCAGATCCCGCACCCTGAGCATCTAATTCACTTGATTGCTGCCTTTCACCAGCTTCCAGCTTCATCTGTAGCTCTCCTGCTATTAAAAACATAGGGTGGTTACATAGGAAGAGACAACATACACATATACAGAGAGAGAGAAAAGGGGTCTTGTCAAATCAGACTAAGAGAGACAGTAACACTTGGGTTAGGATCCTTCGGACATCATGTCACAGACACTACAGCCTGGGAAGCACTCCTCCCATAAGGCAGGAAATGACTCCTGCATACCTGAGCAGGTGCTAAGTGACCAGTTACCAAGATGGTATCTGTACATCAGCACATTTTTATAAAAATGCTACAGCTATTAAAAATCCAGCTAATAAAAGAAGTAGGTAAATAAATGACAGAAACAGTTATCTCCGGGACTCAGCTGTTCTGTCTCAGTCAGGGTGAGCTGCCACTGGAATATCCAGTAACACTCTCAATTAAATTTAAGACTACATGATCTGCACATCACAAAAAATCCAGTATGATGTACACACTGTACTGTCACCTTCTGGTTATTCTGACCAGAAACTACAGCGATACTTTAAGGGCAGAATCCGTGTTCTCACTTAAGCAGGTGCTTAATTTTAGGGAGAAAGCTCTTAAACAAGCACAACAGATCTAGGAACCACTGTACTGTGTGTTCTTTAGACTATGCTTTATTTTACATAGATATCTAATGTTTTCTTAACAGGAAACTTCCACAGACTTTCTTTCCTTATTAGAGGATATGAAAGCCTTGACAATGGCGGTGTTACAGCTTCAAAAGACTTCTCAGACAAAGGAAAAATAACACATCTCACCTCAGCTTGTACCAGTAAAAATAGTCTAAAAAGTTGTTTGAACACTTAACAAGATGTTTTTGGCCTCCTCTGACATCTAACATAGGTATTGTCACGCTAAGAGGATTGTGATTCACAAGAACTGCAAACCTGAATAGGATCATTCCACAAAAATTTCCATCTACCCTAGAAAATTGCCCATCATTTTTTGCAATTCAAACCCTGAGCACAACTGTAGTTATTTAACCTTTCATCAGAAACTGTGAATATCTGATAATAATAAGTACAATCTATAAAGGCTTCAAGTCAACACTTTTTATAAGCAGATTTGTAAGGTAATAAATTTTCCATGACTTAACGATCAGCTTTGCCTATGAAAGCCAATGTTGTAATTCCCAATTGATTGTAGATGTTAATCTTGCAAGACTCTTGTTCTTATGCTGTGATTTATTAGCTGAATTAATGACAGATTGCACTGTTTAAAACAAGCTGCTCTTTTACACCATAACGCAGGAAGCTCTGTCCAACTGAGTCACTGCAAGGATGGGAGGTGGGTAGAGTGCAAGGTGAAACTGCTCACCATACCTGAGCTAATTTGTCTTATTGCCTTTGAAATGCAGCACTAATTGTTTAACAATTAACCCTGTGACTGAACTCCAGGAGAGCTGAATGGCAGCAGCTATCCAGGCTGTCTGCAGTTTGGGATTCACATCCAGTCTCTGCAATTCATTTACATTGAGACATTCTGCTTTCTCACAGAAAACAAGAGAAGATTCCCCTAACACCCCTTGCCATGCACTCCTTTGGGTTTAAAGACACTGGACAAGAAAAATGCCCGGTGCTTTCTGTATATATGAATGTGACTAGAAAACTACAGAATAAGGATAGACTCAATTCCTCAGTCCTTATCTCACTGCAACCACAAAGCAAATGTCACTACGTGTAACAGAAGTTAGACTCTTCTCTCCAGATCATTCATTCTCTACCTCTTCAGCAACAATTGTGGTATAGCAGAGAATGTGCCACAACATGCTGGAACAATGCAGCCAAACAGAGAGCCAGAACTGGAGAGGAAACAATGACAGTTCCTCAGATAGTCTGAGTCTGCAGGCTTTATGAATTGCAACCCGGTAATCAACTCAGACCCTTTCCTGTCAACTCTGCCACCCAGACACAATACAGGAGAGGTGAGCAGGAGCTGCGAACCGGTGGGGGGGGCACGACACAGGCACCAAACCTTATTATATCGGGGCAAGTACTCAGAGCAATTTAATTTTGCTGCAGGAGCTCCGTGTTCTGCAGTAAATGGCCTCCCCCTCCATTTGCTCATTAAAAGCTTGCCTCTCTGAAGGGATCCCTCTGTTTTGCAATGAATTTGAACTTGCTTCTGTGCTTTTTCACAAGCGCTTCAGTGACGGGAGGCACTTCCTGAGCCGCAGAGCGCCAAGTGTTGCCAATTCCCATCGAGCCATGGCTTGCAGCTCCAGAGCCTCACTCACTCTTCCCTGCTACTCCCTGCCTGGCGAGAGCAGCAGCATATGCTGCTCTGTGGTACGGCTTTGGAGGTGAGCAGGGATTTAAAAATAAATAAGTAAAACCAAATAAAGGAATCAAAAGGATGGAGCCTTGCATAGCTGCGTCTGATCAGGTGTAATTCACAGTCAGTCACCTCCAAAGAGTCACACCGAATCCCTGGGACCACTGCTGTGATCGGTTTTGCAAAGTGGCCCCAGCCATCTGCTGGTGGTCAAGCTCCATGATGTGGCAATCAATTACAGCTGTTATCTTGTCCTAGCTTTGACAGATGTTCTTCTCTTTCATTGTACAGTAATTACTAGTGAGCTGCCAGCAGGCTTCACACTTTAATTGTAGCACTAATTTGAGACAAAGAGAGGAAAAAATAGAGAGAGACAGACAAGGAAAGGCAAAAGCTAAGACAGCTGTGGCAATTGAAGCATCCATGCATTAAACATTTCTTTACAAACAATAGGTGAAGGCAACCAGTTAGCCCAGGAAGACTAAAAAGCAGCACAAGCACCATCCACCCTCACTGGAGCCTGCAGTCCTTCTTCCTTTCTCAAGGGGAAAGAGGGACACGTCTCCTTCCTTGCCAAACAGGCGGTGCTAAAAATACCTGCCAGCCTGCTGGCAATGCATGGCTTCACAGTGCCACACAGCATGGAGCCAACTACCTCACAGTAGTGAAAAGTGGATGATAAAGACACAGGGTGGGGTTTTGATTGGGGGGGGGGTGTGCTGTGTTAAATCTTCCTGCAGAACAAGGAACCTACTTAAATTAAAAGATGAATTACTACTGCAAAACACAAGCAAAAGCACTTCACTGCCTTGCTAGAGAGCGAGAGTCACATAACACCTGTTCTGCAATCTGGTGTTCATGGAGAGCCTTTGGAAATGGGCAGCAGAAAACAAGTGTTGACGAGAACAGGAGCCAGCAAGGTAGGAAACCTGGCGACTCATTTCTTATGTAACACAGGGCTCTAAAGGGCCTTCAGGAAAGGGACCTGACAAGGTTTATCCTTTTCTTCTTGGCTGGTTTAGATGCAGCATTTCAGTGTAATTTTTAGAGCTGTATCTTGTCTTAGTTTCTGTACACTCCCTAATGATGTTCACTCCATTTCTTTATACTCCCATGAAAGGGCTCTACAGCGATCACAACCACATACAAAGAACCACAGGAAAATCCTCATGAGCTGTTCTATAATGACAATAGTTTTAGAGGTGCTTATGTCCTCTGTATGGATTGTAATGGAATTTTTTATTTTAAGGTGTTAAATAGTGAAAAGACTCTCTTTAAAGGTTCCAGAAACCAAATATCAAACTTCCACTGTAAGTCTGAACAATAAGCAGAAAAACATTCAATTGTTAAGAGCTATTCTGCAGCAAGCTACAGACTCTCCTCCCGGATATCCAAATCTGCATTAACTATTTTCTTTTCAATTTAATTCACAATGGGCACTTTTCTTCTGTTGAATATTTATTCAATCTTTCAGCAGCAGTTAGGCTGTGGCTCAGTGATGTGATGTGTTTGGCTTACACCAGTTCCTGTCATGCTCTCTCCCTTTCCTCTACTGCCCACCCCATGCCCAGGCTCATGCCACTGTGTGCTGCTCCCTGATGCAAGTTGCGGCAGCACAACTATTTCAACATCCATTCAGACCAGGAAATAAAGAATGGCAGAAGGAATTAACACTCATTTCATATTAAAAAGAAAAAAAAAAAAAAAGGAAAAAACGTGGGGAGGAGACTTTCTTGTGCTGGCACAACTGACATTGAGGTTTTGCAAAACAACTCACAGCCATCCAATTATCAACCAGTTGCCTGAACTGGTGCAGGGGAAGGGAACCAAAGAGCTTCCACCAGTGTGGAATAGCTCAGCCATCTTAGAAACCTTACACTGGTACAGCACAGCACATCACGTGTGCAGGAATGAGAAACACAAAACCGCTCATACCGGTATTACTGAAAAATTCCTCCCAACGAGACGTGCCACCAGTTTAATTGGACACAGTCAACTGCAGGCATCTGGACTGGAGCTCAGATTTCTGGTGAGCTCAAATCCACTGACGTTTTCTGTCCAAAAATTTGTTTGTTTTTATGTGCTCTCGGATTTTACATTTTAATGCCTCTTACTGACCTTTTCTTTTTTGGTTTTATTTTTCTGCCATAATCTCAAGCAGTGTTTGTTGATTTCATGTTTTATTATTACTTCGTTGTTGGGAGAACTTCTGAAATCAAGCAGTTGGAAAAACGTACAAGGTTTTGGTGGTTGCTGAACACAACCAGCCAGCTCCTGCCAATAATGGCAGCATAAGTTAACTGTCTGGGATCACCACACAGCAGCTGTCAAGGGAAAAGAGAGGAAGGGACAAAGCTGTACATTTTTAACGTGTTTCTAACATTACAAATAGCAGAAGTAGTGGTTTTACAGAAGCAGAACTATGTGGTTCACTGACCAATGATTTGAAATGGCTTCTCTGCAGGAACTGCCATTTATCTGGATTACTGCTTTAGAAAAGGGACTTTGGGACAGCACTGTAAACATCTGTCAGGCAGCGAGACGTTATGCAGATGGACAAGAAAAGAAGGTTGACCAAAACTCACTAGGGTCTTGCTACCTGACAAAGTAAAGTCAATGACTTGGAAAACAGTATCACAGGAAACATAAATGTACCTGAAATAAGCTTCATAGTCTGCTCACCAACTCGACTTCTAAACGTCCTACAGGCCAAACTGTCCTTTCCCTTTGTTTCAATGCATGGTCTTCCTCTTCTGAGCCACATTTGGGAGAGTTGCCAAAACATGTTCTCTATCAGCTGAAATTCTGGATGACATCCCTCATGCTACCTTGCCAAATATGAGCAAATATCACCTTTAAATCTCCAAGTAACCAACTGACTATGTTCTCACTATGACTTCTCCTAGATATATCTCCTACTATCATGTTGCAGTCAAGCAGCCAGATCCCACAAAATCCCACCACTGCCATTCTTTTCTAGGACACCACAGTGGTACAACAAGCGATACCAGTTACATGACACTGCTATACTCCTCTGTATCCCCCAAAAGAGAGACACATGTCCCCCAGAGAGTGAGCCTCTCAGAGGTGCTGACCCCTGAGCTCTGCCTCCACCAGACAGGACTTATTAAATGCAAGGCAATCTCTCAATTGTCCCCAATGCTAAACAGGCAATTACTATGCTGATTGATTGATTACAGTTCTCTGTCTAAATTATATCAAGAGAGAAGGCAAATCGCTCTGAAAACTAGAAAATCATAGCCTAACTTCAGGCAAGTGCAGAGAAGGATTTTTAGTAGTATGAATAACAAGCAGGTGGACTGGAGTCAAATCATTGCCCTGAGCAAACAGTCCTGAAAGCAGAAGGATCCCCAGCCCTCCTGAGCAGGGAAAGGATGGGCAGGGATTGCAAATCAGCCATAACCACGTCAGGCCATGACCCTTTGTGGGAAATTAACTGGAGGGGGAAAAAAAGAAAGGAAAAAGGTTTCCTGAGCCTGATGATCCCCAAGTACACACTGCTGTGGAAGCAGCACCACTCCAAAAGGGACAACACCCTCTCCCCCTCCCAGCTGCATCTCTATGCCTTCTTCTATTTTTTCCACATTGTACCAGTGACTCGAGTGTCCCTGTGCTTTTTTTTTTTTTTCCATCAACCCTGTCTCAGTGCCCATGGTCAGCAGCTGGCAGGCAGCTGTCACAGGTGTGGCAGAGATGGTTCCAAACCTGCTCCCTGTTGGAAGGCAGCACAGCCTCCCAAACCCACATGGGACCCCATCAACTCCCAGAAGGACTGTCCTGCCTCTGTGTTATCAGCAGCTCTATGGCAGTGCTTGCTCAGGGCTTCACCTCACACTCCCAGTCCCGCCATCACTTCTTCGGCCTTTCACTTTCCAGCACTGCTCCCTGTCCTTCCCTGCTGCAGGCACATCCATGCTCCAGTTGTCAGCTGTGCAGATCCTGCCTGGAGAGGTTTCCTCAGGCTGAGAGGCCCCTGTGTGCCTGGGCCCAGCTGGGTGGGCTCGGCCCAGCCTTTTCCACCTCTTTAAACACACTGGTCCTGCTGGGTGTTCAGCCAAGCTCACAAAACCATCACAGCCCTCCACCCACAAAGAGGTACAAATGCTGAAGAAAACATGCTGTGAGTGAGCCTTCAAGGCCTTTTCTACTAATCCATTCCTCATTCAAACACCAGCTAAAGGGGCAAGGACAAGAGGACGGGGCACCTCCTCCTCACCTTGCCCAGCGCCCGCCATGACACATCCCCCACACGAGACCCCACGACAACCCATGCCGGCTTTTTGAACTGTATCCACAGCAAAAATAAGCTTTCAACTCTTATTAAGGGCTCCCTCACAAGCAGCAGGGAAGTCTGGTACAGCTGCTTCACCACAGGGCACTGCCACTGCCACTCACCCCAGCCACCCATGCTGGGGACGCTGCAGACAGTGGTTATGGCCACAGCTCCACAAGGAGTGTCTTTGGGGGGAGGGAAGGAAGCAGTGGATGAAGCCCAGCTGCCAAAACTTTTAATTCCTTCTCACAGGATCAAGGCTGAAATGTTTGAAACAATTTCTTAACAAAAACAAAAGAGGCTGTTGAAAAGAATAACATTATGACAGCTGCTGGGAAAGTCACCAGTGGGTGAACACCAGTCACAGGCAGATCCCATCCATGTGCCTCTGCTTACAGGAAGGAAGGGATTTTTATATCCTGAGCTGCAGTCTGCACTTTTTATTTATTTTCCCCTTTCTCCCAAAGCCACCTTGGCTTGAGCTCACTGCTGTCCTGTTTCCAGCCTTCAGGAGGGCTTTTACATGTTGTAAAGGAGACGAATTTGGCAGCTACAATGTTATGTTTGTATTTTAGCGGTGACCATCCAGTGGCCACGGGAGATGGGCACAAAGGAGCTGACCTGCACCCCTCACCTCACACTGGCTCTGGCAGCAAACAGGGGACAGATGATCTCTTCAATTCCCTTTAAAGTATTGCTACATGAATGGGCAATTTGATTTCATCAGGCAAACTTTGTGACATGATGAAATCCTTCCTGCCAAAAACTTGCTACCAAGTGGAAGGTGTTTTCTTCAGAAATCTTCACCTTCTTTTCAAGGCCAAAAGCTTTGTTGCTCTTACATTCCAGGACAGACTCACTTGTTCTAAGTAGACTCCTCAGCCAAGTTTCCCCACAGAAAACAAGCCCATGCGTCATTTTAAGAAATTATACAGAGTTTTAAACGAAATTAAGTTAATTATGTACACTTAATGACAGGTATATGCTTTTAAAACAACAGATGTTGCACAGATGTGGTTCAAGGTAAAGACAACAACAAAAGCTCACCTGATGCTTCGGAAAATGTTTCCACAGAGCACCCTGCACAGCACCACCTGTGCATTTAACCAGCTGTCAGTCAGTTTGTTTCTTACCCAGGTACAGCAAAACCTCCCCTGCCCACTAAACACACACCACCTTGTTCATATATTTATTTGGAAGTCTTCTTTTAAAGTGGGAGCACTGACAGATTTCCAAAAGATAATTTCCTGATCGTCCCCACTGCTGAAGGTGCGTTCAAGGTTATTCCACAAGCCTCATTCATCATTCTAGCTTGTGCACAGAAAGCAGAACAGGTCAGAAATCTCTGTCCTGCCTTGTATTTCCCCTTGGTCAAATATTTTTCAGGAAGTAGTTGATCTGGTCTGCAGGATATGAAAACCAAGGTCAACCACATCACTAGATGAGTGGTAAGAAAAGAAAATAGTACCATGTCTGAAAGAGGGCCAAGAGAATTAATTTGAAGTGGAAGTTATTTAGGATGAAGCTTTACAAAATGGGAAAAACAGTGCTATTAAGTCTCACAAGACCATTGTCAGAATGAAAGACACTGTGGCACTAAGATACACGCTAACAAGGGACATACACATTCCTAATAAACACATTTACATACTGTTGCATGTAAAAATTGCTTTTATTCTACAGTCACTGGCTACATTTCCGGATCCCTTTGATTTCTGTCCAACACAAAAACCTAGCTTGCCATTGCTCATGAATTTTGGAAGCCAGCATGAAAATATTCCAATATGCAGAATAGGAGCTTGTACAGACGTGCCAGCAAAATGTAGCTGTGTGATCTGACACATTATGAACATAATGACTGCATTTTTTTTTAATGCACAGGAGCACAGGGTCACTTCATGAATCATAGGAGAAGAAAGAATAAAGAGGAGGAAATACCAGGGGACAGCACCTTACAAGTCTGTACTTTTAAAAAAGGATTTGAGAAACCTTGCGACATTTTAACTTGCATTTGGCAAGATCAAATTGGATTTCAGTTTACAGCAGCTCTCAGCAGTGCACTGGGAAAAAAAGAACCAACTGCTAGCAGGTGAAGAAGAGCAAAAGAAGGGCTGTAACTCTCCTCGCTGGGTCGTAAGTCCTCTCTGTCTCTCTGCTATTAGAGTTCCCTGCTCTGCCTGACTCAATAAATTAACCAAGGGAACCAGGCTCTAATCCTGCAGGAGCTCCAGGCTCTGAGCACCATCTTCACCCCACACCACCCAGACACCCTCCCGAAGATCAGGCAGCACCACATTCGGAACAACACGCTGGAATGAGTGTGGGGAGGAGCTACACCTCCGCTCAGTCTCCCACCCCGAACAGAACGAGTCTCTCGCCAGACCCTGGCTGAAATTTGGCACCCTTGCCTCTTCACACACAGTACAGATGGCAGGATAGACGCGCCTGCTGGCGCAGGAAAGCTGTGCCAGTTCTCAGGAGGTGGCAGGGAGGGAAGGCATTTTCAGGGAAGGGTCACTCAAGATCAGCGCTCGCTCCCCTGATCTCTGCCCCCTTCGAGAGGCTGCTGGAAAGACATGGGAAGGGGGGTGGTCTCTACTACTGGATGCCACTACCCAAGTATTTTAAAAGATCTCCCCACAAACCACTTGTCCTGCTTGATGAATTATTTTTATCTCCTCTCTGAACAGCTGTTTACCCATTATTCCTTTCCCTGTCAATTCCTGTTGATTTAATTAATGCTCCTCTTAACATTCTCCAAGGAAACTAATGGCTTTGGTGGTCACTGAAAGGTGCCCAGTAATTTGTATGACCATTTCCAGTTAAGATTCTTTGGAACACTGCTGTCAGTTAGCCTTGTTTTACAACAAATTACTGAAGCATGTGAAAATGTTCAGTTACTCAGATGCACAGCCCAAATGTGCAATCAGAAAGAGATGACACCCTTCCTCCAACACCACTTGTACTGCACTTCCTGCAGTCCTACACCATACTCCTGTTCCACCAAAACACAAATTAGACTGCAGTACAAATAAACAGAGAAGCTCCACAGATTTTTCTTTGTTTAGCCTCTGTAACATCTGCCAGAGCCAAACGGAATAGACCAGGCTTTGGTTTCGACTGAGATACTTGAAGTCCTCTAGAGGCTGAAAATCACACAAGGGAAAATCAGATTTTAAGGCACAATAAACACGTCTCCATGAGACACTATAAACCTTCACAAAATAAAAATAAGTGTTCATGTAAACCAAACACCAGACGTCATGTATCTCATCAGCTGTGGGCCTGCACACCCAGGAGAAAAAACATATGTAATCCTATGGAGTACCAGACTGGGTGTTCAGGCAAGGCAGTTGCTATTTGTGTCTCCATTTCCCAGCCTTCCTAGAAACAAAAATTATCCCTTCTTTCTCTCTCCCCACTCCTACACAACTATTTCCCAGCTCCCGTTCCCTTCTCCTGTCTGTAAAATGAGGAAAGTTAAACAAAATCCTTACAAAGCCTCAACACCTAGAGACAAAACACCCTAGTAAGATTCAGGTATTATCATACAAAGTAAGCTTCTTTAGGTGCTCAAGGATTATTTTTGTGGAGATACTGTCACACATCAAAAGAAGTCTTAAGAGACCCTTACACTGCACACATGCTGAGAATCTGTAAACTTTTTAGTAGCCATTTGCACATTAAAAAAAGCATGTTTAAAAAATCCTTGAAGATCAAAGCACATCAGAAAAGAGTTTTTCGATAAAAGGAAAGATAACATGGTGTAGAAATCCCTGGAGTCAACCCGGTGGTTTTCGTGACATTTTAGTCGCATCTTTATTCCTTCCTACCTCAAAAACCTCAAAGGTCAATTAATTTAAGTTGGTCAAAGATCAGCTGGAAACCGAGAAAGACTGGAAATAAAAAGGGATTGACACATGGTGCCCCTAAAAGACGCTTTTCAGAGAAAATACTTTTTCATGTATTTGTGAAGCACATCATACACTTGGGGCACTAAATACTATTTCAAATGATTACACAGGTGGGTAGAAACCAGCTCAGGTGCATCAGTGACCAAGTGTTGCAAATGAATCTTGCTTACCCTGTGATAATGTGTAAAATTGCTCACATGAAGCAGAACTCTCACCTCATACTGGAACCAGAGCATCTTTATGATAAACAGAGAATGAAACGACAAATATCCAAGGCCATCATTCAGTAGAAATAGCTTCCAGCAAAATAATTCTCAGCAACTACAGAAATTACACCTATACAGAAAAAATATACTGCAGTCGTGCAACTGTATAACTACATTCAAAGAAGACATTTCATCATGTTCTGTGATGCTCTGCACTTGCTTAAAGTAAGCACAATTCTCTGAAGTTTAATCAAAAAGCAAAGTATACAAAAAAGACATCAAAAGTTCTTGCTAAATACTTCAAATATGCCTTTAAGTCACAGTTATGTGGCTTGCTTTTGCCATCGAAATGGCTTTGTACAACTCTATTTTTAAAGCATAATTGTGAAACAGAGGCTTGCTTGCATGAACTGAGCCTTTTCTGCATCATTAATCTTCTGGATGGTGGTGGCACAGAGCTGGAACTGGTTAGGCCAAGGGGCAGTGGTGGTGGACCAGCCCTGGGCTGGAGCATGATGTGTCACCTCTGAAGACACCAGGCAAAGCAAAGCCCCTTGCTGAAAAACACAAGAGCAGGGTATTCTCTCCCTCACAAAGACAGTACAACTGAACCAAATCACTCAGCCTTCACTTTTCCAAAATCTAGCTCTAGACTACTGTCAAGAGCGAAAAATGCTTCCCTACCTCATTAATGTACAGCCTCACATTCAAATTCAAAATCTTATGGACAGCTACAAACAATCAGTCAGACAACATTACTTAGCATTAAACGAGCCACTGTTGACACTTGACAGCAGTGAACACATGATTTGTCTAATCTGTTTTAATAGAGAACATTGTCAATTCACCAAAATTAGTTTATTAAGCTCTTTAGAAACTATAAAGTTCCCTAGAAAGCCAGATCTTCCAGTTCCTTAACAATTCACTTTGCTGCATTGTAGACAGAATTGTTACCTTAGTCCAGTAAAAGAGAGAGACTTATCATGACTTTAAGCATATTTGTCCAAGACACAAAAGATACACCAAGAAAGTTCAGGCACATAAACTGAAAACTAGGAACTGAATGGACACATCCGCTGACAACACAGTGTTGAAGAAAGTTATTTTAATATCAAATGGCTATGTTAAACATTTTTAAAGCTTGTCTTTGGCCCTTTTTATAATCTGGGATCCAATTTACTGAAAACTCTTCCTATGTAGATCAGCTTTCTAAATTGCACCACACAATTTGACCACCTAAATAAAATGTATGTGTTTATGAACCATCTGTCACGGTCACAGGTCACTTCACAGTACTGGTTAGGACTTTAGAAAGCAGATGCCTGACAATCTAGAGAAAAGCGATTTAAATGGGGCTGGGAAAAGCCTGAGACATGGCAATAGGTACTATCTGTGCTATGCTCGGGTATGCAAGGAAGGCTTGAGGTGGAGGCAGCAGGAGAGACCTCCATGCAGTCTCCACAAAGTAATTCACTACATCATCAGCCATCTCCTGGCTGTTAGCCACCTTGCATTTTGGTTTTTTATTGCAGTAAGTAATACTTAATTTTTACCAGATGTTCATTCATCAATATCCCCAGAGGCTGCTTCAAACACATTCACTTCTCCCTCAGCCTTTTCAAACCAGTAAAGTCTATCAGCAACCCTTTGATTCCTTCTAACCTTGTCACAATTCCAAAGCTGGGATGGATGGATGAAAAGATCGTAGGGACAGCCTCTCCCTTCCTGAGGGTAGCAAAGCCATGTCACTGCAGCAGTCATCTGAGTTTCTACAGCCTGATTTCCAGTTTGTAGTATTTTGCTTACCCCTAGAAGAGTCTGTAGATGCTAATTACCAACAACACAAGCCAACCACCAAGTAAGGTTCAATTCCCTCCACCAGCACCTTAGTGATTTCTTTTCATCTTTTTTTTTTTTAAGGGAACTCAAGAAGAAGAAAGTTGAAAGCCACTATTCTATCACAAAAGAAATTTCAGGAGGGCAGTTATGCAACCTCATGGGAGAGACTACAAAACACAGGCCACACAAACCCTTTTCCTCTCTCTTGTTTTAAAGGCAAAGTGGGTGAACACACAGTGTTTCTCTTGGAAATAAGAATAGTTGGCTCAAGCTTTCCAAACATAAAATTACTGAGCTTGCCTGGGAAATCTGTGCAAGTTGTACTCTTACTTCAAATGCTAACAAGATGGCTGGGGTACTGCAAGCCAAGTATGTGGGTCATGCAGCGCTTTTATTTGCTAATGAACATTGAGGGTGGGTTGGCCCTGGGAACAAAAATCTAAGAAGCATCATAACTTGGCTTCCAGCTTGCTCTGATATATGCTGGGAATATGCATTTTAAAAGTCTGCCTGGAATAAAGATCCCTCTCACACCAGCGAGTCAGGCAGAGGCTTTTTTCCCCCCCACCTACTGCCCCCTTTGAAACCGGGGTACAGTTTCTGTTTGCAACCTCATTTAAGAAATTGCCTCTCCCCAGCACACATGGAACTTGTGATCTTTGCAGCCCTCAGGAGGCAGGGGATTCACCAGAACACACAGGCTTTCTCCCAGGCACATATCAGCTATTGCCACAGCAGCCAAACAGCTCTGGTTAAGCCTGAAGCCTCCATTTTGCTGTCTGGGCTGGACAAACAACAATTCCACCCCACTTTGGGCTGTCAGATCTTCATGCCTGTGCTGCAGAAATCACACAAGCTCATCCTCCAATCCCTTCACTGTACCCTCTCCTCTTTGAAACTATTTTTTTTTGTTTTAAACTAGAAAAGTTTGTTCAAACAGACACTCTTGGCCTCTAAGATATTTTATCTTTTTTTTTCCCCCACTCCCTCCCCTTGTCTTTTTCCCAGCAGAAATCACCTTCACTTGCAGTGTTTGTTCTGCATGGAGGAACTTCCCTTTGCTCTGGCTCATCCCTCCCCACCAGGGCTTCAAATCACAGGTTTTATGCTGCTCCTTGCACTGCAGCCAAGACTGAAGAAAGGAGGATCAAAGCAGCTGTGAATAAATAATGCTAATAGTAATGGTGGTGCTATGAACATTCATTATTAATACATTTCATTTTTAAACCACCATGACAGTCTAGACCACCCTGCAAAAGATGAGGTACATATGTTACACACTCTCTTCCCTGAATACAGCATCAGAGAAGTTTGTGGATTTGAGATCTGAATGGTGTCAGGAGACAGAAAATACCCCACTTCAATAAACTCAACAGGTTAACATCCCAGCAGGCAGTGTCTGGTTCAGCAGGGAGCACACTGCAGAGCCCAGCAAATAAAAAAAGCTTCCTCCAAAGCATCAGGGTGGTTATAAGTGCTCTCTAACCTGAGAGAATACAGTAAGTCTTTAAGAACAAGGACTTCAGCTGGAGATGTCACTAGCCTAATTTTGCTCAACTGTTGTACACAAATACAGGACTCTGCTGTTACGTTTTCAAGAGATACTTCAACTGTAAGTGTTAACATCTCAGAGCTTTAAAATACTCCTGCAGGTAGGACAGGCATAAAAGGCAACAAGAGGCCAGAATTCACTGGTAAGATCAATAATTTTAAGGTCTTGCTGCTCTTTCAACAAGTTGTTAACCACAACCAAGTCTCAGCACCTTAGTGTACCCTGCATCAAGTTTCTGCTCTTGGCTGCACTTTACAATACTGACCAGCTTTGCAGCAAAACCCAGAGCACCTGAGGACACATTGAGCAAGTAACACAAGCCTGTGTCAAGACCAGAAAGAAAATGGATTCAAAACCAACCAGGTGGCTCTCTGCTCCTGGGCTCAGGGCATGCCCACCACTGGCACCACAAATCCCAGGTGGGATCTGCATGCCAGAGGTTCAGCTTCCACTGCTGACTTTCAACACTTGTGTCTCTCTCATGACTAATCACCACGTGTGTGCAATTACAGATCCAAGGAAAAGGGCTATTTTGCATTTTCCTCTTCAGGGCCAGAAACTGCCTCCTTCATTAGGAATTCCAGAACCAGGATTTAATAGCTGTAGGTTCTTTGCAAGCAATATCTACTCTGTAAGGAAAGAAGTGATTCCGTTCTTGCCTTTAGAGCTGAGGTAGAACTGGGCTTCCAATTCTCACTCAGACATGCTTAAGAGGCAAAAAAACCCAAACAAAAGCAAGAAAGAAGGTCCTGGGAATATGCAAATTTGTAAGCTGTTGGGGAAAGCTGTGATGTTAGTCATCACCTTACACTTAATTTTACAGAAAGGCAAACTGACATTTAAAAATAAAGTCTATATAGGCAGAATAAATTAGATAGAAAACATCTTTAACGCTGTTTAGACCAAATATTAAAGAAAATGCTTTTCAACAGAATTTTAAAAACACCTCTGCTATTACAGAAAAGCCATTAAGTTTTACCTTCCTTCTGTACAATACAAAGTTAAAGACTGCTAAATTGATTATTCTGAATTTTTTTGATCTGTGACTTGTCAGTCAATTATCAATGGAGATGCTGAAAATGCTTCATTTGTCTGTATAACAAAAAGCCCTTTCTCAAGTACTAGAGACAACACCAAGTCCCTAACAGCTCCAGTCTAGACCTTAGGTTCATTTGGACACAGACACTCTTGACAGGTGGAGGACAACTATCAAGGCTTGATCCAGCCATGTGGTTCCACCTACTTGAACAGAAAGGTGTGATTTCAGAATAACACAGTAGTCTCCCACGGGCAAGCTCCAAAAACACTTAAGATGGTTTGAGCCTAAGTGGCCTCGCAACAAGGAATTGAAATGGTTTAGAATGACCGTGTCAGAAGAATGATTTGTGCGTGTTCGCACATCAGCTGCATATGTGCAATTCACACTGGAATGCCAAAAAAAGAAGTATTTACCCTTAAAGAGCTACCAGCTTCTAAGTAAGGCAAACAATGCGGGGATATCAGGGGGAAAACACCATTAAATTTCAGTAGTTTGGTATAAAAGTTGATTCCAGTGACATAATTTTCTGTCTCTTTTCGAGCAACAGGCTTTTCATCAGAAGGAAGAATGAAAAATCTATGTGGAGAACAACAGTGGAAGCAACTATCAGACTTTTTTTTAATTTTGAATTCTGTTCACTGAAGTCTTACCTGAACTCACAAAGCTCAGGCTATGAGACCACATCTGTACCCTGTAGATGTATCACTGTTTGTGTCAGTGGATGTTTGAAAATTATATTACTTGAACTAAACTTTACATCACTGAATATTAAAGACATGAAATCTGCTTGTTCAGCACACACTCACACTTCTGACTATGCAAAAACAGTTCCCTGTCCTTTCAGGGCATCCCATGGCCTGTGCTCACAGCCAGTTCAGTAGCTGCTTTTAATTATCTTTACCATTCTAACCAGTCCTCATACTAACTCAAAGCACACTATCTTTCTCACTTCCTTTTCAAGGGCAGCAAGAAGGATCCAGACAAGAATAGCTAAAATATAAAACAGATGCTTTAACGTTTGTGATACTTAATGTTTCTGAGTTTTCACTACCATGTAATTTTAAGGGCTAATTATGAAATTACTGTCTATGTTCAAAAGAATTTTCCTCCAAACCAACATTCAAGTTCCTTTACCAACATCCAAGTCACCCACAGAGATATTTTAGCAGGGCTAACAGCCCCATGTTGAGTGGGTTTTTTGGTTAAGCCTTCTCCCCACATTTCAGGCCCAAAAGTATGATGAGTTTTGGTAATTTTCAATCAGTAAAACTGAAAGAAAACAGATGCCAGCCAGTGTTAGTATTACAGTAAGTGTTATAACCCTAAACACAACATAGCAATAATGTGGTAGACGACATTGGCTTGTCTTCCTGATGCTCACATTTGAAGAAACCAAACTAAATAAAAATCCTCTTTCTTTAAATTGAGCTTGACAGCCTTAGTTTTCAGACTGATCTGATCCTGCTCTTTGTGGGGACACAGTTTATAGGTTCACACCAAGGGAGCCAGGAGGATGATTCACAGGCAGGGGGAAACAAACTGAGTCTTATCTTCAAGAAAGGTGGGACATAAAAAAGCTTGGAGTGGAGAGAAGGGGACAAAAAAGCTGGCCTGCAACTTCACTTTGGGCTAAAAGACAGTTCATTTGACCTGTAAATTCTCTGACTGCTCTCAAACTTGGCCTTGAGCTGTGACTTACTAAAGGCTTGACACTGGTATTTCTCAGCCTTCAGCTGCAGATGAATGACCCCAGTAATAAATGCTCAAAATCAAACTGTTCTGATTAGGGATATATTTACTGACTTTTTAGTCAACTTGTAGAACCAGTTTGTGCCCTGTAATTGCAGTCTTCAGTTGAAATTTTTCTCACTTAAAATATTTTTAACACCTCTGCTTTAACTGGTACAACTACCAAGTCAGGCAGGCATTTGCTACCACAATCTTCACATTTCTGGCATTGAACCCAAGAGGCCATTAATGCAGGTACAGTCCAAAGACAATAATTTACAAAGGCACAAAGATTCTGTAGGAGTGCATTAACAGCCTGCTGCTTGCATTCAGCTTCTTGACTATTGTGCTCTTTGGTGCAAATACATACTTGCCAATTCCACTAGCCACACTTAATAAACCAATTGTTAGTAACAGGAATCATAAGCTGCATGCACACACAAAGGACTCCACAGCTTCCACACACAGAAAAGAAACTTTATGCAACACTTCTATTGTACTTGGAGTTTGCAAGGCAGGAGTCAGAAAAGACAGAACTGTGCTCAGCTCCATCTCCAATAACCTGGAGTGAAGTCTTCTGAGCATCCCTGACAGTGAGCACTTGGCTTGGGGACAGAACTGGATTCTTCCCTGAGAGGATAGTGAGACACTGGTTGCCCAGAGAAGCTGGGGATGCCACATACCTGGAAGTGTTTCAAGGCCAGGTTGGATGGGACTGGGAGCAACCTGGCCTAATGGAAGGTGTCCCTTCTTGGGGCAGGGAGGGTGTAACGAGATGATCTTTAAGGTCCTTTCCAACCCAAATCACTCTACGATTCTACAAACGTAACAAAGTCAACGATTCTGAATGTTCATGTAAGTAAAATAAGCTTTGTCGCAGGCACCTCTACAAAACAGAGCTTTGCAGAAATAAAGATTCCTTAGTCAACTTCACTATTACAATCTTCTTTGGAGACCTGTGGCTGCTCTGTAATTACATTCTACCAGACCTGTGTACAGTCGCCATCACGCTCACACTACGAACTGTCTAATTGTGTCAACAAAAACAAAGCTCACTTTCAGCCCTGGAGAGCACTCACATACAAATACAGACTGATAGAAGGGGGTGATGGGAAGAAAGCTCTGAAAGATCCAAAAGTAACTGAATTCAGAAAAAGCACACTTCCCAGTCTCAGGATGTATGGCAACCCTCAAAAACATGATTAAAAATTCAGCCAAACACACTGAGAGGGGAGCAAAACTCATCCAGGTAAGGCAATGTGTCATAAAATGACTAATGGTACACCACTAAGACTCAATTGACAGCAAAACGATGACAAGCAAAATATATTACTTCATTTCATTT
The DNA here is from genome assembly GCA_013399895.1 of Serilophus lunatus. Taxonomy (NCBI): domain Eukaryota; kingdom Metazoa; phylum Chordata; class Aves; order Passeriformes; family Eurylaimidae; genus Serilophus; species Serilophus lunatus. The sequence goes on along the minus strand of VXBA01000861.1, from coordinate 1,743,708 downwards.
TTCCCTCATGCTCCCTCGGTAAATCCAAGGCTGGGAAAACAAGCTTTGAAAGCATAGAGTGGTAACAGAGAACAATGAAAAAGCCCAGCAAAATGAGAGGAAACACACAACAAAGTGATGGAAATAAACGTCACTTTTATCTCTGCAAACCCATGGTTGTCTTCAGAACAATGCTGTGCAAACTTCTGCTTGCCCAGGAAAAACACCACCTGCATATCTGTCATCACACTGCTGTGAATGTCCTCCCCAAATCCAGACTGACTGATCTCTAGCTGGGAAAGGTGGGCAGGCCTTCTCATGCTCACTGCACACAGCTAGTTATGGAATCAGAGAATTGTTTAGATTGGAAAAGACCTTTAAGATATCACTGGTATTTTAAAAGTTTATGCCCTAACTTGTTTTGTGTTAATTCACTCACACTCCTGTGTCTCAAGTTTCTTCTTCCCCTTCTCCCTGACAGGATTTTTACAACTTCTGGCCAACTTTTGCTCCATTACAGCCCAAAATTATTTACCTTTTAGATAAACCACTCTCTTTCCCACCCCATCCCAGGGATGAGGCTGTCCAAGTGAGGTGTCTATGTGCTGCTCTTTCTATTATAATTCTATTAAAACTTTGAGGAACAGACACAGCGTTGGGAAGAGCTGTGATTAGTCACGTATCAAGCTTCTCTTTGCCACTCCTGTTACGTTAAAATATTAAAAACGCTGCTCTTGCACAGTCTGCCATGTAGAATAGGGAGGGAAAAACCACACTGAGCTTTTCAATGGAAATTGTTCCAGTGGATTTGGCCTGCAATGTTTTTGAAAGGGTCACAAAACAAAGCTAATCCACCGACTTCAACTTCAGCCTAAATGTTTCTGTAATAAACAAGTGGTGGTTAAAATTCACTGTGACTTCAAAAGTTAAGTCCAAACTGCAGACACTACAGTGTCATATACTTCCACGCCATCCCAAAGGACATATATCCTCGACCACTTTGGCAAAAAGTAGTAAAGATGCCAAAAAAGTGTGTTTCCTAGGAATGGCTGAATGGGTATGCTTGTGTTTCTCTGTTTTCTCTCAATTCCTAGCAGCAAAGGGAAAAAATCCAACCTTTTACCTATTCATCAATTTAATAAAACATCAAAAACACACAGGATCACTTGAGCATGTGGATTTGACTCCATTATTATACCATATAATTTCAACAGCCTGCGGTTTTATTGTCCACAAAAAGCAATAACTTACTGAAGTGAAAACAACAGTGGTATTGAGTTTGTGGTACAACACCACAACATATTCACAACCTTAAAGCTGAAACTTGTTTGTATTTCCTCATGTGTCCAAGTCATCAAGGCTTTTGGGGACAAACTGGTTTTCCCCTTTTAAAAAGTCACAATGCAGGTTTATATTTAATTAAGTAAAATTATAAAGTCATCATACACATTACAGGAATGGCTTTATCTCAAATGACTCAGCTATGACCTGTCAGAGGCCAGCCAGCACCAATAGTGCTGCATCAAAACCAGATTTAATTCCTTACCTTCCCCGTCCACATATCTCTAGTATTTATGGCCAATCTGGTAATGGAGATTAGGCTAAGACTTATCAGGCTGCAATAAGACATGTTAACATGGAATTATGGCCCTTTAGCATAACCAGTAATGATAGATAATGTTATTTACCTGAAGAAACATCGCTGTCACAGCTGCAGCTCATTCTATTGAGTATAATTTAGTTCAATCATTTATAAATGCCTGCCTTGCTTATGCTTTCCATTTTAATTTCCTTGTACTCCTTTAGTACTCCTTGTACTAAATCTCACCATATTTAGAAAGACAGTTTGGATGTCCTACATAATAGCCTATGAAAGTAACCAAAAGGAAAGCCTGACACATGCTATTATTTTGCCAAAGTGAGTTCCATTAACCAGTCATGTCAACTGAAGACTAACCCTGCAAACACAGCCACATACCTGAGGCACAGCCGGTCCTGCCACTGCCACCCTGTGACTCACCTGCTCAGCAATGCTTGCACAACAGATGGAAATTTAATATGTATAAATAGGTCTGAGGTCACACTTCGAGTCCCCAAGACTTTTTTTTTCCATCTCTTCCCCTTCCTTGATGCAGCAAAGTGATGTAGTTAAAAGCTGCACGGTATCCTGCAGCAATAGTACACACACAGCCACATGCATCATTTCAGACAAAGTCTGTCAATTCTTTCATTTCTTCTATCCTTAAGCTAAAGTCAGGTTTTGCTCATCCCTCCTAAGAGCAGCTAAACACCATTAGCAGAGAAGCCATTCCCAAGCAAGTAGGAGAGTTGTTGAGTCAGCTTCCAGTGCCCTCCAGGCCTCAGCAACTCTTCCCATCCCTCTTCCCACCCCCATGGGATGGTTTCCCTCAACAGGAGCTGATTTGTAGAACAAGAAAATCATGACAAATCACAATGACACAATTATGCGTCCAATAAAAACCACTATTCCCCTCCTTCCTGTGGATTTTTTCCTCTCAGCCAACACCAATGATTCAGAAAATCCTACTTTTGTTTCCACAGCAAGCAGTCGAGGGCTGCCCTGCAGCACTGCCATGAGGGAGATGTGCAAGTCAGGTAAGTAGGCCACAACAAATTTGTACTTATTTGGCAACATTAATACAGCAATGCTACACTTTACTTTCTTCTACTATCTTTTACCCTATCGAGCTGTTTTGTGCATTTAGACAGATGATCTGAGGTCCAGCACAAGAGATTTCACTGGAGGAACAGGTGGACAACAAGGAGTTCTTCTATTCAAAAAAAGCATCTTGATGATGAGTAAAAGGTGATAAAAATTCCGAAAAATGTTCACTGGATTTTTCCTTAGTGTCTTTAAGCTCTCTGACCAGTTTTGCTAGTGATTAACAAAAGAAGCTTTTCAAAAGCCTGTTCACTCACGAGCCCACTCATTTGTTCTCTGTATGCATGATGTGATCTTGGCACATTCACAGACACTTGAGAAGAGATTATTTTCATCTGCCAATACAGATACAACTTTGCTAATATGTCTTCCTAGTCCAGGATATTTTTAAGCAATCTGAAGACTAATGAATCATAGGGAAGAATAATGTTACTGGGCAGAATATGTGAGGCATGAAAAAAGATGATAGACAGATGAACAATTAATTTTCTATTACAATTAAGTGAGGACGCTTTCTGAGAACATTTACATAGAAAAGACATTGCTGGGACTGCAGTCACTTTCTGTGACATGAGCAATATCACTCAAACTCAGCAGGTTCATGCAAACAGAAAGTATCTAGTGAATTTTACAGACCAAGCGAGTTAATCTTGCATATAAAATATGAACATGCAGAGATGAAAACTTAATTCTTAAAACTGAATTAATTGCAGACCTTAAAGCACAGACTGGGTATAAGTGTCTGAGCTTGAGCTGCTCATCCCATAGGCCTATTCTGCTAAAGCATAATTATGATCATACACCATCATCTCATGGGATTGCCCTGAAATGTTCTCAAAGTGGTTACTAAAACTCTAGCTGTGCTAAATCACTTTCAAATTGGTGCTACTCTTACTTCTAAAAATACTGAGTGAATAACTCATCATCTATTCAGAGAAGGGGAAAGTTAGATGGGTCTATGTGACAGTTTCCCATTTTGCTTCAATTCAATTAATACACAGTGAAAAGAAGTGAGGAATTCAAAAGCCAACCAATTTTAAAGAAAAACAAAAACTGGATTACACCCATTTAAAAGACAATACTGGACTTTAAGCTCAGAATTGCAACATTAAAAGAAAAGAAGGCTGGAATGGACTAGGAAAAACCCAACTATGGGCCATTAAATCAGAAGCAGCAAAGAAAAAAGTGTTTCAGAGAGCTTTTAAATTATCAGTATTAATCTGTATTAAGTATTAATTAAAGAAAGTTTGGGTTTTTTTAAACTGAAGTGCCACAAAGTGTATAAATTATTGTCAACAATGCTACTCCTGGATAGTGGGGAGAGCAAAGTTTTGCATACACCTGGTTTCTTTGCTTTTTCAATCTCTCAGGTTATCCCAGGCTGTTAAGGTGTTTCAATCCTCAGCCTCAGTGAACACCTACCTGTTAAAACAGGAGGAAATGAAGACACAAGTGGCTCTGATTACAAACTTATGCAGAGAAACAAGCTCCACGGAAAGGTACTGTCTTAGCTGAAATAAATTCTTCCTAAACAAGAGAGCTGCTAACCTGGGATAAGAGCTCTGCATTATCTGGCAATAGTGCATCCAGGCTTTACAAGACCACGTATGAAAGGACAAGTTCTCTTTAAGATTTCAATGGGCATGTCCTTAATTATATAAAATGGAGGGTGAAGAAGCTCCTGAAAGAGAGAAGTAAACACCCACAGGAAAGGAGGCATTACAGGATTTTTTTATTATTGTTATTGGAAGAGAATTTCAGCGACTGAGGGAGGATTAATTCATCTGCTTTATGCATTCAATTTATTCATATACACATCATGTTTGTTCATTATACCACTCTTTCAAACCACACACACATACACAAAATTCATTCAAAGCCTGAAACAACCCACCTCTGAGCAGATGCAAGTCTTGTAAAAGATTAATAGGCACAACAAGCAATCTCGGCTGCAGGGGGAAAAATATCCTAGTTAAATATCGCAGTGCTTTCATCAAACATCTGTCCTCTACACTGTGCTTGACAGAATGGCAAGGTAGCTTCTCACTGTACTGGGTTTGTGTGGTGAGGTTTTGGTAGTGAGATTGGGGGTTTGGAGGGGGGCTGAAGGGGTGATCTCTGTGAGAAGCTGCCAGAAGCTTCCCCATGTCTAATGGGGCCAATGTCAGATGGCTCCAAGATGGACTCACCATTGGCCAAAACTGAGCCCATCAGTGACAGTGCTAACAGATCTAAGTGGGGGAGGAGGGCAAACTGGGCAAATGTTTTTAAGATTTGGTTTTATTTCTCACTACCCTTCTCTGATTTGATAGGTAACAAATGAAATTAATTCCCCGAGTCAAGCCTGTTCTGCCTGTGGTGGCAACTGGTGAGTGATCTCTCTGTCCTTACCTTGACCCACAAGCCTTTTGACATACACTCTCTTCCCTGTCCAGCTGAGAAAGGGAGAGATAGAGTGGTGGAGATCTGGCATCCAGCCAAGATCAGCCCACCACACTCACAAAGATTAACAGACATCTGCTCAACTAAAACCAACTTGGTGGAGTGCCAGCCAAGCACCCAGAGCTGTATCTTGGGCTAACTCAGCATCCCATTGTGAGCCTGTGAAGATGTTCCAGCATTAGCTACCTTCAAAATGCCTCCCTCAGAAGATAACACCATGGGTGGGGTTTTATGTTAATACAAAATCAGCTGGCAAAATACACGTAAACTACACTGGGAGCCTGCTTCCCAAGGGTGGGAAGCAAAGGGAGACACATCCAGAGCTGCAGACGAGATGGCTCACTCCTTGCTTTAACAGTCGCTTGTGAAGGCAGCAAACTGCAAGCAGCAGTAAGTCTCAGTGCCAGACAAATAAGGTTGCTTGGAAATGGCAGTGGCTTGTTTTTATTACCCTCTCTCCCAAATCTTAAATATAGAAAGAATAGGCAAGTTTTGAAACACTTTACACCCATACCAATAAAGGGGGGATGGGGATGGACACTGGTACTAGAGAGAGAAGCTGTAGGATGTATATTGATGTATTTTTACACTTGTAGCAAGTACAAAGGGATCACCATTAGAGCAGTTTCACTCTGCAAGAGATTTTTGGGCACCACGCAGGCTGCCACTGCAACTCATCCTTCCTCCCTGCCTCGGGGATGTTTGCTCACACCACGCCCATCTGTCTTGAGCACAGCAACACTCTCAAAACATGTCTTATCCCCATCACACTGGGAGCGCCCAGGACTACCCCGTGCCCTAAAAATACCTGCAAATACTAACTAGCTCCTCACACAGAGTTCCCTGGGCAATGCCAACCCCACTGCACACTGTGTGAGCTGGAGGGCAGCCAGGAGCTTCTGGGGCATGGCCTCCATTCACAACTTGACCCGGAATAAACTAACTAAATAAAAAATAAATAAAAGCCTAAGAAAAGCTCTAACCTCTTATATTTGAAAAACAATTAATGTTGCACTGTGGATGTAAAATAGCCTTGGGATCTGTCAGGCTGCCAGGGCACCTGCAAAAAAAACACAACCCACTGAACTTGGGGTTTCCAATTCACCTCACCTGCCACAGGGTGCCAGGGAAAGCTTAAATGCTCTTCACTTCCACTCCCAAACCCAGGCAGAGGTCACATCTACACCAGCAGCCCAAGGGCAGCCAGCTGCACCATCCTCCCCCCCAGCAACAAGTCATCTTCACCCACACACACAAACCTCTTCAGTTGCTACAATCCCATACAGAATTAAGTCTTCAAATCAACCATATTTTCCAGGTTTTTTTTAAAACACATGTTACAAGCTGAACTGAGATCCCTGGCACCTGCTTAGGAGATGCAAGGGAGTAAAATGAGAAACAAGGCATACAATCTTGTGAAAAATATTGAAAATGCCAAGGGGGATCCTTTCAAAGCAGCCTCTGCCACCCAAGAATTGGTCCTAACAGCCAGAGAAATAAAAGGCTGTTACAACTTGGCAGGACCACTTATCCCTGCTGCAGTATCAAATGACTTCTTGTGGTACTGCATGACACTTCCAGCATCCATCATTCAAATTCTCCATTGTGGTACTGATCTGGTTTGGGAGAAACTCAAAGCCAACAATTACCAACATTACATCTTCATCACCTGGTGCCTCTTACCAAGTACAGACTGAAGGGGTTTCCCTGAAGCTCTGAACAACATGGGAGTACAATTACCCCAATAGCAACCTGCCTCTCAGAAGAGCCTACCTGCTCTTCAACAGACACTAAATATAATTTTAAATGAGGCACACAATGAACAAGATAACTTTTTTCTTTAATGAGAGCAATGAAATACTCAAAGTGTGTAACATTTAATAATATTTAAAACATAGAGGCAATAGCCAGGCTTTAACAGCTCAGAGCTGCCATTAAAATTAATAGGGCTACCTACTAATTACCTCTGAGGATCAGACCACTGGGTGCCTTGAGGATTTGCACTCCTTCAGTTAGAAACACTGGGTTAATCTCTGTTCAGTCTCCCTCACCTTATTTTAAATAAGCATACACCATANGTCATATTTCTATCCACAAAACAAAAAAACACCAGACAGGTCCACGAATGCTCACATGGTTGGACAAACAGCAAGTCAGTAAATCAACAGCCACGGGCACAGGACCAACATTAGGTGACATCAAAGGCCCAAGATCGCTGTCTCACAAAGATTCTTCCTGGAAGCTCAACCTGTGTGAATATTCAAACCTTGCTCCTCTCTCATCCCCTTGCGAGAAACTTGACAGTCCGCTTCATTAACTCGGCATCAAACCCCTTCCTCAACCAACACCGGAGATGGATGAAACTGCAGGTCTGAGCAGCAAGAGCGACCCCATAACGGTGAAAAGGTGCAGCATGTTCACAGAAAGCAACTTAAAAATCAAAGAAAGTCCCTCCCCAGACTTGACAAACCACATAACTTCAGAGCACAGATTGGAGATGCCAACCCTGCAGTACTGCAGAAAACTCACAATTCACTGTGAGTCCAACTCAACAAGGATCTCAGTGCCAGAAAGGTTGCCTTCTCTGGGAACTTTCAAAACAGGTTCCATACTTCACTCTGAGCAATTTCACTGAAAATTTAATTATATCTTCGTCTAGTAAAGGTCTGGCACTTCATCTACATAGAAGCCATATGTCAAAATACTCGGTTGAAAGTTCCCCACAGAAATAGTACATAAAATGGATTTTTTTTCACGTCTGAGTGGCTCTCCTCCTGTTCAGGAGAGGGCTATCATGTTTTCCATAACTTGCTCAGCTTATTGTCTGCAGTCAGACAGCACTGCTAGCATTGTTACTGCCAAGTAAACCATGATATTATTATTCTCCCGAGAGTTAATCCACAACCCACTGAAGACAATGGAAAGCCACCCTTTGGTTTTTACAGGCTGCACATGGGCTCACTCAGCCACGCTGCTGGTTAAATACACATTAAAGACTTGAAAGCCATCCCTAACTCCAGTCAAGAGAGGGTGGACAGGCACCCCAGCACCCAGCCCCAAACAGCTTCGTGCTGGTTCCCCAGCCCACCCATGGATTTCTGTCAGGCACAAGGACTGTGAGATCTCTCTCTTCACAGCACCGACATTTGAACATTTTCAGCTCTCGCACATCAAAATGAAGTCCTGTGGATTACGCACTTGTCAGGGCTGCGCCCAGCCTGGCACAGCACTGTCCCCACACAGGGAGCAAGGACTCTGCACCCTCCTGGGGACCAAAGGCTCAGGGGGTCCCCAGAGGAGCACCACAGGCATTTAGCAGCATCACTGGATTCATTAATTAAAGCTTTTGTGGAGATTCACAGCAGAACAAAAATAAGTTCTGCTATTGCTTCTCACTTTTGTTCTACTAAGAGGCTCCATCAGCATGTTGTCAGTGAACAGGGAATATGCACATTTCCACCCCAAAACCTTTCCTGGCCACATACCTCTCTTCAGAGCCACTTTTGTTCTACCAACCATCTTAAAAGCAGAGAAACACAAGTTCTTTCTTTCAAACACAAAGGCAAGATATCCCCGTATCTGAAATACACTTTCTTCTGACTTTTCTTATTATGGAAAAAAGGAGTAAAGAAGTATTTAAATGGCAGAAAATTAAAGATTGGTAAAGGAAAAACTTCATCACCCAAGACAAAGCGAAGCCCATGAGACTTGATTCAGAGCCCAGAAAGTTTAGTAAAATTCTTAAAAACACAGAATATTTGTATCAATGAGAGCATCCAGATTTATAGTGGCAGGAAGAAAAGAAGAGGGGAACAGTATGCAGCAAGGCTTGGAAGGGATATAAATCTGCCTGCTTCAAGAGCAATTTAAGCTCTGAACTGTTATATAAATATAACAGTCGGAAACTTTCTGTGTCAACAGTCACTCCCTTCCCTCAGTTGGTTTTATTTCTCCTTCAAACACCATGCAGCAGAGCTGTTCCTCTTCCCCTCCCATTCAGCCACCCAGGTCCTTGCAGATGCTCCCACCTGTCCAGGGGATCACAGCTCCAAGCCCCAGTGCTGGCCCAGCACATCCCAGGCTCAGACCTGCAGTAGTTTCAAGCTGTGCCTCCTACCAGCACCACAGCAAAGCAGCAGGGTCAGGGCAATTTAGTAGTGCTTTTGAGAAGCTGTGATTAACCCTTGGTCACACGACAGCCAAGGACCTGTAACCTTGAGTTCCGTGAAGTGATGACATTTAAGAAAAATACAGCCATGCAAAACGTAGCAAATTTAGTGAAATTGGCACCACCCAAAGGAAGGTTACATCAGTGTCCTGCAACACAGAAGCAGCAGGGCAAACACTAAGGAAAAGTTCTTGCTGCCTGGAGGGTCTGATCATCGATTCAGCATTTTCAGGGCCAGCACTTGCACACTGCATCATCATTATCATCATCTGTTTACTCAAATCATAGATGAGAACTACCACTGCTAAGACTTCCCAACCTGAAATTAGGATATGAGAGACTTAGCAAGACAATATGGTTTATACACAACTGTAGTGGTTTAACCCAGGCTGGGTGCCAGGGGCCCACTACAGCCACTTTCTCACTCCCTTTTGCCCAACTATAGAGGAGAGAGAGAATATAACGAGAGGTTTCGTTATTCATGATAAGGACTATAACAGATTCTTTCTTAATCACCGTCATAGGCAAAACAAGACTCTATGTGGGAATAATAATCAACTTTATTACTAACAAGATCAGAGCTAAGAGAAAGAGACTAAAAAACACTTTTTACCCTCCACCCCCCTCCTTCTTACATCCAACCTATTCTCCCGCAGCGGTCAAGGGAAAAAGGCGAGGTGGGGGGGAGAGGTGTTGCTGTGGTCAGTTGCTGTTCTCAGCCGCTGCTTGGGAAGAGGAGTCCTTCCAGCCGCATTCCATGGGGTCCATCCCTCACAGGATACAGTTCCTCTCACAAACTGCTCCGGCGAGAGTCCATCCCATGGGCAGCAGCCTTTCACAGACTGCTGCCGCATGGTTGAAAATTCCACAGGGTGTAGTCTCTTAAGCACAGGCTGCTCCAGCGTGGGCCCCACGAGCCACGCATCCTAACAGGAGAATCTTACTCTAAGTGGGCTCCTCTCCCCACAGGCTACAGTCCCCTGCCAGCTTCACTTTGGGTCTCCCACGGGCTACAGCCTTCCCCAGCGTCCACCTGCTCCGGCGTGGCTCCTTCCCGGGCTACAGGTGGATCTCTGCACTCCTGTGGTCCTTCATGGGCTGCAGGGGGTCACTGCTTCACCATGGGCTGCACCATGGGCTGCAGCTGGATCTCAGCTCCGGCGCCAGGAGCATCTCCTCCCCCTCCTTCTGCACTGACCTTGGTGTCTGCGTTGTTGTTCACAGGCTCTCACTCTGCTCCTCTCCGGCAGCCATCTTCATTTTTCAACTACTTTTTTTTTTTTTCTTCCTTCTTAAATATGTTATCACAGAGGCGTTCTGTCAACTACTGATTGGCCTGGCCTTGGCCAGCAGCGGGCCCAGCCTGGGCATGGGGGAAACTTCCAGTAGCTTCTCGAAGAAGCCTCTCCCTCAGCCCCCCCCCCCCTGCCACCAAAACCTGGCCACAGAAAAACCAATACAACAACACAGGAACTTCCCAATACTAAAAAACCATCCTTCAGGTCCCACTATCTCAGCTACAGCCACTGCCTCTCCATGCACATACAGGCTGTGTACCTGCAGATGCAACTTTCCAGAAAATTCAGTAACACTGCAATGAAAGGATCATTTTCAAAGCTTCAAATCCAGGTGCTTAGAGTTAATTAACTCCATTATTTGACTTCAAAGGGAAAAAATATATTAAAAAAATCAAAACGAAAATAATTTTCTTTCCACAGCTAAAGCACTACAAAATCCATTTTATCTTTACATATCCACATCCTCTTTACAAAGCTTTTGAATGCTGCACATGAAATCCTATTAATTTATAGGTATTATTAAAGGCATCTGAATTTAATATTCAAATGGCCAAGTCTCTTCTTTCCCTTTTTCTATCTTAGCATAAAGCAAAAGCCCCCTCTCATCATTTGTGCCTAGCAAAGAAACACAGCTAAGCAAGGCCAGTATCCATGTAACATCTGGCAAGCTACTTAAACATGTATGAAAATGTTCCTTGAACCCTAAAAACTTGCATCATCTCTGCTTTAACCACCTCCTTTACTGAGCCATGCAGTTCATTATCTTCTCTTCCAGGGAAACCAAGCCACTTCCCAGAACCTCCTCCATGCTGCCTAAACAAGAGGTCCAGGTTTCCATTTCACACTGCGGCTCAGCCACTCCAGACCATGGATCAGCCCTTCCCCCCCTCCCAGAACAGTTGAATCTCCCTCTCCCAGCAGAGCACTATGGTTAAATTCCCCATGACCCATGGATTCTAAATTCCTGTATTATCCTGGGACTGCATAATTATTGAGAGAAGATAGATGGTAGAAAGAATCCATAAATCTTTGATTTTTCTCAGGAAAATGAAAAACAACTGCAGGCAAAGTTTCCACTGATGTTTGGGTTGCTTGATTGAAAGCAACTGTGTGTTTTCTTCAGACAGTTGTCTTGCATGATTCATTGTGAGGCCATTAAAAAACTGTACTCTTGCATTTTAAGACGATTTGCACTATCACACATAACCATTCCCACTTTTCTCTCTCCTCAGCACCAACAGCCCTTTACTTTACCCATCTCTCAATGATGAAAGAAAATGAGGCATTGGAGAAAAAGCCTCCATACTGTCTCATCCATGAATCAGCCTGGCAGGATGTAATTCTCACAAAGCAGGGAAGGGGGGAAATTCAGCTGCTGGCAAATTTTCAGCAGCCAATATTCCTTAGAAACATATAGATTTGATTAAAAATGTTTGTTTTCTGTCCAAATCTGGTAGGAGAAAATGAATGGTGCTCTTTGTTAGCCATCAATCTTTCCCATTTGTCCGTGTGCCAGATGGCACCACACTTCATAGGAGGAGGAACAATAAGCAGAGTCAGTTGCAGTAAGTTTGCTTATAATCATTTAATCTCCAACAAGCAAAAGGAGAATAAGAATGGTAAGAGGGAAAGAACATTCGCTCAGCATTCATTCACTTTATTTCCTTTTTATAAACCCCCACTCTTGACAATGCTAATTGTTTGTTGACATTTCTGAAATATTTATTCCCCCAATGGATTTTGCATTTTTAAGAGAGTTTCAAATGAAGCGTGACCAACTTGTTATTATATAGGAAAATGGAAATATTTATAACCTGCAAGGGCAGCCTGATTCCTGTGGCACTGACAAGCACCCCCTTCTCCAGCCCCAAGAGCTCCCCTGCTGCACAACTGAGACAGTCAGAGGGTGAGAGAGGAGCTGTGAGCAACAACAAGAGTCAAGAACCCATCCCAGCCCTGCTGACATTTTCCTTAAAAGCAAATCCAGTTACAAGTTTAGCTTGTCAAGATGACTGTTAAAAACAAACCACCAGCATCTTTTACTTTTTAAGAGAGAGCTCAATGTGTAGGTCCCTGAGATGCCCAGGAGGAGCCCTACGGTGCCATTTCACAGAGTCACACTTCAGAACAGAGCTGTGCCTCGAGATTTGATACCACTCAACAGCATCTGCTGGTATTGTGCCAATAGCATATGCTGGGAGCAGATATGGATTCCAATGCCAGCAACAATATATATTTTAAACCTCGCTACAAAACAACAGAGCAAGGGGAGCAGCAAGGCTTCTCGAGTGAGAAGCAGAGCCTGGATGAACTCCCACAGCCAAACTCAAACCCTGAACCAGGCACAGATCAATGATGAACAGCGAAGCAGTGCCATCAGATCAGAGCCCCAGGAGTTCAGAGGGGGCAGAAACTGAACCCGTCTGCCCCAGCACAGGCAGCAGAAGAGCAGGAAGTTTCCTGGCTCTCACCATCCCAGAGGATGAACAACTGGCTGCCCCACTGTTTACAAAGCTATAGAACCCCATACCCGCTGCTGCTCTTTCTAAATCTGTTGCAAAATACCACTAAAGGGATGGGAAAGGCAGCACTGAGCTGGGGTTCAGTAACAGTTCAAGGCTCAATGAACTAGTTCTCAAGTGTGCAAAGAAGCATTTTGCTTTTGCTCTTTATTATAAGATGACACGTGCTGCATTCCAGCCTGAACTAGGGGGCCTCACGTGTTTGGAATATGTATGACATACACTCTCTCTGAGGATTTTGTTTAGATTCATCCACACATTAAAGAAAAAAAAAAATTAAAAAAGATTATTTTAAAAAACCCTTGAAAATTTTGGCCCTGTCATTCCTGGCAGATGAAATAATCCTAGAGGAACTATTATTGCCTCAGCTCTAACAGATCGGATTTAGACAGCCAGGATTCATTCTTTTGGCTCTGCTGTTGACCTGCTGCTTGAGCCTATTCATCTCCCCTCTGTTCTTCTGTTTGCTCATCTGCAAAATGAGCAAGATACTAATCTCCTGTTCAAAGCATTTTAAAACTGTGGATGGAATTGCTAAGTGCTGCTGGTGTGCAGAATCACATCACATGCAGCCTTTTTTCCAGCTGTTAAGTAGTTAATTGCTTGATCTGAAGCAATCAGATGGTTTCCTTCTCTAACCAGTCCTTTCTATCAAACTGAGATCTTGATATATCACTAAAAACATCTTGCAGAATTAATGGTCTAAATTTCTCTACCAAATGCATTCATTCCTCATCTGACAGCCAGATAGGGAAAGAAGTTCTAGAAAAAAAGTAGTAAGTAGCAATAATAGCACACATAACCCAAAACTCTCGCACAAACCCCACAAAAAACCCCAAATGAATCCACAGAAACCAACTCACTTGAACACCAAAACATCAAGAGAAATTACACCTGCCTAATACACTAAATACAACAGCAACAGCCCCATAGTTACTGAATTATCCAGCACCAGAATTTCATGCTCTGCAACTATATCACGGGGAAAAAAAGTCATAGCGAGCCTTGGCAACATCTTAAGTGGAACAAAGTGAAAACCAGCCCAGGCTGCAATATGGGGGCTGTTTGTGTTCAAAGTAAATTAATCTTCTAATACAGCTGTGTACTTTAAATGCACAGGAGGAAGGAGCTTTGAGGCATTATCTGCAGCATGCAGAGGATCGGAGGAAGCAATCCTGGCTGGGGCTGCTCAGCTCAGTGCTGAGCAAGGGGGCCGGTCAAGGCAGGCAGTGGCTGGAGAAAGAGTAAACTAATACTGGGGCCAACGTTTTGTGCTTATACAGGGCAAAAAAACCCAACTGGTAAGAGCCCAAATTTTAGGGATGCAAACTTTGACCGGGCTACAAGGCTCACTGCACAGCCACGGGGTGCAGATGCACTCACACATACAGCATGGCTGGGTTTAAGTATCTTTTGAATGGAATAGGCAGAACAGATGCAAGTGACAGACCAAGATTTTGTTATTCTTGTTAAAAACCTTGGGAAGGGAGGCATAGGGAGATTAACCTGCAAAACAGAGTTGAGAAGTGTTTTTTCAAGTCCCAGTCTTGTGCATGTAACCAATTTATCTCTAGTCTTGAGTCTGAAACTGAGCAGTGCTCAATACATATCATGTGAGAGAGATTCAGTTTCCCAAGATACCACCTCATTTTCTATCCTCACATCAACAAAGCAGCATCATCTCAGGCTTTCATAATAGTTGCAAGCATTCCCATGAAGGAGAAACTTTTTTCTTTTTTATACTAATTTAGTTTTAATGAGCTCAGTTCCCATTTCAGTTTCTCTGCAAGACACAAAGCTATCACAGGAGGCCTGGTAAATTATGCACCTTTAAGGATAAGGTGAAGTTCAGACTTTTTAAAAAAAAATCTTAAACCAAGATAAAGCATTTTGCAGAGCAGAACTGCTAAAGACATTTAGTGTTACAGTGGGACCCCCTCCCTCCTCCTGGAGCGTGAAAAGGAAAGTATCAAAGAGTGACAAACAGAGAAGAAAAGGAGTGTGCCTATCAGGCTGTCAATCTGCCAATAAATCCCAGCGCTCTGCTAATGCCTTCAGTTCCCCGACACATCTCACACTGTTTAAAGACACTGTGATGTGCACTCTGAAGAATTCAAGGAGGTGGAAGCAAAGCCCAAGGCCTTTATACTTAACTGTTGAGGAAGAAAAGGGAATAGAAGAAAACCCTCAGATACAAGGATTTAACAGACTGTAGGCACTGAAGTGCACCTGCAGCCTCTCCCATCTATCACCTGCCTCTATAATTTATAGATTTGCACTTCATGCTGATACCCAGCCCGACATGGGAATATCAGCACAGGCTGAAGGAGGCAGAGAACACCTGGCTGCCCAATATTCTCCACCTTGTGAAAAAGAGATGATGAAAAAAGTCACCATTACATCACAAATTAAAACTCAGGTTTATCTTTTCCTTAAGCAGAACAAAACCCACCATATCCCCAAAGCACTGAACCCTTGGGGTGAAACATGGCAGGAGACAGAGCCTGAAGCTGGCTTCAAATGCCCCACAGCTCACCACAGCATACTGACACCAAACCCCACAGGGCACCACTCCTGCTGTTCATCTTTATCCCCACAACTGGCTCACAGTGCCCAGCCAGGTTAAGACCTTGCAGCCTTTTTTTGCTCCATGAAACTCTTCCTACTTCTTCCTAAGACTTCACAGCCTGCTCCACGCTAAGCCAGGCACCTGGCTCTGCAGGGGTGGATTAATAATCACCACAACATATTTGTAAGACCATCTGAATGAATCACATATCCCAAAACTCAAGTCCCTTGCATTTTACATTTTAAATTTAAAAAATATTTTAATTCACTCTTCTGTAGCACACATACAGTATGTTACATACTATATTTCTTCTTTCTAACTCATATTTTATTTCTAATTAACTTTAAATTTATTTATTTTTCATTTTTATTTATCTTTTTTAAAGCTGTTTATTGACAGCCACCATGTACAACTCAGGCTGTTTAAAACATGTACCATGCTGTGGTTTCTGTTCTTTGCTTCCTTGAGCACAGAGGCATTTCCAGCAGCATTTCTCCACAACTGCATTTCAGGAGCTGATTGCTTCCCATGCACACTGCAATCAGCACTGCTGGAATGTTCTCCAAGTAAAACCCAAGTTCTCCCATGCAAAGTCTCCAGAGCAAGAAAAGCCAGGCACTGATCAAACATCATTACAGCCAAACCCTTTGATATTTGCACATTGTATCAAAGCCAAAAAACAATTCATTCAAAAATATTCACCAAGGGCTATTTTAACTTAAATTTTTAATTTATAAAATCATGATAATAAACTGAGATTTCTATTTTATGAGGTGTTTTAAAAATCACGAAAGCTGAGGAGAGGTAAGGAGAAGAAATTTCCCCATTTTAATCAGGATACAGTTGTAACTGCCAGAAATGGGTTGCATTTGTCTGATGAGTCTCAGAGCAACCCTTAACCATCCTGCCCTTCCCGACGTTGATGGATTGTGTAATTCCAGGAAGTAAAATATAATTATGGAGACAGATGAACAGACATCCAAGAAACAGCATTAAAAGGTATTGCATAGCCATAAAAAGCAATACTTCATATATAACATTATTAAAACTAAGAAAATGTTATCAGCATGAAGACTCTTTGCCTATTTAAACTCACAAGGAATAGATGGAATTTTGTTCTATGTATGGTCTACCCAGACTCTATTTGTAGTCATCTTACATCAGTATTTTAAGACACCTGTATCATTATGCAGGCACACTGTACAAACTTAAAAAATATAACACATGGCAAAGCTATCAGAATTTATCTCTTCCTCCCCAGACAACATCAGAACATCTTCTGTATTACCTGTCTGAAAAGGTGATCAGGCTCTAATTTCCAGCACTGAGTATCTGCTTTAGTGGAGGTTGGATGGGACCCTTTGGACACCATCAAGTCCCAGCCCTGCTGCAAGCAGGGTTGGCCAGAGCAGGGAACACATCCCCTCAGGTTCACGGGATAGGCCATTCAAATTATATAGCATCTCTCAACTAGTCAAGTACTGCTCAAGAACAATTAAGATACAATATATAAGATCAAGTGGCATTTTAAATCTTTTTATTTCTAGAGCTAATACACAAAGAGATGCCACTTTCTTTCCATCCCTACTTCATTTGCACAGCGTTGCTTTCTCAATTCACTTTCCCCAACAGGTATCAACCCTTCAGCAACCAAAAGCCTTCAAAAGAAACTTCCTTCCTCCAATCTTTTTCACCTAAAAACTCATGTACTGACCCCTTTCCAGATTAAAACATCCACAAACAGGGGTCTCACTGTGCCCCAAAGGTCAACACAGAGCCCACCTGGACACAGAGAGGGAAACAAGTCAAGAGGCTGGGGCTAATCTATGAGGATCAGAAAAGCAGGAGACCCCAGGGGAGTACAACTCAGGCTACAAACACTTCCCAAAGGTAATTCCTGAACTAATTTCTAAGAGATGGCACACATTCCTTGGCAAGGCAGAGCACAAATATTTCCTGCATGCATGAACTGCTGGGAGCCACCGCCAGCCTTCTGCTGCTTGTGGTGACCCATTCAGTTTGCCAACCTTTCATCCAGACTGTGAGCACTTTAAAACACAGACAGTGTTTGTTGCTCTTTTCCATTCCTTAACACAATAGGGCTAATCCTTGTTCAACATTTAAGGGTGCTTCCAACAAGAATAATCTCCTCCTCAAAACACAGTTGATTTTTACCCTAACAGGAGTTTTTTACTGCATGTAAAAAAATTGCCATTTTATTACTAGAGTTGGTCTAAAAAGCTGAACTAAAATGCATTTTTCTGTCTACATTTTTAAAAGCCTTCCATTATTAAAGGGTGGAAGACCACTAAAGAAGAAAAAACTTTAAACAAAAAGGCCCAAGCAGCAAATCAAGCAAGACACACATTTATCTTACATACACAGCCTCCCCCTTCAAATCACTTAAGAAAAATGGTTTCTAGACAGATGGTGTTTTCCCTGTCTTGACTCCAGTTCAAATCTCCTTTTTGGAGAGACCAAGTTTTCCACTGAACTGCACATTATACACCAACAAAGAATAAATAGGCTAAATATAGCTCACAGCCAAATCGCTGCAGTCTTGCAATGCAGCATATTCCAGAGTCCTTTGAGGACAGCCAGCATGCTGGCAATGCAGCCTGCACTAAGTTTAGGTTCTCCACTTTATAAATCATTATCCCCATACAGGCAGTGCCACCCCCTTCAGTGCTCACTGCTCTCCAACAGCAGAAGTTCAAGGATATGGAGCCATCCCTCTGTACGCTGCTGGCTCCTTCATTATGTTCTCCCAGGCAGCAGTGACTAAAATTCATTCTCCCACCATTGCTTGTCATTAAGTTGCACGGGGATGCTAGTAAAGCTCTAAACCATCAGGGGAGCCCATCCTTTTTTGAGCAGATAGCTCACTGATGGGGCAAAGAGCTGAAGGTGGGGAAGGCAGCTGCTGCTGCTGCTCTCACCTCTCAAAACATCTGAGTGTGACAGCTGAGGCTCTCAGACACCAAGGATCAGCACTGCCACTAGAAACTGAAGAAAACTCCCCAAACAACCACTGTATACACTCAAAAACATTCTTCAGGGAAATGCTGAGTATCCACACACTTTTTGTGAGGCTCCCCAAAAGGTGTGTGCTTTTTTCCACCATTAGGAAGCAGTGCTGAATTTGAGATCTTCCAGTTTCAGCTGCCTCTTCTGTTTCTGGCAGCTTGTCCAAAGCACAGGACACATTTTGCCTTCCAAAGCAAAGCACTTCTGCTCCACAAACAGCATACTGTGACATTCAGAGGACTGGTCTCCTTGGCAGAACATGGGGCTCACTCACTGCAGGAACCAGGACTTGGGCTGCACCAGCCCCACGGGGGGGAACAACAGTGTGCATGGTCATAATTGGCTCTCCTGGCACCAAACTCCCTCTTGACAGGGAAGCAATTTGGTCCAGTGAAAGCCCTATCAATGTTTCTCAGGAAATCTCTTAGCAAAACTCATTCCATTTTATATGCCCAGTGCTGCACAAACTACATGATGTGCTAGCCTCAGCAGGAGGAAAGTCAAAACAGAAGAAAGATTCACAGTTCAGGCTCCTCAGGCACTCACACGAGATCTGCAGTGGGAGCTGCCCCCCATGGTCTTGCAGCTAAGCCTGAAGGCACAGCCAGGGGCTTGAGCTCACCAAAGATTCCAAACCTTACTCAGACCAGCACCAAACTGCTGGTGCACCAGCTCCTGCAGCAGCAGCAGATGAGCAGTGCCAGGGGCTGCCAGCATCCTGATAGACCATCTACATGTAGCCAGGAATAAAATGAGCCAGGGCTTTGCATTCCTCACTGCTTGGTTTGCAGGCACTGGGCAAGTGCCACTTTCATGTGCCTGCTCCCCACAACCTCAGGGCTTCAGGGGGACTCTGTTTGCACTTTCCCAGGAATGCTCCTGCCACTCACTTTGCAATACCCAGCTCCAAAAGCTCCTTGGGAACCCAGCTACAGCCTGAGATGAGCAGCTCTGGCACAGTCTGCAGGGCAGAAGAAATGCTGGGGTAGCAGGGAAGACATGGAAAGGAGGAGATGGAAATGGTGAATATTGAGGAATAAATTGAGGATGGGATGCAAAAATAAAAATCAATTACCTTCAAATCTACAGAAGGGTTTTTGTTGCTGTTTGGTTTTTTTGGGAGCAGCCTGTTACCTGACCCATTGAGAACCACTTGGCCCCAGGTGAGCTGCTGCCTGCCTACACACTTATTTAGGTTTCATTTCAGCAGGAGAGCTCCCTGTCGCAGTGGCAACGCAGGAAACACTTATTGTTTTACATGTTTACAAACAGCCCCTTCAGATCTCCCTTCCCTCTCTGTCCCCTGAGGTAATATGTATTGTAATAAATTCCTAATTCGCATTACGATGATTTAAACAGCTTTGGAGTGGCATGTTTTAGTGCCTTGATTCAATTGTCTGCCTTGCAAACTGACAGCCAGCTCACTGCATCTCCCAAGTGCTGGGAACCTGCTCACAAACAGGGATAAACATGTAGGAACAGTCACACCTTCTAGGAAAGGAATTAGTAACATCCTCATTTAAGCCCTTCACCAAGGAGATGGGATAAACACTGCTCTGTCTCATCCCAAGCGCATTACTGGGCTGCAGGCTTTCTGTTTGGGGCTGATTTGGACAGTGACATCAAGAAGCATCTCTATCATATTTAATACAAATTCCTACCATCCAGGCAAAAAATCCTAGCAGGCTTATTACCACCAATTCATACAGCATCTTGCAACGTACGTAAAGGAAGGAAGGCTGGATCACCACATGGAGGAAGAGATAAAACTGTGTCAGAGGGAAATGCTCCAGGAGTCCCTCGCTCTGTTTAAGGATCTTGAGCAATGAAACTCCACTGACAAAACACCAGCACTGCTGCTGTTGCCACAACACAAGGAAATTGTCCTATAATGTGATAGCAAAGGTTAGCTTTTAAATATTCTAACGACTTCCTTGAAAGGTAAGCAGCAGCATGTAAATTCATGACGGATCTTGGACAACTGCTTAGTGTTTTCACCTTGTACCAACCCCAAGCCACTCTCATAAGTATTCACCAGCTGTTAGTCACTACCTCCTTTCCTTACAGATGCAAGAATATGCAAATGAACAACAAAAGAATAAAAATCAATGTCATAGCTTTGCTTTGATGTTTTTAAAACTGCAAAACTTAACACTCATCCTTTCTATATTCATATTGCAACTTTTATAAGCCATGCTGATGGAAGTATCAAAGCATCAGCAATTACAGTTATGACAGGAAAACAATTACAGAAGAGTCACACTGTGATTAAAGCATATTTTGCTATTGCAATCTGGATGTCCTTTTTTTAATTAGGTACATTCTAGTTAAGATAAAAAAATAAGTTTTGTTTTCTTTTTCTAGCACAGAAGACAGAAGATGCTGTAAAGTGCAGTTGTTGGTAGATCTGTTCCATATGGTTACACTTCATGATCTTAGAAGTCTTTTCTCCCCTAAATCGTTCTATGATACCTTCATGAAGAAACCAAATCAATCACAAGGATCATTGATACTTGAGGCAAGAAGGGCCAGTTCCAGCTCCAATCTCCCAGTCACAATGGAGATACTGCCTTGGTGATAGCTGCTGTCCTTCCCACATCCCTACAATCCCAGAGGAGTAGCCATTCCCTGATCAATTAGCTCCAGCATCTTTTTCTGCCTTTGCCCATATATTTCCTCAGTTTGTTTCTGTTTTCAGGCTTCAATCACGGTGTCTGATGCTATTATTTTACCCTATTTCTGTTACACTTTTGCTCTACTCCAGATCAAACTGTAATTTTAAACAGCCATACCAACAAAATTACTTATTGTACTGCAATCAGCCAACTACACAAAGATAAAACTAATAATTTAGTAAGTCATCCTAGGGATTTTTTCCCCTCCATTGCAAAGGGCAGCAAGACATGAGATCACCAATCAATCAGGCTCTAAAACATCTTCATCTTTGCTCCTCTTCTTTCAACCATGGAAGTGATGTCTCACAAATAACACACTTATTCCAAATCCAGCTATCTTTGGAATAATTTCAATTACAGAATTCCTCTTTACTGTGACAACCCTTAGAATTGAAGCACATTGTACTCCCCTCGAAAACACCGAGATGTAACACCCTTGGATTTCACTCATGCCAGATAAACCACAGCCCCACTTTGCTCCCTCCTCCTGGATCCACAGTCGAGCCTAGTAAACATCAGGAAAGCAAAGCACCTGCAGTGACCACGATTCAGCCACCAGCTCCAGCACTGAGCCCACCCATACCCCAACACCTCTCCAAGCACTGCAGCCACCTTACAAGTCAGTGTTTAGGAATATATAGAAACAAGTGCTTAGGATCTCAGACCACAGCACTGTCAAAGCCTCAAAGTCTGGTAAATAACCAAAAAACATCTTAAGAATAGTGACAAAGTTTTCATCCTCATATCTCTGAGAAAATGCAAGAGGTTAGACAGGGTAGATACTGTATTTTAGCACAATCTTCCAAACCTCACAGCAAACTGTCAAACCATATTAGTACAGATCTGTCTCATAACTCACTTGGGATGCACTTTTCAAAAATTCAAAGCTCAGAACGTATGTATCCATTGAGATAGGGCATAAAATAAAAAAAAAAAAAATCTACAAAAAAGTCAACAACAGTTTATAAAGGAAGATTATGGATGCAAAGAGATTTGCATCTGACATATAACCAAATCACAGTGATCTGGATTAAAAACAGGAAAGCCTACTTCAGACATCCAGAAAGTCAAGGGAAAAAAAAAAATTAAAATGCTACAGGAGTGTAATTTAGCTCCTAATGCAAAACAGATTTTCATTATTCCAGAATGAAATTCAGTGGACATAATGCCTCCCACCAGTTTGAAAAAAGGTACTTAGAAACGACAGAAAAAGAGAATTGGTTTATGCAAAGAAAATTAAGGAGATTATACGAGGTTGGTGAAAAAAAGAGAGGCCACACAGTTCTTTCTTCTTCCACCTTTTGGCATCTTTCATTCCCAGAAAACCAAGTCACAGCAGTGCAGAGGGTGGGGAAAAAATTACTTTAAGTCGTTCACACTGGAGCATTCTACCACACACTTCAGCTTTTCTCAATTGGTTTTTAATCAATTTCTCCACTACTAATTCAAGTTCCAGCCAAAGGCACGGGGTGTTAAGACAGGCAAGAGGAAGGAGGGCTGGGACCCACCACCCTCTGCAGCCCCTGGCTGGTGGCAGTGCCCAACGTGAGCAGAGCTTTGCTAAGGAGACACAACGGCATTCACCACCACCAGCTCCTACAGCATAGGGATGTTTTAATTAACACAGTGTCAGGCAACAGAGAAAAAGCATATTTCGACCCAGATCAGCATATGCTTCACTTAACAGTAATCATTGCAGTCACAAAGAGCTTGACAGCTAAAGTGTACACTGATCCGGGTCTAAACAAGTTTTTGACATCAGCAAAAAAGGTATGAATTAAGAAAAATACTGTCTTTAGCTGACTTCAGTGCTTTTTAAAATCATGTTGGTCCTACACCCTTTGGAGAAGAGCTTTCCTCTCCAACTCTTGTGGCGCAGAACAAGCCAAGCCCTGACTTCCCTTGAACAAACTGCATGTTCTCTGTGACAACTGGTTTGTTTCCTAAACAGAATAAAACTAGTTCCATCTGCACTTTAATGAAGAAAACACTGCAGAGTTGTTATTCAAGGATTCTAATGGAGACATTTTAAAGACACAAGGCCCTGCAGTGTCCCTCCCACTCTCCTGTGCCTGAAGAGGGGTGAGCTGTGCAGGGCAGCTGAAGCAAACCTGAGCAGCCCAAGCTGCCACTGCATGACCCAGTACTTGGTTACCAACCAATTCACAAGCACAGTGAACCCACAGAAAGGAAACACATTTATCTTCAGCTTGGCCAAATAGTGAACTAGAGAAGAGTTAGGACTTATTTGATAATAGCAGCAACCAGTACAACACTTAACCACTGATAGTAAAAGGTACCTANAAGGAGAATCAATCACGAGCTGTCACGATATCCCATTGTTCAGCACTGTTAGCATTTGAAAACAGTCGCTAGGGATTAAGCCAGCGGAGTACGTGTAGTAGTCACCGACTGCTAAGCAAATGCAGGCTGCCTGGTAACACATGGTACAGGGCTGTGATTAATCATTACGATGCGACAGAAGGCGAACTACTGCGAGATAATGTCAGGAACTGAACTGTGCCCTGCCTCTAATGACAGGTTGCTTATCCTGACATGCTGCACATTTGTATGACTAACAAAGTATCCCCAGCTTGTTTATTGCCTTCTGACCCCATGGCCAAACACGGGAGGATGCAGCCAGGGTACCAGGGGGCAGGTGAAACACTCAGGGTTCCACCCTTGCAGGTACCTACACTAAAATCATCTCTGATGGGAGCTGGTGTAGAGCGTTTCTCCAGGAAACCACTGAAAGTCATCACCTTTTACACCCATTTTACACCACTAAAGGGGCTCCTCTCGAATGACAGCAGTAATTTTTTTCTAGATAAACTGCAATCCATGGCAGCCTGTGGTGAAAACAAAGCTGATGTTTTTTTATATCTGCTTTATATATTTAAAAAAATCAAGAAGGAACCTAAGCTTCAGAACCTCCAGGATCCAACGTCCACCTTCACAAAATAACTTGCAAAACTACTTTCCCTGATATTAATTGAAACTAAAATTCAAGCGAACTCTGAAAACAGTGCAGGTCGTTCAATCTATTTCCAGAATTGATTTTTCTTTTGTTTTGTTTGGGTCAAACACATGGGATAAGAAAACTTCAAAAGCTCTGTCCCATCATCAGCAATGGGAAAGGAAGGAGAACCTACTGCATCCTTCATTCTGCCCACTACCATGGGCCATTAGTGAAGTTCTACAGTGCATTAAACAGTATTTCATGGGAACAATTATTTATTAAGGGTATGGACAATAGCATTGATTGTTACAAGTTTGATTGATTAAACAGACAAACTGGCACAGTTTCTCCCTCCGTGCCTGCCATATGTTTCTTCTTAAACATCTGGTAAAATCTTTGTTTTTCCTTGAGTAACATAACAGGTGTTGAACCAAATTCTTAATGCTTCAGTTTTCCCATTGGGAGCACGTGGGTGAAGGAGACACAAGAATATTCCACTTCCAACATCTCTCCTTTCTCCTTCTCTGTGGTGGCCTCATTAATAGCCTGAGGCTAAAAATAGTAAGAGAATTTTAAGATTCATCACTAAAGTGCTCTTTTGATGTGAAGACTCTTTAGATTGCAACAAGGAAATCAAATCTTGCTCTGCTGATGGAGTTTTCCCCTGCTCCTTTTTACAGCGCAAAGGACACAAAACCAGACTTTTGTATCAGCCCATCATTAAAAATGTTTTAACATTCTGCCTCCCATTTGAAGGGAGTTCTTTGTACATTGTGTTTGGGCCACTGCAAGCCACAGTCCCCTTTCCTCTGCTGCTGGAAGTCACTGACTGCCACAGGATACAGCCCTCACTTGAAGTCGTATGTTGGGCACTGCACCAAATGTGTAATTCTAGCTGACAGCACAGAAACACAGGTGCCTAAAACTGAGAGGGCACTCTTTATTTTGAAAAACGCAGCACCACTTTAGCTAATTAGGTCTTATCTGTTTAAAGCTACAGGATAGTTTGATAACAATTAGGAAGGACTCCCAACAGGCTGCCGGGATCAAAGGCCCTTTCTGCTACGACGTTTAACAAGGAAATTAACACTTTTGCCAAGTAATTTGCACATGCTGCCAAAGTTGTTTTAACTTGCTGTAATATTTTAGTTTTAAATATGTACCTGCAGAGATGATGCTTTAATTCAAGTGTGCTGTGTGCCAGCTACCAGTTCCCTACCACACCACCAGCTCCCATTTATTGCTGGAGGGGAGCTTCCACAAATGGGCTGACAAGTGTTTGCTTCCAGTCACTTAAAGAAACAAAAAAGAAAACTAAAAAAGCGTTTGGAGGCAAAAATTCCCTCACCATTTTTTAGTTCGTGGAAACCAAATATTTCCAAAAGACTACCTGTGTGATCCCAACCCATAATGTCACAGAAACTAGCAAGAACTGTGATGCCAGAATGCCATGCATACTTGGAAAATTCCAACTGGACTCTTCTGATGAGTTTTTAATATTTGAGATTGGGGAGCAATCACGGCTCCAGAGGGCTGTAGTGATGAATGACTAGGGGACAGTGAATATAATAAGAGAAAAACACGAATTGAACAGCTGTATTTCATAAAGAAACAATAAAACCATGCATAGCAGTTTTTCTAATTCAGTGCAACGTTTAAAGACACCTTCTGATACCCAGTAAATTATGCTCACATATCCTCTGCTGATTACCCTTTAATAAAATCAAGCTTCCAGCAGAGTAGGGTACTTGTCTTCTGGTTCCCTGGGATCTAAGGCAGGGCTAAGCACCAGCACTCTCAGCTGAGCTCTCATGTTCTTCTAAGTCCAGGATGCTGTATCCTAACAGATTCACCCTGTTGTACCCCAAACCACATTATGTGCCACAGCAACTACATTCTGTGCTGCTAAGCAAACTGCAGGATCAATCCTGGAAGGAGAGCCCTCCCCCAGCTGCTGCTGTACAGAGATGATTCATTCAGCATTATTCAGCTCAGGTTAGCAGCCAAGAAGTCAGGGTTTATTGAGTGCACCAACTCAAAGCCGAAATTACATTTATTTCTTATAGTAAATCAAGAGCAGACACAACTAAGCTAGACAACAGCACTGTGGCTAAAGCCAAGCAGTGAAATTTGGAGGGCTGGGGACAGCCTGACATTGCTCTGCTTCAACTTCAGGCAGGGCAGTGGTGACTTTCACCGAGTGGTGATGGCCCATGCTGAACACAACAGGGGCCTCCAGCCTTCAGCATCACATAACCCACCCAGCTTCTGCACAGACACCAGGCTGCCTACCCACAAAGATTTCAGCTACCCATTGCTCCTGATTAAACGCTGGTCCTATTGCATTGAAAGTCAATATGTAGATTTCCCCATTCCACTCCCTCAGTGACCCTGAGCCTGCCCTGTGGCACTGACAGCCCTGAGCCAGCAGCTGGTGGTGAGAGCAAGGAGAGAAGGAGTGCAACTTCTGCAGCACATGAGTTTACACAGCGAAGATGAAGTGCCATCCTTGGATCTGGAGGCAAAGGATAAACTGCTTTTAAATCTGGAACCACTAAATACAGACTCTTACCATGCAAACATACCATTTTCATGGACTTAGACACTCACAAAAAGCACTTTATTTTTACTAACACTTCTTTTGTTCTCTTTAGCAACTCAACCACATCAGTCAGTGAGCCACTGCAGTAGTGTGCAAAAATACCCAGGTCAAAGCCAAGACGCTTCTGACTCAGTAAGACACTCACTGTGCTGAGAAAACCGACAGCTGGAGCTGCAGAGGTGGTGGCCAGGTACACTCAGCACAGAACCACATCCTGCCCTGCAGCAAACCCCACGGCACTGCCACAGCCTCAGCCTCTCAAAGCTACCTTCAGATTTTATGGCCCTTCAAAGAAAGCTTCAAGTTTTCTACCACTTTTAATTAGAGCTTATGAAGTGCACAAGGTTCTCAAGTTTTTAATCACATAAGCCTTGCGAATTTATTAGCGCGACAGCAGACAGCAGGAGAAAAGGAATTAAGAAAATTTGCCATCCTTTTGCTACTTCTGTTCAAATGTTGATCATTACATGCCAAGAGACTCCAAGGGCTCAGTATTACCATGTTACAGGAGATCCTGTACTCTAAAATCAAAGGCTAAAGGCTTAAGTCAAAAATCAGAGTGGTAGGTGCTGTAAGAAGGCTGGGGGAAAAAAACCAGTTTCTGACAAGTTCTAAGCAGACAGCAAAGAATAAGGAGACATCAGTAGCTGTCACATATTTCTTGTTTGACCTCAGGCAAATTGTTTACTTTTTGCCTCCATTTCCTATCTCTAGAATCAAACAGATAACAGTAACTGCAGCCAGAGCTCCCAAGCCCCGAGCCTCAGCCAATACACTCCACTTCTAAAACTGAAAAATATTTCAGTCAAGTAGTTATTCCTATTTTTGGGTATGAAAATATTTGCTGATTAGTCACGTCAGTGTAATTCTTGAAGTGTAAACCAGTGTTTTGTTAGAAGGATTTTCTCTCCAGAATTAATTATTAAACTGGACATAGTAATCAAAACTAAGATCTCATTTCAGAAGCTATCTGTAATATTGCACATGAAGTGCAGGTACCTTCCACAATCCTTAAATACAACAGTGTCTCTGACAAAACCACTGTACCTTAATCTGCTGTTAGACAGAAAAAGCTGCACTTCTAGATTTGGCTCAATACACACATCAGGAGACAGATACTCAAATCACCAGAAACCTCACTCTTAGATGCCTTGTTGGATTTCTGAGACTGAAGAGCTTTTTCTGGCTCACACATGTAGCAAGCAAAGCACAGCCAGGAAATTACTCACTTTTGAGGACAGGTCTTTTTTAACCCAAGCCAGAGGAGGTTCAGAGCCTTATTTCAGATCTCAACCAATTAAAATCCAAACCAAAAACCAAACCATCCCTCTCTTCCCCAATGGTAAAAAGAAGCCAACCACAGAACCCCAGTAACTGGAGCCAGTTTTGCAAGATACTTTCTGAAAAGTGGTAATTCAGTTATGTTCCAAATCTGATTTTTTCCCAAGCCAAGATGGGTCCAGATAAAGCCACCACAGGGCAGACTCACAGGTCATCTCCTGAAGTGGTCACAGGCCTCTTCAGAGCAAAGATTAGTCAGTCAGTCAGAAGAGAACAAAGGTTGTCCAAAGTCAGTTTGATTTGACATTTTCCTTAAAAATCCTGTCTTATTACCACTGTTGAAAAAAGTCTGGATTAACAGAACTGTTCAGTCGTGTACTGCCAGTACTAAGAAAAATAATTTGAAGTTCTAGATTTAACAGGGTAAGGAATGCTCAAGTACAGTCAAGTCCCACTGACTTCTCAATCCTACCAGTGGTGACTGAGGAATCAGACACAGCCAGCTTTGGAAGAAAGATCCAGCAGCATTAGATTTTGAACCTCACCTTCCACTGACTGTCTGGGAAAGGGGAAAGCTGCAGTGCCACACAAAAATAGACTTTAAGAACAAAAAGGCAGTGGAGATGTTTCTCCCCATGCCAATTACCTCTGCTTTCCCAGCCATGCAGAGCCAAGAGCACTCTGAACTGCTCAAACTCTTCCCTGCTGCACTGCCACACCATTTTAGATAAGCACCCAGTTACTGCTTCAAGAAATACAAGGAAGTTTTACAAGCACAAGAGTGGTGGCAGGCAATGGAGCAAAGTGAAAAGCTGTTGTTGTGAGGCCTGCCAGACACCTCAGCCTTTCGATTTGTGCACACATGCCAGAAAAAAAGAGTTAAGACAGGCAGGGTTGGTGTGGTCATTAATCACCATCACCAGCCGAGCAGGTCTGACACCAGAGGGACAACCAGCAAGGCAGATGGGGAACTGCACTTGGAAAGGAAGGGACTGATCAGACCAAGAAAGGTAAGCAACAAGATACAAGGCACAAGGCACTAAGAGTAATTGAAATACAAGTGTCATATGAAAAAGAAAACTTAAAAAAGCAAAGCCCAACAGAAAGTACAAAAGTGCATTTTTAGGCAAGACCACAGAATTGTGTTGTAGGACTGGGAGTCTTGTTTTCTGCTCGATACAGAAACACACAACTCATCCCTGCTTTTGATCCGTGCAGTATTACTTTAAAATCGCTCCTACTGGTGAATTCTACAGCCAAAATCTCACCAGCCAGTTCTAATCCTTTTAAATGGTGGGGGATTTCTGCTGATCTTCTATATCTAGGGATCAAACCAGCAATGCAGAAACAGGAGGGGGAAAAAAAAAAAAAAAGGAGTTCAGTTTGATTTAGCACTGGGATACTGTGAACTGAGCAAGGAAGTAAACGTGACATAGATTTAAAATAAAATCCATAATGCTCTTCACTGCAAGCAACTAGGGAAGCCACCTCTAAGCATTATTACAAGCAAAAGGATCTTATTTTCCAGACTTCTCACTTTATGGTTTCCTAACTCAGGTTTACATGTGCTTAGGAAATCCCTGCTGCAGATTTGGATAAAAGGTCTCCTTCTCACACCATTTTCCACCTAGAAATGGTGCTACCACAAACAAACCCATTCTACTTCTACTTACAGTGATGAACATCTGAAGAAGGAAAGCTCCATATGAAGAACACAAAGCTGCCTGCCCAGGTCTGTGGGCTGCAAAGGGGCAGGTTCCAGCACTGGCAATGGTAGTTTCATTGTGGACATTTTAGCATCAGACACAGCAGAAACAAACCCAAGCCTCTCCCCCTTAAAATACTTCCAGATCTGTCAGTAACTTCTAGAGTGACTGGGCTTTCTTTGCACAGGTCTCCTGTGCACTGAAATGTCAAAATAGAAAATAATTGAGACCATGTGAAATAAGTAGAATTTAATAACAACTGTCAAGAGAACAAAATTAATAGTCTTCCATTTCCACATTTCTATAATGAAAACTTTAATTTCTGGAAGACCAGAGCATCCCTGGTGTATTTGATCTGCTTCATTAGTTGCCAGTTTGGAATCGATGAGATCAGCCCATGGCAGGTTTTGTTATTTAAAGATGTGAATCAACACAGCAGAGGATGGTCCTCGGCTACAAGAACTCTTGAGATCTCAGGCACAGGAAAACACATATTAAACTGCAACTCTACACACTTGTCCCGTGGGACATTTGGGTAACGCTCGTGACGCAAGCTCAGCTGTAGCTGCACTTTGCCCACTGACAGTTCAACAGCCGACTGCCAAGTCACTCATGAGGTTTATTGACACTGCAAACTTGACTGAAATCTGATTTAGAAACACTGCTCAGCGAGTGAGGGATACACTTTCAAGTAATTACACAAACGACCCCGTAGACTCAATCTAAAATTCAGCTCCACAGTCTAAACGGGTTATTTTTTAAAAAAACCCCACCGTTCCAAAAGCATGAGGAGTTTGATGTGATTCAGCTGCAGGGGACAGCATGCCAACAAAATACATCTGTCACTAATAAAAATAACAAAATGGAGCCTGGGTAAGGCCTATCTGTACTACTGCATCAACTTCCACTCATTCCTACCATGTTAGGCTATTAATAGCACCACCAATGCAGCAATAAACTAAATACTTTTAATAGCTGTACTAGAAAGTTTACCAAACAAGCAATAACCTGCACAAGAGCAGCAGCTCAAACCAATACACCAATGCTGCAGAAAGAAGCATTAGAAAACACCCACACTACTGTGGTACTAACTCTTGTGTTTTTCTTGCAATTAACACAGCTTCAAAATCATCTCTGTGATGATCTGAGAAGCTCCCTCTCCTCATTTCAGGGGACAGTACAGGTATGAAAACTGCAGAAAGACAGAGCGGAGGGGACAGTGAGGGGCTGAGTGAAGCCAAAGCTTGGAGCCACAGGGCCATCATGGGGCTGCAGCAGCAGCCAAAATCACACCTCTGGTATCTGGCATTAATAGAAACACTGAGGATGTTATTAATAAGCAGCAAACTTTCATGCACTTCACTGTGGTTGGAGTCAAGAGAGCTTGACATGTCTAACCTTGGGAAAAAGGCCAAGTTTCTCATCCACTCTCCACTCTAACCCTGCTTGTGGGAACCAGGAGTGACACAAGGCAGAGACATGCCTTTGCAGAAGGAGGTTGGTAAAAGTACATTACAACAATATGAAGTTTCTCCCCCTCGCTCAGCTCACACTGCAGACTGTCACACAACTCCACATGAATTTCAAATCGATTTCTGATCTGCAGCTCTCCTCTGACATTTCAAATTCCTATTTCTTCCATCATGTGAAAAAGGCCAGTAATTGCACAAGGGAAACTCCTCAAGAACTGTGGGCATAACAAGGAAATCAATTAAAATTTTTTAGTTTCATTTAGTGGAAGAGTCATTCTGCTTTAACCACCTTCTCACATAAGTGAAGGGAGACCTAAGCAGGATAGAGCATTGCCACGAGGAAGTGCTGATAGCATAACACAGCTGCCATCCAAAGCACTCCTAAATGAAATTCATTTGCTTTTGCAAGAAGGTTTGGTAGCACAAGAATTGCCAAAACATTTCCTGCATCCGTAAGAATTATTCTTTACATTTGCAAGCTGGATTCCTAAGTTCCCACATGAGACTGATTCATATACAAGAAATCTAAACAGACCAAGAATCACGCCTGACAATCTTGCTCTCCCAATCTGTACCCCTTATGATATTCTTACTTCACTAGAAATACCATGTCTCCCAGTCGTAACTTCTACCAATTTAGCTTCTTCACCATAAACTGTAAGCAACAAAGTACACTCACTCCCATCTGAAAACAGAAATATGCTGCAAAAGATGTTGGGGGTGGGTTTTGATTGGTTTATGTGCATAAGCCTGTAACCAGGCCATGAACTACAAATCAGGTTCAAACCCCTGGGAAGCCTTTCACGTGGCTTTAGAAAGCTGTCCCTACACACTGAGGACCTGAAGCAGAGCTCCTGCAGTTTGGGGCTGATCATCTTTTTTGTCCATCACCTTTGCTCTGCCGAACCTTGGGGCAGTCGAATACAACAGGATTTAGCACAGCACTAACCTCAGTGGGATCTTCCTCTGCAACAAAATACTACAGTATTTATTTATCCACTTACATGTACACTTTGAGCCAGCATCTGCTGTAAGAGTTATACACATATGTAAGTCAGCAGCAGGAAATTGGGTCTTCTGGGAGATAATTATCTCTTGACGCTGCCAGAGAGAGGATCCCTTGGAGAAATACATCAGCTCCTACAGCACAGTGCCAGGCTCTGATGGTCCTGGTGATGCACCCACAAAAGGTGCCTCGTTCCACCTGCACAGCTGGGATGTGGAGTAACTAATGCATGCTGCCCCCAATCCCATGTAAACATCTCCTCCTCCCCAGGCCCCAAACTCAGGATTCATCATCTGCATGGAAACAGCTCCCTTCTCTCCTGCTGCTTTGGATACAGGAACTGACTCATCCTTAGGGGTTTTTCTTTCCCTTTTCCTCATTCCAATGAAGATATGAAAAATAATACTCTTCATTTCAATATTTAATCATATACTTCATTTAAAAATTAGTCCAAGAACAATTTAATCCCAGCTATCAACATAAAAGAGGTATTGTTCCTTTCGCTCGCTATGTACGAAAATAAAACCCCCTCTGGTCTCTGGCTCCTCACAGGCCAGGGTTTTGCTCTTCTAACTTCTAACATAAACACAAATTACATTACAGACTTGATTACACACACAAAACCTTGACCTGCATTTGGAAAGGGGCATGGGATGCTCCTCCCAGCAATTTCACCTGCCTAATTATAAATGCTGCCATCTCCCCTGAATGAACAAACTCTCTTATGAAACAGAGAGAGAGCTGACATTTCATGGCACATCACCCCGTGCCTCAGTGAAGAAAAACAAATCATGTGCCACAGATTTCTGGAAGCATCACTGCTCCCTTATGGTACATGATCTCTTGCCAGGAATAAATAGGACAGAGTCCAGCACTGGGATCACATAACATTTGGCTCACACATCATTTTTCTGTTATTGTGTGTTATTATACTAAATGCACTGTTCAGGTACTGACCACTCTGGAAAAATCTCATTAGCTATGAAAAACCTGGATTTAAGTAAAAGGTGATTAATAATCTGGAATGTCTTTCTTCAATGCTCAGGGCAAAACTTGAAAAGAATCCAAATCTCTGAAGAGGGCAAGTGCTTTTGCATATTACCTTTATGTGATTTAAATGATCCCTCAAAATGAATTCTTTCTAGGGCAAATGGTGCTTGTTCTTTATATATTTGCTAATGTTTTTGGAGTATCTCCAAACATTTTGTCTATCTATAAAGCAAAATAATGAGAACGCTGTTATTTTACATTAAAATATCTTAACATAAAATTACTTCCAATTTGGCAATATTCATGCATTTAAACTCTCTGCTTTGTTTTTCTCTAAAAACCTTAAATTTCATCCCTTCCATCTTTTTCCATCTAAAACATTTCTGCTCAGTATTACATGTGTACACTTAAACCCTTCTTCCTCCTCTGTTTCTCATTGTGCATACTTTCTTTGGAAACATTAAGCAGAATTTATCACTTACTTCTGGAAAGAGTTTAAAATTTGAATACAAGTCCTTCAGAGATAAAGCATCCCAGGTTAAATCTAATGAAGTCCAGGGGAATTCTATGCAACTGATGAGCTGCCTCCTAATACGTCAATGCTTTAGGGAAGAAAAATATCAATTAAATTTCATAGCATGCAACCACATACTGACCTTGAAAGCTAGCTGTAGCTTAGTTTAAACTTCAAAATTCAAAGTCTAAGTCAGAACTTCTGCCCTAATTGGTTTTAACATTGCTGAAGAATGACACAGCTCTGTAGAGACTACAGAAAAGTTAAGAGAATCAATCTGGAGAGGAAAAAAAAAAATGACCCCAGATCCTATTAAGTGTTTAACTGTGACATTTGCGTGTGCATCTGGTCTCCCCACGCTGGGTTTTGGCCATTGCTTCAAGAGATACCAGTCGTTCTTTTTAGCAGTATCAGGAGGCTGAAAGAAAAAAACCCCAAAAGTCAAAGCTCCACAATGGTGCTTGTGGGAAGACTCCTATGATCAAGCAGTTTATTACTGAGAGAACAACAATCCATCAGAATGCTGGACACCACACGGACACCAAGGGCAACGCAGAAGAAGGAAATCCACTATTATCAACTGCTCCATGGGTCAAAGGAAACCCAGAAGGTAATCTCTCACCTGGAACCAGACTTGGTCCTTAAAGCCTCTCCCACAGCAATGTCCTTTACTAAGCAAGCTACAATTCAGACTGTGGCAGGTCTTCCACTGCAATTCTAATGATAGAGAGTTATCTGGGGGAGGGGGTTAGTTATTATTTTTATCTGTGCTGATCTAGCTTCTCAGTCTGAGATTTCACCATCAGGAAGAAATGACAGCAGAATATGCACTCATCTTTCCTACTGCAGAGTTCAAGAAAAGAAAACATCTCATGTACTTTTTCAGAATAAATATACTTAATTTCATCAAATATGGATAAACTAGATATCCAAGCCACCAAACAAAAAAACTAAGGAAGTCATCCTTTGTATTGACTGAACATGTCTAGAAAAAGCTTAGCTTCTTCTTCCTAGTGCATGTCTTGTTGTCAGAGGACAGCCACTCATATCTTCTCACTGAAATTCTCCTGGGCTTTGAACTCAACATTCCTTGGAGACTGAATTAAAATCTGTGATGCCTGAGCTGATAAAAGGGCAAAACGTTCAAACAACACAACTCTTTCCTCTTCAGCTAACAGCATGCAGTCTGGGCAGAAGGAGGTGGGATCCATTTACTTTCTCTGAGAATTAATGTGGTGACTAGTTTCAGGTGTGAAGCTCATTTACACCATAACAGGCAGCTGGTCAGACCATCAGGTCAAGTAAGTCAATAGGGAGAGTCATTAACCTTATCAGTTAACTCTTACAAGGTTGGTTTCCTTTGTCTGGCAGCAAGAGGAATATAAAACCCTGCACAATTAGAGTTGTCTAAGCCAGCTCCGAAATCCACAGCTTTCTGAAATCCAGCTCTCCTGATTTTGAAGTTAAAAGTGAGAAAATAAAAAGTTTCTTTTGATCATGACCCACAGACCCATTTATCTGAAATGCTCTATACACTAGCTCAGGCTGTAGCTCAACAAACCTCTACCTGTGACTTTGCCAGCACCAGATTGGCAAATTCTGCAACAGCCCAAGGCACCTGGGGCATCCACATCCCCTCAGACCCACAGCTACATAACTATAAATATACACACACCTCTTTCCTCTGCTTTGAAACATCCTGCAGGAGCCAAAGCATGAACTACTCCTGCAGAACAGCCTGGGCTCTGTGTAACATATGAGGTTCCTTCACCACGAATTTTGCACTCAGACTTCTTAAAGTCTGAGCAATTATTTGAAGAGCAAAAGACAAATCAGACAGCTCCTACCATCGTGTTAAGAATCCCAGGCAGCATAAAAGTTCTCTATTCATGGAGCATGAGCACCAGGGCTCAGCTCAGAGCGAAGCCTGTGAGCGGACGGAGCAGGAACCCATTTGGCTGAAAAGAAATGCCAGAAATCCGCATCAGAGGCTCAGGCAGATCTTCTCAGAGCATCACTCCAGTGCAGCCTCACACTCCTGCAGCACTCAGATGGCTGTATCTTTCTTAAGTCTCTGTATAACGGGATAAAATGAGATGCTGAGGTTCAGTGACACAGACCGAAGGGAATTAAGGTCTGACACGTCCCTGCTTAGAGGGGATAGAGATAAGCCTGGAGAGAAGTCTTACCTAGAGCAACACCAATAGACAAAGCTACTGCACACTGTTTTGGATTGCTAAACACTTCAGAAACAGGAATATTTAACGTGAGCAGGACTGCCTGGCGTGGACACACAGCAGGGCTCTCATGCTGAGTCACCTGTTCCCCAAGTATTTGCCAAAAGACCTGCACTGTTCAGGCTGACAGCAGGAATACAGGTGTTCCTTCCAGAAGTCCCCCATTGCACCCACTGATGATGGAGTCCAGCTTTGCTGACCTTCCAAGCTGATGTGCTGCATCACCTCCCACCCAGGGCTGCAACCAGCTGCAAACTAAGAGAGGAAAGCAGGAAGCATTGGACAGGAGGAGGACACTAAGCACCAACAATCCCAGCATAAGCTACGGTTGTGACACAAATTCTTACAATATATTACCTCATCAGCTACAGCTCCCATTTCAGGATTATTTCCACTGTCTCTGGCTCCAGGGGTACAGCAGCAGGGTTTTGCTCCACTACATGGGCCACTAGCCTCGATGAAAAGTTCATTCCCTTACTCTCCAAAGCTGCTATCAGGAGGGAATTTCACACCCTACCTAAGGCACTTCCCAATTGGATCAAAAACAAAAGCTCCCTTGGAGCAGGAATTGGGCAAATTACACCTGATTTCTTACACAGCTGCTTTTGACTCAGATCAGACACTGGCATCTCAAAGGGGACATGACTTTGGAGACTACTTAACTCTTTGGAAGGGCTTTGGTCCAGGGTGTCTGGGCTGTCCTCAGCCAGGGTTTCCCTCAAAAGGCTGCTGGTACCAATCTCACACATTATTCTGGACTCACAGCCCAGGAGGGGAGAGACCTGGACCTGGCTCCTCAGCACTTCAGAAGTACCACTTTTACCTCAGTAATAGTGTCAAAAGTCTAGGTGCTTCTAAAAAAGCAATTCAAGTTCCAACCCCTTCCCTAATTTCCCCAATCACATTAACAGTTTTACCACAACAGGAAAAAAAAAAATCCCACAAAAACAAAAACCCCTTTGAGCATTTCATAACTGGGTGGGGGTTTAGTATCACTAAAGCCTCTCACTGGTTTTCAATACAGCTTTATTTTAAGAAAGCATCTATTATATGAAGTCTGGGCTTTGGCAGGCGTAGCAGAAGCCTGCCAGTGTAGGAAAGAGGACAATACTCAAAGTCCACTATTATTGTGTCACTTTTTCACATTTCTTAATATCAACTCAGTGAAAAAGTTTACTACTTACTGGAAGTTATCTATCGTATGACTTCTGCATTATTCTGCAGCCAGGATACAGCCTCTCCCTTTCTATCCTCCTACACAGATTTAGTAGAAACATTTTCTAACAGTTAATCTGAGCCAGCTATTTAGTTTTCGCTTGGCAATATTTTCAACTAGAGGCAGGTCCAGCCTCCAGGAAAACAAGTTTTGCAGCAAGAGGGTGGGACACTATCAGAGAACACATAATAAAGTAAATACCAAGTATGACCCATGAAAGGAAAACTAAGAGGTCTTGTTTCCATAATACTGTAAATTACAAGTCATTTATATTGATGTAAAATGTGAAATTCCTTATGAGTTGTTTTTCATTCTTTGGCTATAGAGGTGGAAGGCTAGAGTCAAGTCCAAAAGAAAGTACACTGTGAAAGGCCAACACCAAACCCAGCCATGACCCAACATCAAAACAGCAGCCCTGGAAGGTTAAGGTAATGATCCTCAACTCAGCTCATAAACCTTCCACCAAGTCTGCGAGGAAGAAAAACTTCATAGCGTTTTTCCTTTGCTGCATTCAGAGTTCAATGGAACTAAAGCAGTTCCTCCATCAACCAGGATCCTGCTGGTATGGATGGAGAGATATTGCTGTGTATTTATTGATTAACTTCAACCCAGCATTTTCCAGTTGCCTGAGAATCAATTTAATATCATTACTGAAAGCAATAAGGATAAAAAAGCCAGATGGACACCTTTGATCTATGCAGTTTTACCAGGCACCAGCAGCTAAAGCATTGCTGAAACTCTCCTTAAGACATTTTCCCCTCCTTGGAATTATTTTGCCATTCATTCAATAAAGCAGCAAAACAATTTCCTGACAAACTAGGAAATGAGTGTTGGACTGAATTCAAGAACTTCAGAAAATATTAGAAACAGTGATTTAACAGAAAGTGCTTGGATCCCACTAACCTTAGACAAGTTAGACTGTCATTTCCTCAGCCATCAAACCCAACCTGCTCAAAGAGTGGTAGGAGGGAAATAATCCTTGCTGCAAGGCACATTCCACTGCTTTGCAACTCAGTCATACTCCCAAATGCAAGACCGAAGGAGTCACATTCACAACAATCCTCATCCACTAAAATTCTGCCATAATATTTTGCTGCAAAAATAATGCAATTACTAAAAAAAATTTAAAAGTCTGAGTTGTGCAGGGAAGTCTCCCTGGAGTAGGTGGGCAGTGAAATCACAACACCAAGTTCAACCTGCGATGGCAGACAAGTTACTTCAAGTCCATGCCTTCATATTCTCCTTCTGGATGCAAAGGCAGGAACACCAGCTCACCCACACAGGCTGCAGGCTCCTCAGGGGAGAAGCTGCCCTGTCTTCAGCAGCAAAACAAGTACAGCAAGGCCCTGGCCTTGCTCACTGCTCCAGTGGTGCAAATAATAGCTGCACTTCCCTACCTTAGTCCAACCCTCTCTGTTTGCCCTGACCACATTGTGCCATGTGTGCAGTACAATGCCCTCCATAAAGAGCATACTCAAAAGCAAAGCTGGGGAAGTTCCTCAATTATTTATGTTCCCTATCACTTCTCCAGAACACATGCCACTGATACCAAAAGAAAACCCCTATAAAAGCCAAAACAAAACCCCCAAGAATTCAAGTGAGAGTGGTCGAAGCTCTGTTTTACCTGCTACTAATTCAAAATAACTGCTCCAACTTATTTCAGCTTCAACAGTTCACTTCCAATCTACTCTGGACTCAGAACAGTGCCCAGACAAAGCAGCATTTCAGTGCAACACATGCTGTTTTGAATTTAATGCCTGATTACAAAGTTAGTGTTTTGCTCCTACATAGCTGTCAAATAGGTCTGTCCCTACAGTTACAGCATGTAACCCCCAAACCAAGAGAAATATGACAAAGCTCAAGTTCATTAGGGTTCACTGCTCTAGAACTGGGATCTCTGCTAAAGGAATGAGGTAAGGCGCTCACAAGAGAATGCAGAATGTCACTGTGTTTTCTGCCAACAAACGACACCATTTATTAAAGTCTTAACTCCAGCTTGAAAAGACCCAAGAGTTCTTTGAGCAGTGGCCAGCACAAACTCTTCCCAAGCCTTGCTAGGCAATCTCTCATCTGCTCCAAGGAGTGGGGTGAAGCTCACTAAAGGGAATCAAAAGGTTACCCAGGCTTATTTATAGGATGTAATACTGCAGCGTGGTTTATTCCCCTTCACAGAGTAACTGCAACATGACAGACTGATCTTAAAACAGAAAAAAAGGCAAACCACATTCAAAGTTGGCACTTCCTGAAGGCTGTGGCCTTTGTGCAGGAGGGTAGGGAAACTCCTGACAGCTCAGACAAGAGTTGAGACCTGGTACAACAGGCACATGGGGAGAACAGGCAACTGGAGTCACCTGTTGCAGAGACACTGCGGTGGCCCATCCAAGCAGTGGGTAAAGCAAATTCTTGTGTTGTCTCACTAGCAAGGTTTATATTAGCAGCAGTGAAATGGGAGTCATTTCAACAGCTTATCAGAAAATCTAGGAATGGCTCCACTATCTCAGGAATAAGAAATCAGCTAAAAGCACTGCTGTACTTTTCTGTAAAGTTCTGCAAAATTCTTGCAAATTTTAGGGGGCTTTTGGCTAGGAAAATATTAGTAGAGCTGAAAAAAAAAAGAAAGAAATACAGCATTAGCCTTGATCTAGCAGAGAGTCACAGCATGTTTCCAAGTATTTTCCCCAACTTCCCATGGGACTTCCCGTTTCCTTAACTGTAAACATGTGAGAAGTCTCTGCACAGCTGAACTAAAAGTAGTACATCTGCTTTCTCAACAGTTACACTTGCCTGTTAAAATTTAAACTAAACATGGCTATTTGTATGCCCAGTTAGGAGCACTAGGTTCCCTCCTAAGACCTTTTTCCCACTCAGATGCTCCAAGAGGAACAAATGTAGCTGCTGGGAACTGCTCAGCACATTGGGTTTTTTCCAGAAATACACACCAACCATTTCCATCCAGAGCTTCCAGGAAATAATTAAAGGGGTTTTTTATTCCCCAAGTAGTAAAGAGCAATAGTTTCAATATTTAATTTTTTTCAGTTAGTGTTAAGTCTCACCATTTTGAGGGACACTGTCAATTGGTTTGAATTAAGTGAATCAACTCAATGAGCTGCAGTTACTGGAAACTCATCTTTGATATTGGTCTCTGTATTGAAGGGCTAATGGGGCTAACACCCACACCAGCCACAGGAACCCACCTCAGCAATGCAGTGACCACCCAGAAACAAACAGGAAATCATTTCTTCAAACACCAGTTTGGTAGGAAGATGGCTGTTATTGATTCTCATCAGACACAGCTAGGCAAAGAGAATAACTTGAGCCAAATACATCTTTAATTCCCCCCCACACACACTGAGATGAGATTACAATAGCCTTCCAATCTTTAGCTGCTCTCTTTTCTGAGAGTTGCACATATGTGCTTTTTATTAGTCTTGGGCTTAGCAATTAGATGGATTTTCAGTTACTTCCCGAGATGTTGCAGGATGACTGAGCTGCAGCTAATCTTTGGGCCTCAGTAAATGGGAATATGAAAAATGCAGGAGGGCTCGCCAGCACTACAGTCAATGCATCTCAATTCCACACTTCCATCCAGAAATGTAATGCTGAATTTCACATCTGAACTCTTGCACAGGTGCCAAAAAGGGAACCATAACATACGGAGAAAACTAGTTACAATCATTGATTTGTAGGGAGGAGAAAGAAAAATAACACGGACATTCCCTGCCAGGAGATGACCAATTTTCCAATAGCTCTGCCACGCAGAAAACAACTTCGTAGAGATGGGGGCTTTTTTTTTTTTTTTTTTTTTAACCATTAAAGCAAAACAGAAGATTAGGGCTGCAACAAGCTATCCATTAACTCTAATTAGCGAGTATTTGTTGT
The DNA here is from genome assembly GCA_013399895.1 of Serilophus lunatus. NCBI lineage: Eukaryota > Metazoa > Chordata > Aves > Passeriformes > Eurylaimidae > Serilophus > Serilophus lunatus. The sequence continues at coordinate 1,702,483 of VXBA01000861.1, read as the reverse complement.
CTGGATTTAAAACTTCCCAACTTGGTGTTAATGAACTGTAACACTGTAGCAAAAGGTATTAATAAAAACACCAGACTGCGGGCTAGATAACAGATCTCTGCTCGCATTTCAGAGATGCTGGTGTGGGAATTTTCATTGATGCTTCAACCCAGAAATTGCAAAACGGGGAAAACAAGTATTTAAAGCAGTTGCTCTAGAAGAATGAAGGAAACTATTTAACCTTGCAAAATTATATTTAAACATCTCCTCCATATTCTGTTTTGAAAGAAGTAAATCTCTTCTAATCTACAAACATATACAAATTATGCTTTGGGTTTTTTCCTCCTTGAAAGAAAACAAGCAATAGAACACTTGAAGGAAGGGAGGCAACATGAAACCAAGTTTTAAAATTGTTTGGAGGTTTTTGTTGTTGTTTGTGAATGTCTGGGTTTGTTTGCTTGGGTGTAGGAGGGGGGTTGATTATATTTTGCTGTGGAGTTGCTTTTTCAGTTTGACTTTTATCGCCTTTTAAGATTCCAGAGAGAAGGAAATTAAAAAAATGCTGCATCCTATGGTAATTTTAGAGACGTTGTCCTGGATGTCAAATCCTTCTGCCTTGACAGCAATACACCCTGGTGTCAGGTCCTCATTCAGCCCTGCCCACTCCAGACAGGTGGGGTAAGGGATCCCTGTGCAGCCTCATATGCAGCATCCTGAAAAGTGAAACTGCCACCAAGAACAAAGCCACCTTCAGACATCTGCACAGGAAAATAGCTCTTCTCCCAAAAGGATGGGATTCAACAGCTTCAATCTTTCTTTTGGATTTATATCTACAGGTGCTTCTGGCTGTACTTCTTAAAAGGCTACTCAAGATTTGGCCACTTGTAACAACTACAGTAAAAGCTACTGAGAACCTTTCCTGGGGTAACACTGCCCTAGACACCCTGGGATACTCTTTCTTCTGCACTGGCATACTCTAAAAATGACAGATAACTGCAAACTCAGGTGGAAGACAGCTAACAGTACAGCCTGAAACAGTGCATTCAGACCAGCTGCAGAACTGGGAAAAATCACTCCCAGTGCAGAAAAGGTATCTAGTCCCCACGTTTAGATAAAAGGAAGGAAGTCTGAGCTTCATAGATCCCTCTCACCAGCTCTGGTGTGTGATGAAAGCTCTTCCATCACACCTGGTCTAATTTTGCCCCATGGAAAGCAAGGACCATCCAGACATGACAGGTGACAAGAGGGGTGAGGATGCACACAGGGAAAGGAAGGGGCTCTTTCCACCTATCAGCAAATGCATTTTCCACCTCCCAGCAGATCTCCAACTGTTTTTTAAGGAATTCCTTTATCAACCTTTCAACAGGGTGTTTCATTCATATCAAAAGCCTTCATTTCTACACAGTGCTGTGATCAAACTCCATCATTACAAGACACGATCTGTTCAACACACTGCTCACATGCAGGTGGCACACCTGCCAGCTTGGATCTCCGTGCCCATCCAGCACCATCCAGCCACTGCTAGCAGCTCCTGTCCCCCCTCTGCCAAAGCTGCAGTGGCCCAGTTCACTGTACTAAGCCAGTTTGGCTCTCCCTGTAAAGTTTGCTGTCACAAAGCTTTGAAATGCAAGCAGCACTCGGTGTCAGGATCAGCAGAACAGGCACACTCAGACCCCTCGCCAATGTGCAGTAGCTACTAAGCTGATAGATTTACTGGAAATGATTTCACCACCTCAGTATCTTCCTCTTCGAGCACCCATGGCATGGAAGGAACAGAGAAGTCTTCTAAAGGTCTATGCAAAAGGAGGAGAAGGGGAGAAATGAGCAGAGAGAAAAAGGAAAACCATTTACTGGTCACTGAATCCGAGCTGTAACCTGACCCTGGCTGCATCTTGCCACCGACAGCATTAACTACAAGCAGCTTCCATTCAGCAGCTCCTGCCAAAAATAAACAGTGCCGGCTTTCCTGGCTGCTTGCTTGGGTTTGCTCTCAATGTTTTTCTTCTTGCCTCCTCTGGCTAATTGGGATACACTACGTTTCTTCTCAGTAGTTTCTTAGTTTGTTTCTAGCCACTGCATTACTAAAATCGGAGCAGTTTCTCGCAGTAGAGAATGAAAATAAAAGTTGTTGGATCAAAGATGGCCACAGCAGCCTGCCAGGTGTTTCAGAGGACAGATGGGAGGACGGAGAAGAGGAGTTAGAACAAGTTCTCAGCAACAGCCCCCTGTAAGCACTTCCCTTGTCATTGGCATTGTTACCTCTCTCCTTTTTACTGGGGAATTATCTATTCACAAACAATGTCGTCACCTTTTCTGAATATGGGCCAAAGCAACCAATCCACCCACCTTCATCAGGCACTGGTGGCTTTTTTGAGGTGGCATTGCTTTTTATTTCATTATACAATCCATGCAAACAATCCACAGGTGAACTTTAAACCACCTCCAGTCCATAGACACCTACACTGCTCACTTGCCAACACTCACATCCCTTAAATTAAGAGCTAAATGCCTGTTTCTTTTGCAGACTGCCAGGCAACACCATTGCTGGTACCATCCTGATCCACCTATCTCCTTTAGCTCTGCGTAAACCACATTCTTCCCAACTCCCTGTGCCAAAACCAGCATCTCAACAGTTTTGGTAGGACACCTCCTGCAAGGCCCCCAAAACCAGCAGCAGCAGCTCTTCAAAAGAGGGAACAAACTCCCTCCTCACAGAGTATTTGCTGTACACTTTTAAAATTAGGAACAGATACCAGTGGACAGAGGCAGAACTGGATAACCAAATAAAAAGTGCAATAACAAACTGAACTACAAACTGCTGAAGGAGGTATGCTCTAAAGGTGTTACTCCAACAGCAAACACTGGACCTGTTTTGGGTTGCACCTGACAAAAGGATTTAATAGCCACTATGGCAAAAGCAAGAATTAAGAAATATATGACCAGGGCTAACAGCGCTAAAGAATATTTAGGAAACCTCAACAACTAACCCAACTGACTTGAGCTTTTAGACAAGCTTTCTTATATAACACCTCCTTTCTTGCTTCTCCTAGACTCAGCAATGCAAGCAAACAAAAGAGAAAAGAGTAGTTTTGTCAAGCTAAACAGCATGTTTCTGACCCAGCCTCTGAAAAATAAGTTCAAAGGCCCTTTAAAATGGTCCTATTTTAATATGCTGTAAGAAGCACTCTCTGCCTTCTAATTTGTTCAGTTCTTTTAAACACCTAATTTCCCCTGCACTGTCACTGCAGAGCTCTGAAGCCTCGTGGAGCCCTGCCACTTGATTCAACACCAATAGCCACATTTCAATAAGCAATTCCACTTGAAAGGCTATAAATGAAGGGGGAAAAAAGATGTCTTCAAACCAGAGAATGCAATGCAACGCCATTTATTTATATCCAAGTCCTCTTTTCTGTTGCTGGCTACTGTAGGCAGGCACTAGAGAAGGGGAGCTTTAAAGCCTAGATAATTAATTCTAAGTGGTTTTAAAATGGCTAGAGATTTAAGGTAGACAAGATGCAGCACTGGAATTAGAGTCAAGCTGCTGTGCTCTTTGCTCTGCTCTGGAATGCACTGTTTACTCTGGCACCACATAAAATACATAATTCATTTCTCAAGGAAAAGAAGCAAGAAAAAACAGCCCCATAAGCCTCATTATTCTATAGAGCCAAAGCAAAAAGGTGTGTTTCAGGCCAAATCACAGGTGTATTTCAACAGGGCAGGAGAATTGCAACAGAATCATAATTTCGTATTTATTAAAATTCATTTACTACAATTGCCATCAACAGGACCCCAAGGCTGTTAACAAGAACCTCCCCAGAGTCAGAAGCATCAACTTCTACAAGCATGTACAATTTTAAAGAAAAATTAAGTTAAAAATAAATTGAATCATATTACTTTGGAGAACATTTATCATTCCTGAGGGCGGGGTTGGGGTTTTTTCCCCCCTTTCCACAATTCCTTATTAAGATTTTGCAAAATTATAATGGAACTTGACAATAAACCACATGGTGCCTAAGTACACTCCCAAAACAGCCAGTTGATAATTCCACCAGCTGCACAGCAAGTATTTGTGTGTCTTCACAGAGCAAATGCTACTCTTCTTCCAAAGGCCAAGCCAGATTCAGGGGGTTTCAGAACATTCCTGAGACAGAGACAGTGCAAAACACCAGGGAGCTCCTCTGCACCATCTCACTGCTCAGGGGAGCATTCTCCACACTTCTTGTGAGTCAGGGAAAGAGTATTTAAGATGCTGGAGTGAATTTCAGGCAAATTGTCCACAAGTGTCCAGAAGCAGCCTTCCAGCTCCACCCACCATTCCTCCTCTCTGTTCATGTTTCCAAGTCTTAAAGGGTTTGGTCATTCTTTGCCCACAAGGCAAATTCTGGGGGTAAGAAATGCCCAGTGCTGTTCAACACAGGACAAAAAGAGCAAATAGCTGGAGGCACTCAGAGCCACGGGCAGGTCGGCAGCAGCCAGAAACTTTTCCCCTCTGAAGCATGTCTGATACACGACAAAGATCTCTGCAGTCCCAGCTAAAGACAGAAGGGCTGATTTCTGTCTTGACAGGAGCAGGAGCCCAAGGCCATTACAAGCACAGCCCGGAGAGAGGCTGATCCCACTGGTTTGCAGCTCAGCTCCCACTCCCAGCACACAGTGGAGCATCTCCAAAGCATCCCAGTGACGTGAGCAGCCAGCTGGGCATCTCACTGAGGTTCACTACAGAAACTATCCCTGATGGCTTTCAAAAGTGACCCTTCACCAGGACACTGAGCAATGCAAAGACAAAGCACAAAGCAATGGGCATCCACCCTTCCTCCCTAATGCTTCCACCATTAGCAAGCGACAAGTCTGAAAGACAAGCTTTGCTTTCTCCATCCCACAGCCAAAGCAAAACAAACGAAAAGCAAAACTAAAAGAGTGCATTCTCAGGACTCACTCAAGCCCCTGCAGCTGAAGGCACTTGGATCTGGCCCCTCCAGATCCAACAAAGGAAGGCAAGTTTATAGGGAAGTTGAGGGACCCATCTGTGCTGCATCCCACAAACTCTCCCCCAAGAAAGCTGAGACCCAGCTTTTTATGTTTTTTCACACATAAAGCAAGAAGAATCAGTGTTTGTTACTCAGCTGAGCCTCAGCACTATGAAGTGAGCCAGGGTCTTCAAACATTCAAAGAATAGAAGAAAGATCTGTGAAAATGCAACAAAGGAAATGCCACCAAAAACCCTACTACGTCAAATTAAAAACCAAACAAAAACCACGAATAAATGCAATTAAAGTACAGAGTAACTACAATGGGGAAGGGGGGGATGAGAAGAGGACTCGCCACCAATTCAGAGATAACAGTCTTTGTTTCTTTCATATGTTCAGGAATAATAAAGGCAGTACACAATGAGATCCAATTTGTCACACAACACCTGCAATCAGCTGAGTGAAAAAAACTACATAAATAAAACTCCAAACCAAAAATCCCACTGTTTAACTCCTATATTGCAAAGTACATTTCATGATTGTTTAATTAAAGTCATTTTTAGCTTTGCATGGCTGCAATCACCAAACATTGTCTCCCTGTCAGCATCTGAGGGGCTAACATACTGTTGCCAACAATTAGCACAAATCTGGCTGACATTGTTTTCTCTAAAAATAAACCATGCATGTTAAGTAGCTTGAGGAACAAACATGAAAACAACATTTTAGGATAACATTTTTCTTTCCAGTGGAAAGACAGTCCTGCAGGAAGCCCAAGTAATCACACCAAGGACCTACTCAACCACCACCACACTTTCACTGCTGGCAAAGTACCATCAGGGAATAAAGTGGTTATTCTGGACACATGTGATTAACAAACCTTTCTATGCAGAGGGAAAACATTAAGTCCAGTCTCTTGGCCAAAGTCCATTTGGGAAAACTCCCAATTTCCCTTCTATACCAGCAAAGGGCTGAGCATAGGCATCATGGCAAAAGAAGAGTGTGCAAGAAAACAGCCTTGTGAAGTTCTTTACTTTCCGAAAATTGTCTTGTCTCCAACTTGGTTCACCAAGAAGAAAATCCAACAACACTGAGATAACACCACAAGCATGCAAGTCACTCGGCTTGGAAAGGGTGCAGTCCTCTGAACTGGGAGCATCTGAGAAGCAAGCATGCATGCACACTTCCAAGGGCTGCTTTGTTTGCCACCCATCTTCAATTTCAGGGCCCAGCCGCTCATCCATGTCACACTCCACCCCAGATGTGGTTGCCCAACAAAGACTGTTAAATGTGACTCAGAGAACAGAGGTGACTCTAATTCCCCTGAAGAAATATTATATTTAAATGCAGACTGAAACTGCCTAAAAGGGAAGAAAACAGTTGCTTATTGTTGATTGCAGCCAGGGCTGTTTGAACTCCCACACTGACAATGGAAATCATGAACCCAGTCCGAGGATCAGAAGCAGATACATACTCAAGTACTGAAGCAAACAGATCTCCTTTCCAGTGTTCACATGACACATAGGTTAGAAGTAAAGGTGGCTTTGGGTGGCAGAGGAATAGGCAGGGGCCTCATCCATCCTCTGACTAGTCCCTCCATGTCCATTACAAAACTAATGATGGAAACCATTAACCAAACTGAAGAAGTTAACGTTTCCTACTCCGTGGATAGCAAGTCTATAACTGATCATTTCATACCCTGTTCTCATCTCTGAAGGCTTTTATTCTCCAGAGCAAATTAATCAGGCAGCTTGCATTATATGTTCTTTCTCCAGGCCTGGCTCCCCTCGGCATCTCTATTGATCTTCACTCAGTAAGCCATTAGCAAGACGTTTTGAAAATGTGCCGGTTTTACAGTTCCCAGAGAAAGCCAAGTCCAATTTAGAGGCATTGCCAGATTCAGGTTTGAGAGCTCAAAGCTTCTTTCCTTCAGGGGAAAGATCACCATTTCTCAAAACATGCAGCAACACTCAAATCCTCCTCTGCCACTCACTCACATGTGCCCGCGTTTCTGCTGCTCAGTGCTCCTGTCTGCTACAGAAAGGCTTTTTTAGATGACCAAGGAGAATAAAATTGAGAGAGAATGGAAAAGTACCACGTACCTCCAGTCAGCAAACTAGATGGGAAAAACAATCTACAATTGATGCAGAAAAAAGAACAGGAAAGAGCCATGAAGAGAGGGGAAGGAAGGTGGCAACTTTTAATACATAACTGTAAGCTTTTGTACAAATCATTTTTGCCTTGGACTCCACAAGGTCATCTCTCCAATATACCTCCCTCAGGTTCCCATTTCCTCTCTAATCCAATAAAGCCATAGTGGTAAAGAAAACTGATGCAATTGCAATGTATTTTTGCCACGCTTTTTGGTGTATGTGCAAGATGACCTTTGCTCCTTCTCTTTTTATGAGTTGTTTTCTCTACACATGCATGAAAGCAACTTAAGCTAAAATTGATCATCCATCCTTCCCATTAAATACTGTATTAAATCCTGCATATGTGCTGACTCAAATAAACAGACCTGGACTTGCTGAAGTGCCCCTGACCCCCACCCAGAAGGACAAGGACCACACCAGAAGACACACAGGCAGACAGAAGCCCTGGCTATCCCGAGGGCTGCCTGCACCACGTGTGTGTGCACACTGCAATTCTGTTGTGTCAAGTCTCCAGCTGACTTTCACACTGTGCAGACATTATCCCCTGACAAACAATGGCACTCATTCTCCTGCCCATTCCAACAGCCAGCAGCACCCCGTGTGTCCTGCTGAACCCAGAAAACACAAATGCTAGCCTGGTATAAGGTTACCAACTCACAGCCTTCACCCAAAGCTGGGCTCACTGCTCAGCCCGTGCCTGTTACACAAGCTGAGCCCAGCTGGGCATCCTCACACTCCTGGAGGGAGCAGAGCAGTGGAATGAGAGAAAAGAAGACTCTGCAGCAAAAGAAACCCTCAATTTTAGACCTGAACTAGGGGATGCAGCGATTTAAATCAACAAATAAATTTAATTTTTATTATCTACCCTTAGAGACTATGCACATCTAAGATTATCACACTGAAGACAACCTGGTGTATAACACCCATGGCAACTGCTCCTCTCTTTCCCCCATAAATCACCGTATTGTATCCCAGTCCTGACTGCTGTTCTGAAAAGCACACAATTTTAAAACACAACCTCACACAACCTCAAATTGAATTCCTTTGTGGCTGCTGCAAGAGCAACAGGAGGGCCAGGCCTGTGTACCCCAGCTGGCCAAGTCCAGCAGCACGGCTGTGCCCCCAGCTAACCCCTGCTGTGCCCAGCCACCCCAAAATCTGATGCTGAAACTTCCTTGTGGCCACAGTACCAAGAAATCAGCACACACAGCCAGAGGGCTGATTGACTTACTCCTAGCACTAAGCCACATATTGAAGACAGATCTGTTTGTCTACAGCCCAGCCCAAAGGACAGTGGCTGAAGGGCCAGTGGGTGATTTGCCCTTTCCTTGGCTCGCTGGACCCTGCAGAACTCCAGCTGAACAACTGGCTGTCATTGTGTTACAGCTGAGAGGGCTGGCCAGAAGCTTCCTTGGAGCATAAGCAGCTTCACTTCTGCTTTTAGCCTACAGTCAGAATATTTTATTCAGGCTCCTTCATCTCCATCCAGCTCCCTAGTAGTGGGAACCAGAGGTGACCTGCAAGCCACTGACCTCAGGGTAAAGGAAGTGATGGGGGAGCAGGGGAAGTCAAGCATGTCTAGTTCTCTAGTCTTTCAATATTTACCCTAATCCAGCTCCCTGCCCTTTTCAGTCCTAGTGGGTCCACAGGTGCCTCAGCACACCACCCCAAGATCCCTGACAGCACAGCCCTGAGGAAGGTGGCAGGGAGGCAGCAGCAGATGGAGGAGGTGCAGCCCTGCCCTTTCCTGCAGTTTGTTAATCTGCAGCTGCACAGCCCGGGCTGGGGCACAGCCCGACAGCACTGCCAGGCCAGCCCCGGTCTGGGGAGGCAGTGCTGCAGCTCCTGCATCTCAGCCAGGAAATCCCAGCCACAGCTCAGTTGTGTTTTTTCCAACTCTCATGAGAGCAAATGGCTCGGGCTGTGAGGCAAGCCCAGATCAGCCTGGCCGTGCTGCAGGGCTGGGGGCTGGCTCTGGCTGGTCAGCTCTGGAGAGAGGCCCAGTAGTGTCACAAGCAATTAAAATGTGGTTTAGAAACACCTCTGCTCTGCACCTACCGTCCCACTGAATGGAGGGAAAAAGAAAAATAAATAGAAAAGAAGGAAAATAAAAAGGCAAAATACACCCAGTCTTCCCACAGCAGGCAGTCACTGGGTGAGAAGAAAGACAGAATCAATGCCCTTCTCAGGGGCAAACTCACTTGACTTGGGAGATAAATCTGTACCCAGGAGGAAATCAAGCTCTCTCCACTACAGACCTGATATAGATTATGTAATGAGGTGCTTCCTTGCCCACACCACCACAAACACAAGCCGCCTGCATGCAGAAAAATAAGTACATATAGTTTTCTTTAGAAATCCACCAACCATTTCACCTCCCCCTCACTTCAGGCAGTGAAAACAGCTTCTGTCCAACTGTCACGTGAGATTTAAGCAGAAATGACAAGAAAGGCAGCTTTGTACAACTCTCCCTGCAATTTTCCCATCTATGATGTACATGGAAAGCAGAGAGAGATGGAGGATTTGACAACGTGCAGAGGAGGAACAAAATGACCAGTAACAATGTACTGCACATATACACAACATCCCACTGACAGCCAGCACTGCCTGCTCCTCTCTATCTGGGCATCCTGATGCTCTTCGCTGGAATTTATTAAAAAGGGACCAGCAAATTAACAGGAATAAAGTCTCACAGGAAAGCTTCCCCCTCACGATGTTCCTCTGCCACTGCAAGATTCCCTCTTTAGGCAGTGATCTAGAGCTCTGGCAGGGTCTAGAGACAGTGCCCTAGCCCAGACTCACACTGATTTGATGCAAACATGTTAATACCATGCTATGGATGTAATTTTCTTATGAGGGATGCAGACCAGCCATGGCAGCAATTATTATACCAGTTCCATGTGTAACTCCCCTGGTTATTCCAGCTAAAACCCATTAATATGGCCTTCTGCACATTTTAAAGTAGCCTTTCACACACCTGCCTAAACTATAATTTGCTCATTTCACAAGATCTAAGGCTTGTATTAGCACAACCTCTTGTACGTGTATTTAACCCACATCATGGGTTAAACAGTGCACCAAGTGTGAATTCTGGAGTAACAAGCTGCTCACAATCCTAATTAAATGCATTATGCTATTTGGGTGGGTTTGAGGTTGGGTGTTACTAGTTTTCTAAATTTTAAGTTTTGCTCCACCACTAAAAAGCTTTTAAGGACATCTGCCCCCAGCAGCTCGTTATTATTAAAAAAACCCTAGGCAGGTACAAAAAGCCTTTGAGGGCCAGGATTGAAAAACAACCCTCAGATACACAGCCAGAAATATCTAAATGTACAGTCTGGAGGAGAAATGGTGTTCGACTTTTTCATCTTTTCCCTTGTCAAAGATTAAGAATCAGTGTTGAATCTTGTCACCAAAAAGCTTTAAGACAGTGATTCCATTGGAAAAAACTGAAGAGACATCTTCAACTGTCAGTTATAAAATTATATCCCAAGGCTAACAAGCTTCTTTCCCTCTCTGAAATTCTTCATCATCCACACAATCCTCATCCCTCTCCAATATTCCCAATATTTATACACTATCCAGAAGAGCTGGAAGTGAAACAAAAACAAACCCAAAGTAAAGCCCGATGCATGCACAGCAGGGTTTCTACTGCACTTGGCAGAGCTCTGGAAGATGAGAGGCAGAAATCCCAAGGGCAGGATGCACGGGAAGGGATCTGCTCTGGGCAGCTCTGCAAGGCACTCTCACGTGCCTCAGCACTCCCAGCAAGATTCCAGGGCTGCTTGGGAGGAAGGCTGAAATCATGAGCATTTTACAGAACCAAGCAGAGGCAGGGACCAGTAACTGGGGGAAATATGATCACTGAGAGCCACCGACTGCCTTGCTATGCTGCTGTCTGCACTTTCCAACTGATTAAGCCAAAGGATTGAGGAGAATTTCACAAACTAAATCCTTAGAATATAATATAAGGAGGGGGAGGAAGGACCAGCAGTGGCTGGAGGACGTTCAGCAGCAAAAGATGCTTTTTCCTGTTAGCGTAACAAAAATTCAGCCACTAAAGAAGTGGAGAGTGGACCCTTTAACAAGAACAGCTGAGAGATTGATTTGAGAATGAGAAAAAGACCATCTTTATGGAGTGAAAAGCTCTACCCCATGCAGCTATTTGTAGCTGGTAGAATACACTGGATTTCTTGCCTTTATCACCACAAACAAGAGGCTGTTTGTATTGTAAAGCTGTAAGTTACACGGCCAGTACCAGTGTCTGTTCCTTTATACTTCATCTCCCAATTTTATCATAAACAAACATGCAGCTTACGGTTGCCTATAAATTTCATCCTCAAACTCTTCAGAACAAAACACTATGTACTTTAATCTTAATGTATTTCCTATCAAAAAGATCCTGCTTGCAGGGTTTACAACTACTAAGCAGTAAAGTATTGTGAGATAAGTTATCCTTGTTTTACAGAAGAAACAGAGGGACAGAGATTAAATAACTTATCTAGACAGGGGGAAAAGTGACATGCCCCAATTTTCAACTCTGATTTTTCCAGCCTCACCCCAAGCTGTGTTGAAAGTACTTTGGAAGGGCTCTGGAGCAACTATTGTAAAGAAAATTATATACAAAAATTCAATTTCACACCCAGTTTTCATAACACTTACACAGTGATATTCAATAAACAGGACTTGAAAAAACTCACAGGTTTTAACAGCTCAGAGAACTTAAATCACAGTTATTTAAACAGAAGGCTTTTTGCAAGACCAGGACGCTTCCCAGGTGCTGCTCTGCTCAAGAAAAAATATACAATGTACAAAATATACAATAAATACAATACAATATACAGTTCTCAGTCCAAAAGAACAGGCAAAGGAACAAGCTGGAGTCTACAAGAAACCTAAGAGAGGTCCAACTATTTTAAGCAGATGGAGGAGAGAAAACACATCTGCTCATGCATGGATGTGAATGCACATACACTTCACTCCAGCTAGTATATGGTTAGTATATGATGGAAAACAACAAATTCCTGCAGCTACCAATGAAGTTGGGTAACACTAACCAGGTGGATACAGCTGCATCCCTGGAACACACCTTCTGATGTACACACTTATCAGTTTAACATGAAGCTGTCACAAGAAAATACACAACTTTTTAAAAATACTTCTAAACATACAATCTTCAGTCTCTGAACCCTGAAGACTGCTGAATGATTGAAAGGTATTGTTCCACAGACCCTTGAAAAGGTTATGTTTATAAAAGCCTCTACATCTCACCAAAAGAGGAAACACTTAAGCAGTTTAAATTTGGTGTAGCAAGAAACTTGCATACAGATTAGCCAATTTATTTGTTATGATGCTGGAAGATACTGCTTTATTAGCTTAATTTGTCTTTAGCAGCACTGGAGACCAAGGTAACTACAGCTGCATTGCTGGAGCCTGTATAAAAAAACTCAGCCTTTGAAAAAGTATCTTCTTATTCTTGTACTTGCAACTTGCTTTTGTTTGTTTGTTTTCAAAAAAGTCTGGCTTATCTGAAGCAAATGAAGCTTTTAAAAAGCTAGCTGGCTGTTGGCAAATATTTTCTACCCTTTCTCCACTTCAAAGACTGTTCATATCAGAGATTCTATGAAGTCCACAGCATGTTAAATTGACACAAATCCCTGACAGAAAGAGAGCTTATATGTAACCTGCTAGCAAAATTCAGCTATGTGAATAATTAGTCTTCAAATTAAGGTTACACTTAATTCTCTGGGTATACAATATTAAATCTATTACCCTTTGTTAATTTTCACCATGTCAGTGGAGTTAAGATCAGAATCAGAGAGCACAGAAACTTGGCACCAGCAAGGACAGAGTTTTGACATTTGCTTCAGCAAGGCACCATTTCACCTTCGGTCACTTCTTGCTGCTTCAGTTTGTTTTTCCTTCTTTCCTCCAGCTTTTTTTTATTTTTCTCCTTGAGTAGCTCTTCTGAAACACACTGCAGCTCCAGTGAGTTCTCAACCCTCGTTCTCAAACTGCGCAGCCAAGAACGCCAATACAAATTAAATCCATGCTGCAGCTCCTATGGAGCTGGGACCACTTTACATTGTCCTGCCTGATATTAAAAAAAAAACACAACTACAAGAGGAAGCCAACTTTGTTTCCTTTGAGTCTGAAGAGGCTTTGAGAATGAAAAAAAAACAAAGCAGCTAACAGTAATCGGTTACACAGAACTCCTCATCCGTGCATTTTCCTTCCAGGGAGCACCAAGATGAAAACACATCAGATCCACATAAAATTCTGCACCTAATCTGCAAACCAGTTACCATGACTGCACATGCAAATTGGTCAGATAAAAGCCAGTCAGAGGAATAATTGGCTATTTGGAAGTACAAAATGACTAATTTATCACAGCCACCACATAAGTGTTTTTTTCCCTCCGCTTCATAATTGCGCCACTTAATTCTCAAAGTCCAGCCTAGTATTTCAGATGCAGTATGGTACAGTAAGTACTGAAACAGAGAACCTAGGCTCCATCACTACTGTGACACAGGTCCAGACTTTTATCCGTGCAGTCCCTGGCAGGAAGTCAAGGCAAAACTTCTAAAGGTGACTGTAAAAACACACCCATTCCCAGCAGCCTTAAACACATCTTAGAAGGAACTCCGTAACCTCTGAAGAAGCCTTAGAAGCCTAGAAACCCCAGTGTGGGTTGCATCTCTGTGGTGTGTCACCAAGGCCACTTGTGAGCCCAAACCTCCTGAACAGAGAACCTTCAACAACCAACCTTCAGCATCATTTGCCTGATGCTATTCAGACAGTACTTTTATAAATCGTAACTTTGCACAACTCTCACATTTTCCTGCCAAGTAAAAATTTAGCACAAGTATCAAACCCCATAATCAGTCTTCTAGTAACTAAAACCAACTACTCCTTCATTCTCTGTCCTCACAAGTAAGGCAGGAGCAAAGTATTAGTCATTTCTTCCTCCATCCAGGAGGCAATGGGCATTAATGACAAAGGATGTCCCTTACTGGCAAACAAAGACTAGACAACTTCAACTTTAATGCTATTTTCATCTACTAAGATAACAACTGTTTTCCTGCTGGAACTATTGGTAGTTTTCTTTTAATACCTCCTTCATGGGGTATGAAATTAATTCAACTGAAGCAGAATTGTAGAAGAACACGGGAGGCAAAGCAGAACAGGTTTGCATAAAATCTCACACTCCAATGCTCAGATTTCAAGGATGCCATGCCAGCATGCTTTCTAATAAACACTGCATTCAAGCAGGAAAGCCAGCCTTAAATATTCTCTATTCTTGCCCTCTTCAGGGCAAATAGATCAGTTGCTAGTAATTATCTATTTTCCTTGTACTTCATAAATTACCATCTGTGAAATGGGCATAATATCTTCACACAGTAAGAGTGAAATCTTGCATAGGAGTTGATATACTAGTGTCACCTCATAGCTTCTGAGACTTAAAACATCATCCTCCTCCCTGCATGTTTTCAGCCCAGTAAATAAGCACATCAGCCTCCCTCTCGCACAAAGCTGTACCAGGTCATACCAAACCAACAGCTGTAGGCAGGATGTAAAAGTACACTTGTATATGCAAAACTTTCCCCTGCAATTGGGGCCAAGAAAACCCCCCGGCTCCAGCAGGTTTCTCCCCTGCATTTCTGGCAGGTGCTTTCCCATCTTCTCCCTCCTTGTGTTTTCTGATGAATCCAAATGCACTGCTGGAGATGGGATTTGGCATGAACGCTCAGAAGTAAAAACCCTCTGCCCAGATGTGCTAATCCCCTGTGGCAACCCACTTCGCCACACATGACCTCCAATGGCACGATTTGACAAGGTCAATGACTACTGTGCCACAGAGGTTACTTATGCTCACTGAAGTCTCCAATGTGCACACAGGAGGGGCCCTCCTCCTCTTTTAGCGCAATTAAATGCTTTTTATTAAGAAATTTGCACAATTTCTGTGCAATTTTCTCCCCACACAACCAAGCCCCATTAAAACCATTTTCGCAGAGCAGAGCCAGCATTTAGCTGGGCTCAAACACTGATCTTATCCTCCTGACACTTTCTTCAATCCCTCTGTGGGATTACGGCTGGGAAAATGACACTGATGAGAAGAGCTGCTTCTTCCCCCACTCTTTGGACTTAATATCCAGTACAGGCTCCTCTTTTATACAACACATGCACAGGATACAGTGCAGAAAGAAAGAAAAGAGGAGAAAAAAAAACAGAAGGCTAAAAAGAAGGAATTCTTGTGTGAACAAATGCCATTTAGAGACTGAACTGCTTTTAACTTTCTGCCATCAAGGGGGTTAGATACCTCATCCACTCCAAGCACTCAACCAAGCACAAAAAAGCTTGTCTCGTCTTTCTCCCTGTCACATTGAAACTAATCAGTGAAAACAAGGTAGAAACTGGGTTCTCAGAGCAATTAAATTGCAAGCGAAGTTTTATCTTTCCCAGTAATCCCTTCTGCCCCCAGACACTCACCACTATCCCATATACAAGCACATCATCCAAACTTCACACACTTAACCAACACCAGAGTCACTCCAGCACAATCATCATTTTACACCAGCCATTTCAGTGGCCTCTTGACTTAAAAAATGATCCAAAACACATAAAGAACACGTAGCTTTCTCTCATCCTGCTACGAAGGCTCAGGCCACATTTGCAGGGTTTCTTTAATCAAAGCACATCTGCTCTGCATCCCCAGATCCCTGCATCCTGCCTCCCCTGTGCCAGCAGGGCATTTGCTTGGCTGTGCAGTGAGCCAGATCAGGGAACCAGGGAATTAGTTTTCCTGGCAGCATAAATGCTAGTGCTGGCACAAGGGAGGTAATCAGGACAAGCAGCCAGGGCAGGAAAGGACCATCCCCTTCAGCAAAAACACGTACTTATGTCAGATTAAAGTGGTCACAGCCCCAGCTCCCTGCTCACTCTCTTCCTATTTCTGCAAGTGTGGGAATTACCCAGCAGCGTGGAAGATCAAGTTGTTTAGATTTGCAAAAGGGTGTCCATCTAAACACCGAGCTATTTTCACAGCTTGTTTCTTCTCTCATCAGCTTCTCCTCCCTTTAAAAGAAACTAAAATTGAATAAAGGTATTTGGATGCTGTCAGTCACCATGTTCCCATACCCGGGCAGGGAGCAAAGATATTAGTGCTGGGCTGTGAGGGACTGAGGACAGCAGCCCTGGGCTCCTAAATGGAAGGGTGCTAACATTTTCCTCTGGCAAGGTAAACAAACCCGGCAGTACAAAGATTGAATGGCTCCATGGAACAAAAGGGAAAATAAGGTCAAACCAGAAGAAAAAAAAAAAAAAGAAACAAGACACAGCCGAGATGAGAGAGATATGACAGATACAAACACAGAGACCAAAACCCCCAAGAGGCTGCTCGTTAGATCTGAAGCAGAGCACACGGAAAAAGAGAAGAATTTACTTCTTCCTCAACTGGAATGTTTGCATAATTGTCACTTTCAATTTTACATAATTCCCTTTTCTACACATTTGTTTCGTGTCTAGGCCACCATGCATGAAATAAATCCGTCTCAGAGCACGGCCTGTGTGACTCAGGGTGCTAAGGAGATTGGATTTCCCGTTTATTCCCGTATTACATTCCAAGAAGGTGTGAACAATGCTTTATCAGACTTCAAATAATATCGACCAAACAGAGATCCACCCTGGCCAGGAGGAGCTTGCCCAGACACATCACTCTAAAACCATAAAGCTGAGTGAGCGTGGTACTACTGAAGCACTAATTAAATACCATTTTCCCCGTTCCCTCCATGGGACACACTGAACACTGCACTGATAGATAATTCAGTCCAAGGTTATAGGGTTGTTTCTTTCCCCATCCCCCAATAAAGTTACATGCATTCACTTTGGGGATAGATTCAATTATTTTCACATTTAGTGCTGATATCCAGGTGCCCTATTAAAAAAACCTAAGTTATAAACACAGATATTGCAATATCAACACTAATTAGGTCTCTTAGACACACATTTTTAGATACTACTTAGAAAATCTACATTAAGAAGAGTAGGGGCAAAGGATGAACTTTCAACATTAAAAGGAGTAGCTATTGGTAGTTAGGCACCCAACACTCATTCTTTTTTAACAATAGAGACACACCATTTCAGTGACCATGGTCTAAAAGAGAACACAATACCATGTTTTCAGGCTGAAGAAAACAGAAAACAGAAAGTTTAAATGCTGTTAACAGAGGTGATATTTAAAGTTCATTCAACTTCAAAGCTTCACAACGTATCATTAGAAGAACTAGAAAGTGAAAAAAAAAATTCTGTACGTTACAGCAAAGGCTTTACTTCATAGTTCAGCTGCAACTGAAATTTTGACCTTCTTGAAAGGTACCTGCAGCCTCCAGGAAAAGACATCTGAATGTTTCTAGTTTGGCAGCTGCCTGGGACAACTGAGCAATGGGATGCCAATTCCCCAGGTGGGAAAAGCCTATTTCTGTTCCTTTCACCAGCATCAGGAATACATTGCAAGACACCAAAATCCACTCTTTTCAAAAAGGCTTGATCATCATAAAGACACAGAGGCAGCTGATTTCCCCCCCTCTCCCCCTCATATTTTTTCACTTCTAGCCCTGCTTCCAGAAGTACTCCAGTTAAATTGCACTGCTGGGATCTCCTGCTCTCTCCAGAGGAGACAGCTTCCCAGGGCTGAAGGGAGACACCCTCTAACTCTCTCCCCTTTCTGCTCCCTGATATCAGAAATGCCAGCCTTATATCATAATTAATCTCCTCCTAATCTCAAAGTTAGTACAAGTATGCTCCAGTAAAATTGGTACAAGAATCTACACTTTGCATTTTCCCCCCATGTCTGTATTCTTATTGGCATGCTTTATGTGTCTGGGTTTATGCTTTAGGCACAGACTCATTATTCCTACAGTATTCAGCAGAGACTTAGTGAATAATCACATTTTGCTTATGTTCAGAACATCACAAAGGTAATACCAGGAAAAACACCAGTGACTTCATCTGCTAAACATTTATAAACAGGGAATGGGAATTCTAATACACACATGCACAAAAGTAGGGAGATGTAAAAGAGCAAAAATTCACCTATGGCTTGAGACAAAAACCTGTTCCACTCTCCTCAGTAGCTCCACTTTTTTGCCCAAGTAAATGCACCAGAACAGTGAAAATTCAACTACTGGTGATTAGCAGAAAATCAGGAGTACGTAAAAACCAAAGCAAGGAATATCCCGAGGGAAGACAAGCTTTATTTGCTTGCAGGAAACAGCCCCAGAAGCTGCCCATTTACTCACCCTAATGCTGACACATGCTCCACATTAAAGCCTCTCACCACGCTGC
This sequence comes from Serilophus lunatus, assembly GCA_013399895.1. Taxonomy (NCBI): domain Eukaryota; kingdom Metazoa; phylum Chordata; class Aves; order Passeriformes; family Eurylaimidae; genus Serilophus; species Serilophus lunatus. Next base: position 1,684,047 of record VXBA01000861.1, on the reverse strand, counting down.
ACAAGACCACCCCAGGTGCTGGCCCCATCCCACTGCCACAGAGGACAGGCACACCAGGGAAGCAGATGCCCACCCAGCCTGAGGTGACACAGGGGTGGGGACAGGCAGGCCCCTCTGGCTCCTGGCAGCACAGTCCTCCAGCAGCTTCCTGATGGTTTTTACTGTCCCCATCCATTTCCTGAAAACCCAGCTTGGTTAAGTTTGAGACCAGCTTGCGAGTTTACCCATTTTATTGCAGTAGTTCCACATTATCTGATCACTTCCCAATGCCACTGCACATGAATGGCTTGTTTTTCAGCCTTGCTGGTGCAATACATGAACCTCTCCTTCCCAAGCAATGACAGCAAGCTGTGGTAATAAAATCTGCCAATTGCTATGTAAGTGTTAAAAAAAAAAAGGACCCATTTTCTGGCAACACACATGAACCATTAACTAACCAAATTAAGTTTTGGATGACCAGTACATTGTACTTAGTGCAGATAAACACTTGCAGTTTATACTGTCCTTTTTCAGGTCAAAAATACCCTTACAGGTTGTACAAAGCTTTCAAAGAGAAGTATTATCAAACACGCCTCTGTTTGGGCCACACAGCATTATGCCAAAAATACACTGAAAACATGCAACTAGACATGGTGTGTAAATGCAGACAACATATCAGCAAACTGCTATTTAGTAGCAGTCACAGCTACTGACCTTCAGGCAGAACTCAGTAACCTGATGATGATGACATTCCTGGCCCTGGATTGTCTGCAGCATTTATTTTGGCAGTGGAAAAGAAATCCACCGATGTATTTTGACCAGGAAGCACTAATCAGGAAACCAGAGAACTCACTCCTGTCCAACAGGGAAGCTTGCACACCCTCCCATGGAAATCCACACACGCCTGCTTCATCAGATTTCAATTATCAAGAGAAATAAATATTAAGATCTTACAGTCCAGTATCATGGCTTGCCCCAAAGCTGCAACACAAGAGCAACGTGTGTGTAGAGCCAGCAACTTTGTAAACCCAGAGATGATAACCCTGAGCTCCTTCTGGGCAGGAGAGAACCAAGCAACACACTCAGACTTCACAACCCACTCAGTGTTTCTCAGGACACAGCACAGCTGAAGTGAAGAAACCAAAGATACTCTCTCTGGAAACAGCTTGTGTAAACTGTTCTGTTTTGTACAGAAATAATTCTTGGAAACTTACCTAGAAAACAAACTGCATATAGCAGTTTATCTCAGGTATCACCTGGGAGTTTACATTAGTTTACATAGGCCTTGTTACAGCAGTTCATAACCTCTGGTTTGGAAATGACATGTCCTACACCTGCCAAAACACAAGGTCATTTTCTAACCAAGGCAATTGAATTTGATGTTGACATGGGGCTCCAGACAACCTTGATCCAACATCTGCTAAAAAGATCACCTTTTCTTGCAAAAAGCCTTGAGGTTGTACAAATGACTTAGTAATGAGCATGGGAACATTTTCTGACCGAGTCCTGCACTAGACGCAGCTAAAATCTTAATTTCTAAGTCACATACCCTATGCGACTTAGTGTCATCCAACCATGTGGAAGAAAAGTCATGAGCTGTATGAAATCAAGTTACAGACTGTGTGCAGCCCAGAGGCTCTCATTTCTGTTTCATTAACCCTCTGCCCAATACAAACAGCATACAAGTGCTGGCATCTCCTATCAAAGTCATCTCAAAATGGTTCTCCCCACACAAGTTACATCAACCCTGAAGATGCAGCACCTCCCTAGCAATGGACACGATCTGAGAAAGTAGCTTAACTCCAAACTGCCTGCCCCAAGTACCTGCAGGGACAGGCTGCAAATAAATTCCCCTGCCAGCCCCCCTTCACTGTCAAACCCCCACCAGGAGCTGCCCAGAGAGCAGTAATAGGGCTCAAATAGGGTTATCAGTTTGTTTGATGTAATCAACATTACAACATGCACATCATAACAAATGTACAGACATCTGCAGAGTTTGATGGATGAGCTGATAGCAGGCAAGTTATAAAATCCAGCTGGTTGGAAAACTGTTGTCATTTTCAGCTAAAAATCACATTAGCAAACACATATCACAACTTGGTACTATTCAAACTAGAATACCATAGTAAATGGTGGTGTTCCTTCCTGGAGAGATCTTGCAAAATATTCAGTAACTCAACACTAATAGCACTATGACAAATTCCCTCCCCCCTCCTTTTTTTTTTTTTTTTTTTAATGCACCAAGTGCTTTAGTTAAGCCTGAGAAAAAAAAAAAAGGAGGTTTTTGCCTACCTTGCAACAAAGCCTCTCTTGAGATACAAGTCTGTTCTGCATCAGGAGAGTTTCCTAGTAAATGCCTGAATGAGTGCTTCTATGAGAAGCAAGATTATAAATCCAGAGCATCAGGAAGGACTGATGAAGCTTAGTGCAACTTAAGAAGTCCTAAGTCAAGGCCTGTATTTTAACTCTAAGAGGAGAACTAAAGCTCAGGAAAATCTCATGCTACGTTTGCACTAGCAGTGGTACCCAGAGCAGGGCACTGCACTGCTCAGGACATGCCTCAAAGTCTCTTGCACTCCACACATACACTTGATGTGGGGCATCAAGTCTCACTAGCAGTTCACAGAGGTAGATTTTGGCATACAAGTTTCTCCCAGCACACAATTCAACTTAGATGTACCAGGGCTGAGAGACAGTTCCCTTGCATCAGAGGGGTGACACGAGTTTCCCTGAGTGGCAAATTCAGCCTCCCTACAGGGACCCAAGCAATGGCACTGGCAGCTGAGGTGACACAGGCAGTGATGAAAGGACTTGCCAAGAGCTCAGAGAGGAAACTTGTGGTGGAGTCAGAAAGAAAACCCCGTTATCTCAACTTCCGGACCCCTCTGCTAACCGCCAGACCACAAAACACTTTTATTGTAGGATAACATTTCAACAAATAGCTATTTTCTCTTAGCAGAAAACCCACTCTGCAGTTCTACTTTTAAAAATCCATTTTTACTCCAACTCCGTAGGATTGCAAGCCAGCCCTCTGACGCGGCATAAACAATTTCTCCCTCCTTTGCATGCCCCAGTTTTATTAAGTAATCCCCATAAAAGCAATTACCAAGCTTTGGACTGAAAAATAACTAGGAAAAAAAAAGAGAAGAGACAGCAAATTCTGCGTATCTTCATTTGCATATGGATCCCCTCCCTCCCCCTTTCTAAGGTTTTTGCCATGAGGTCTTTTATGTCTCTTTCAATAATCATATAATTATATGATTCCTAAAGTACACGCTGGCAACACTTCAGGGGATTTTAGTCATTACAGGTGACAAGACTTTTCTCTCATGTCTAATGCTCGCTAGGATTTCCTTCCACTTCATTCACAGATAAGATGAAGAACTGAGTGACACCCAAAACACTCTGACACAACTGAATTTGAAGGAATCAGCCCTTTTCTCTCTCCATTACACATATAGGGAAGTGGGCAGAACTGAACTGCAATGAACTTCAACTGGAATGAAGCACTTTTTCAATTAAGCCACCCATAATTTTTCCCAGGCACCATGTCCAACTATTTTAATGGCTTTCACATTTTTTCTTTAATTTTACAATCTGAAAGAAATGCCAAGGTTCCATCAAGGACCAAGGACGTCGTAATTCCATTTCTTCCAATGGCTGCAAGTTATTAACAAGCTGTCAAAACATCATAATTATTTTATATCAAGTATGACTGATTCCATAAACATCTCTTAGCTGCATATTATCTTGAGTCTCGCTCCCACTGAGTGCAGGTATGTGCTCAGCCTAAGTGGAGCAAAGAGGCTGCACGTCCTCTTTGACAGCAGTGCAAGAGACATTTATGAGCCACCAAAACAGCCACAGCAATAATGCATTTATTACCTGATGTACCTTGCATTGTAAGGTTTGAGACATAGCTTCCCTTGAAACTCTTTGGGGTTTTTGCTCCTCTGTATAAGGGCTTCCCAGGAAAGAAACTGTAACCTCACCAACCAACAGGAGGGGTTAAATAAATGAGCCTGGTGTTCCTCAGCAGCCACCCAACAGCCAGAAGCTCTGAATTACCATTTGTTTCCCAACTTGGGCTGCACACTTCCTCCTAAGTAAAGCACCTTGTCACTAAGCACAGGCTAGATCAGGGATACCCTAGCATCAGAGTAAATCAACCTATATTTAAAATTGAGAAAATAAAAAAAGAAAAACATCAAACAATTACAGTCATATTTTTATGGAGGTAGAAAGAACATCTGTTGGAGAGGAAGATAATGCAACGATATCCAGCCAAAAACATCATAAACTTCACACTTGGACTACAGACACCAGTGCATTATATTTACTTTTTTAATTCCTTTGTATCACAACCTGTGCAGAAGAGAGAGCAAGGAATGCAGCCTTTGGGAAGAGAGGTGCCCAAGCACAGCTCCCTTACCCTGCCGACAGGGCATGGCAATCCCCAAAATAGAACATTTAACTTCAAATTGCCATGTTTGTGTGGTACAACTATAGATAGCCAGCACAAGATGAAAAAAGCTCTGCTCTGAGCACAAAGGGAGAGACAGGAATGGTGCCATAAGCCCATGTTTTGCAGCCAGTAGCGCAGGGAAATGATGTTGATCCCTTCAATCCCCTTATCCATGCCAACCACTGACCTTGCAGATGCAACTTTTGTCCAAGTTCAGTCCCTTTTTGGCTTGAAGCAAGACAGAGCCACAAAGGAAACACTCTTGATTCAACTTGGGTCACGCAAGCGCCGTGCACGCAGCTGCCCCTGTGCTCCTGTTTACCAGGTATTTCTGAATTTCAGATCCAGTCACTCAGTACAAAATAATTATTTTTGCCTGTCATTAGGGCTCCACACCTCTGTGGGCCTGGCTGGTGAGGCAGGGGAGCCCCACAGCTGGTGCAGTTGGTACCTGCCCAGCTTTCACAACCCCTCACACCAGAGGAACAGGTCGGTTTGGCCTGGGCAGCCCAGAGGCCCTTTAACCCTCTCCTCCATTTGAAATGTTTCAGATTAATAACAAAGACCAATCCTCCTTTCAGCAACAGAGCAGAATTCCTCATAGTTCATCACTTTTGGAAAAGAGACTATTTCCCAAGGAGATGGGCCAGGGCTGGTAACACAATGCCCCAACTCATCTTCCTCTGTGAAGGGCATGGCTGGAGCAGGCACAACCCCTTATTGTGCTGAACAGAGCAGAGCCAGGAGATATTTAAACAGCAAGAGGCACTTCACCTACATAAAACTCTTTTATACCTTTACTGTGATAAACTGGAGGCATTAAAGTGCAGTGAATTGGAAATTGTTCTCACTTACAGCTGGATGTTCACCTACAACTGATACCAAGATGCACACCCCCACACACTGTATTTCAAATCTTTATTTAAAAAAAAAATAAAATTGCACCAAGCAGGAAACAACATTTCAGTTCTGTTGATACTGCTTGCACTCCAGTACTTGCTGCAGCACCACAGACAAAACACACAATATTCCCACAACCTGCATCACCAGGACAAAGACCAGACATTCAAGAACACCCTCCCCAGCCAGGGTGCACACAGGTTTGGGATCTATGTGCATGCAAAGCCCACCAGGCCTAGTTAAGCCTGACACAGGGGGAGCAGCCTGCAGTGGCTGTGCCTGGAGAATTTCACACTTCACCCAAAGAAAGCAGAAAAGCAGGAGGATACCAAAAGGGGAAAAAAACAAACCACTCCAAAACCTTTTTATTGATGTATCTCCAGCCCCAGCACTGTTTCTCTGCACCTACGTGAATGTTTAGAGATGCAGTTATTTGACCATCAGCCCTTCTGCAGAGCAAGCAGGGACCTCCCAAAAAAACATGAAAAACATCAGGCTGACCTCATCCTACCTGGCTCCCTGCTTCACTGCTGCTTTCCCAAGAAGTAGCCTTGTGATAGTCAGTCTCATTCTGTGAAATAACTGAGACAAACAATAAAAAGTGCATCTCACCAGCGTACTGAGAGGACAGTAACGTTTTCAGTTCTTACTAGACAAGAAGTCAAATGCACTATTGCAAGCAAGCATTAATTTGGATACAATATATTATTTGGGTGAAGTGGAACACTACTTTCATTATATCCCTCTTATGAAAAAAATATTACTGTGCAATACAGAGTACCTTATATTTATTAAACATTATAGATTATGATTACTTAAAATCGAATATATCTTCTGAATTTCTCTGTGGTGGTTTGTCCACTTGACATTTCACCAAACTTAACCTTGTGTTTTATCTCAGACTTCAGAGTGCTGAAGAAAGACTGAGTAGCTACACTGCAGGAAACTACTTAGAAAAAACTGGTACAATATTAAGAGATCTTCCAAAAAACCCAGATAGGCAGGGTCATGCACAGTTTGGAATTAAAAACGAGACCTCAGGTAGGGATGAGGGTACCCTGTGAGCTTGGTTGGGATTTCCACAGCCAAGTCTCAGGCAAACAAGCCATTTGCTTTCCCCAGTGCCACTGCAGCCACTTACACACACGAAAGTGCCCCGACCTCAGCTGCAGGATCATCCCAGTCAGGGGCTGTACTTGCCATGCTCCTCATCACTCCTTTGATCCTGGTGCCCACTGATCCTGGCAGGTTTCACTGATCAGGCAGAGAGTTTCAGCTCCAGCAGAAGAGCTGGATTCTTCCTTACCACAACCCATCACCCATCATGGTTTGCAGAGAACTTTGCTCCCCTCGGTTCCTGGCCCAGCTGAACAGACATTTCAGGCTTTCCAGAGCTCACTCCTTTGCTTTAGCTCTGCATTAACCACCTCTGATTCCTCAACAAGAAAAGAAATACCTTAAGTACCTGCTTCAGAGAAGATGCAAAAAAATAAAAATCAACAGCTAGGAGAATAAATCAATGGAGAATAGCAAGCCTCTAGGAAAACCAAAAGGCATTTAGAGCCTTTAGAGCATCGTCCAGAAAATCATTAGCTTTCCTGAGGTTAAAAGCACTTTTTAAAAGGAATAACTGGCATTCAGAAATACTAGCTTGATACACCACCACTTGACAAATAAGCAGAAGGAAAAAAAATACTTAAATGTCTAGAAACTTGTTTTAAAATATAAGACCAGCTATGCAAGAAACTAAGCTGCAAAGTACATATAAAGAGAGAGAATGACAAATCAGAAATTATATAGGTAGGTCAGTGGAACTAGCACGAAACCTTTGGAACAGGAAGCTGCAGCTAAAGACACTGGTTTTCTTATCAGTGAGAGATCAGAGCAACAGTAACAGGACAGTGTACAGCACACATGGGAAAACAGCCTTATCAAGATGACAGCTGGAGAACTTATGGATTTTGTCCAGAAGTCTACTATCACCAAGAGGCTTTCAAAGCTCTGCTACACTCAGGCAGAAACGACAGAGATGGGACTGCAAGTCAGCACTGCCAGACCTCTGGATACCCACAAAAGAAGAGTGGGCAAAGCATTCCTCTCCTCTCCTCAGGGTCTACGACCAGACACAGCTGGGCCCCAACTCAGCTTGTAAGGGCAGCATCTCCACTTCAGCAACACGTGGACAGAGTCAAAATCTGACTCTTTCCAGCTCAGGGATCTACCTCTACATGACACATCACTGCAAGCACATTGGAGCGAGGATTCTCCACAAGATTCTATAAATAGGTTAAACATTCCTAAAAAACACATACACACACACATCAAGAAAGTTAAAATTTCCATTCAGAGCTCCAAAGCTTTGCTGGAATCTGTAAAAATGATAAACAACCGCCAAAAAGAAAACACAACCTCTTGTCTTTTCAACTACTTTGGGAGAACAATTGCTCTCAAAGATCGCATTCATTAACATTCTGATGAAGTTCCCTTTTAGCGCTGTTTTTCATACTTGAAAGGAACAGCTATGATCAGAGAGAGCCCTCAACTACCGACTCACTCATTTAGATTCTCTCGCTCTGATTCACCAATCACCTTCAAGAATAATTAGCAGCTTCATCTGAACATAATGAATATACACACATGCTCACATACATACCATTCATTTCGGAACCCGGGGAGAAATCCCCTGTTTCTCAGCTTTTCTGACCCCTGGCACAGGAACCATCTCCTGGGCTGCACCATCACCTGGCGGTTTTCCAGGAGCTGCCCAACCCACTGACACCTCAAGCCAAGAGGTCAGAGCAAACCAAGTTTCCAGCTTAAGTCTAAAGTCATGTTTGGTGGCTCAGTATCAAAAAAAACCCCGAACACCAGTACAGACACAATAGCTTTAACCTATGTGAAACCTGAGCTGGATTTATACAAGATCCAGGGGAAGGAAGGGAAAGGGGAAGTTTTAACTTCTCATGCACAGAAAGAGGCTGCTGCTTGTTTGTCTGTGGGCTTGTTTTTCTCTTTTTTATCTAATTTAAAATATATATATATAATCAACTCAGTCTTTATTTGGAAGATGGTAGGATAGGAGATACATAAGTCAAGTCACAAGTATTGCCAAAACAAAACACATGACTTTCAGATGACAACTGCCAAAGGAAACATTGCCACATGAGTTAAAACAAAATCCAAAACGTTTAAAATTCTCACCCAAGAGCTAGAGGAGACCTCAAAACCATCCCTCAGTATTAACCTTAACTGCTCATACTCTCAGGTCAACATGAAGGAAGAACATATATATTTATTCTATAAAACACCCTTTATTTACAGGAACACCAGTGGTGAGAATTGGCTTCAGTGAGGAAGGGGAATTCACAGTATTTTGAGATATAAAGAAAAGCAAACCAAAAACCACCTTATCTCTCCCAAATGATTCTACCATCAAGTTCCACCTAATCACTGAGAAATTTCATTTCCAAGGGGAAGTCCAAAGCTTAGTCTATTAAACATAATCATAGATCACTGTAACATCAAGCAACAAAACAACTTAGAACACCACAGTGAACCACCACATATGCAACAAAAGCTCCTTTTAGGATTAAAAAATTTAAAAACACACTTTCTTAGTTCAGTACTGTCCCTAGGCTGTGTACTCACTTTTATACTTTCTCACCCCTCATGAACATAGGAGGTTTTGAAATTACTATTACAACAGACATTAAGTCCTCTTAAAAAAAAACACAAAAAAACCCCAAACAAACCAAACAAACAGCCAAAACAAAAAAGAAACACCACCAAAATACAAATTTCCTCCAAAGCAGAAGAAAATCACCTGTTGCTGTCAAGTTCACCAGAGAACACTTCACACTACCCAAAATGACCTTGTCATTGCAGTCATTTACATGGGCACATACTGCTTCAAAGTAGCTTTGCCTCAGCAATCTCCTTCCCTTGCTGCTGCAGCACATCTGCCAGACATCACCCGTGGTCCAAGGCAGTGCTGCATGGAAAAATCCACACAACACAGAGTATTTTCTTCTTTTTAGTGTTACAGAGACTTAGGAAATGCACGTGATCATCAAGGGTCTCCAAGAATACAATCGCCTTGAACACAACACACCCAGTTGGCACAAAACAGGTGAATTCTGCTCACACTTTTCCCTCTGAGGTGCCAACCATCGTCCAAGATGCTGATGTGCACATGTTTACTTGCATATTGGTAAATATAGCAGAAATTATTTCATTTCAGGTGATACTGAAGCATTTTGTAACAGTTTGAAAGTGGATTGTTTTATAGAGGCTTTTTTTTTAATAACAGAAAAACCAGAAGGGCTTCCACAGACAGAAGTAGCTTGGGGCGGCAGAAGTTTAAGGTCATCTTCTACCCTTGTGAGCCTTATTATCAAGGTTACGGTTTGGATGATTCAGTAACAAGGCTTATCCCATTTGAAAAGCCCAGAGTTTTCCCCAGCCTGAAGGGATTGCACGATCATTTGAATTCTATTTCCTGATAATGTGCTCATCATGGTAGAAAATTTCTGCAGGAAGATGAATTTTACTTTCTTCACAGTAGAGACTTAGGAGTTTAATTGGACCTATCTGCTGATGCACATTTGACTAAGAGCATGCCCAAGAAAAAAAAAGTAAGAATACACAGACAGGTCTAGGGCTTGGCTTAGAGGCACATGAAAGCAGATTGCTCTCTCATTATCAGTTCTGCATAGACAAAGTAGTTGGCTTTCCTGTTAGGACAACACCCCAGAAATGATGCCGCAAAAAAAAGCCAGAGCAGAGCCACCACCAAGTCAACACAAACCATCTTCCCCCTCTGGTACCTGCACACCTACAGCTGCTCAGGGACCACTGGGCTGTATGTCCCTTCTGAGCAGAACCCTGGCTGCCCAGGCGAGGGACCTGACAACTGGGGCTGATGCCCAAGGCCACCACTGACACCTGCCTGGGCACACAGGGACCATCTCTTGGACTCTTGAGAAGTTGGTTCTCCAGGCAAAAAAACTCCTGAAAAAACAATGTCACCAGATCTCAAGAGGCCTACAGGGCAGCACAGGTGTGCTGGGGAGCAGCAAAGACCAGAAACAAAACGGGACCTCTAAGTCTGAGCCAAAGACCTCAGAGATCCCAGGGCAAATCTGAGACTACTCATTAGCCTGAGCAGAACTCTTCGCCACTGTAACACAGGTTAACAGATACACAAGTGGCAGGAAAGCCAAAGCAGGGAGAGCATCCAAAACTTTGCCTAAGTTTCTACCATGCTGTGTCAAAGAAAGTGGGCAAAGGCACCAGGATTGCTCATATTTACCAGGAATTCAAGTTATTACACCCACCAAGCAACTTGTTAGGTGCTTCCTCTCACAACTCACTTCTTCCCCTTGTACACAAACAACACAAAAATCAAAAGACAAAGTCATAGTTTGTCAATGCCCCTCTGAAAATATTAAATTTCCTGCTCTGCTTAACTTAGCTCAGACAAGGCAGGCAGTATTTGCTCAGCAAATATTGTTTGTAATAAGTTAGACAAGCAATATTTTTTGCCAGCCTATTAACACCAGAAAAATATGTACAGTCAACAAGAGATGAAGAATTTGTTCAATTACTTCAAAAATGGGAATTACAACCGAGGGATTATTATCCATTTAAACATCTCTTTTCCACAAAATGTCAAACACTAGCCATTTGCTAACAATCTCCGGAGACAGATAAAGTAACATTTTGGCAATGCAAACACAAACTCCCGAGCTGGAGGAGGGGGGAGAGGGAGGAAGGAGGACGGGAGGGGGGGGGAACGCTCCACCATTCACAACAATGCCGGACCATCCCAACACGCCAGGAATATTTTGCAGCCAATTCAAACCCCAAACAAACATCTGACTTGCCCGAAGTGACGGGGAACACCGGCCCTAGACGGGGAGAGGAGGGGGCCGGGGGAGGGAAGGAGCAAGGTGGGGGCAACCAAGTTACCACCGGAGCCAGAAGCACCCCGGGCTGGCCCGGCATCCTCCCTCCCGCAGCCCCGGGATCCCCCCGGGCTGACACACCACGATTAATGCACGTTAATTGCCATTTGCAAAATTCAGCAGCCTGAAAGCGCCGCGCTTCCTTTCTAAATTTCTTTTCACCCCC
>VXBA01000861.1:1488184-1671473 GCA_013399895.1 Serilophus lunatus | reverse complement strand
CCCGGCCCCCAGAAGCCGCTCAGTCGGCGCTGCCCGGATGCCGCCCCATTCTCCCCGAGCTGGGACGCGGCGCTAGCACCGCCCGGCCGGCCGCGCATGAGCAGGGCTGCCAGCTGCGCGTCATTCCCCGGCGCAGGCCCGGCCGTGCCCCCGGCCCCCCCCCTTTCCTCCTCCTCTTTCCCGCCCCGCTGCTTCCTCGCCTCCCCTTAGCCCGGGTCGGGGGAGCTGCCGGCAGTCCTCGCCCCAGGGAAAAGTTTCTCCCGGCCCCGGGACCCCCTCGGCCCGCTCTGGCCGGGCGGGGCCGGTTGAGCCCCGGGGAATGGAGGGGCGGCACCGCCGGCAGCCCCGCGGGGCGGGAGATGGACGGGCCGGGATGGAGAGACGAGGGAGGGGAGCCGGGGACGAGGGGTGACCTGCGGCGAGCAGTGGGAAAAGAGATGGGCTTCGAGATGGGCTGGGCGTTAAACGATCAACCGACAGAGCTGAGGGGCGCGCTGGGGGGCTGAGGGGGAGCGAGGGACGGGGAACGAGCTGCGGGGTCACTTGGGCGTTAAACGGTAGAGTCGAGGGACAGGCTGAGGGATGAGTTGGGGGTTCAGGACAACTTGGGGGACACAGGAAAAGCTGAGGGACATGGGAAGATCTAAGGGGTGAGCTGGGAAACTGTCTGTGGGTCAGGGAACAAGTTAGGGGACGTCAGGGTTGTCAACTGGTGCTGAGGGTGCCGGACAGAGTGGCTGGGTGGCCAGAGCTGTAGGTGGGAAATGGAACAGCGTAAGGGAACCGAGGGCTAAAATTCACGGAGGTGGAGGCAGAAGACCCATCCTTTTCATTACTCCTTTCTCTCCATCCATCCATCTTGTTGAGGTTTCATTTGGGCTCTGCAATGCAGGAGGAGATTGTAGTTCCTTTCTTGTTTCACTGCATTTTCAGGCCCTCTCCTCTCCAGAGATGGCTCAGCCAGGTCTTGGTCCCGAGGCACTCACCTGGGACAGAGACCAGCTTGGTGGCCAATCAAGTAGTTGTGAAATGCCCAGTCAAAGGGACAGCACTGAGGAAGGTGTGACGGGATCAGGGTTTCTTTACAGAGCATTGGCCATCCTGCATATCACAATGGTAGCAGGATTTAATCTTCCTGTTATCGTTTTTTATTGCACACAATCAGATACTGCAGTGTATTACCGTAACTTCTGAGTACTCCCTTCCTTGTGTGGGGCTGGCTTTGCTCCATTGGACTAACTTGGATTCCTTATACCTCAGCTGCTTTCACCTTCCCTCGAGGGTAGCCTCCACTTCTGGATGTGAGAGGTATTAGAAGGATGTCATGAAATAAAACCTAAAGAAGTCCACGGAGATTCATAAATGAGGGATGAAATCCATGGAGGAAATTCAATGTTAGTGGAAGCCATGGAAGTAAGGGAAGCCAAAAAATCTCCTGCCACGTGCTCCCACTTGTGTTCCGGATCAGGGATGGTGGATTCCTCAGGCTAGTCCCCCCAGCAGTGGCAGTCTGGCAGCTGAGTGTCGAACACACCTGTCAAAGCCTTGAGTGGGCACTTCAATGCCCACCTTTCCTCAGTTCTCTTACCTTCCTGATCTAATTGCAACAACGGAGCAGGCAAAAATTAACCTACTTTTCACCTGGCCCAAACAGGCTCTTTTAGAAGGGTTTCTGGAGTCAGCTGTTCTGACAACAGCTTTGCCCTACCTTACTTAGACAAGTGCTAAAATAAATATCATCCTCTTAAAATGTAGCATAGAAACGTCATTTAAATTTAAGCCATTTAAAACCAAAGGTAGAAATCCCATGTGTAGTGCAAAGCCTCTTAATGCAAATAGTCAGTCATGCATTGCATGCCTCAATCACACTCATATCAGTGTCATTTGTGTCCTAATAAAATCCTATAATCTTTTGCGTGCCAATTAAAGAAGATAGCTAAGTCTAGCTGCTTCTTTGGGTAATTACAGGCTGGTGGGGAGTCAGTTATCTGCCCTGAGTTTTGCTGGACTGGGGATTTCTACAGAGTATTTTCTCTCCTGTTTCTTTAAGGGACAGTACAATTTTTTTTTAAATGTATGGTATTTTAAAGGCATAACCAAGATCCAGGGGACGGTTGTAAATGAAAGATCTAGAGTTTAGATACACCCAGTTAAACAATGGATTGAGCTTAACAACTGCATTTGCTTTACCAATATCTTAGGAGTCACTTTCTAGGAAGGAGCATTTACACAGAGTTCAGTAAGTTATTTTTAAATTTGCGAGCCCGTCCTTTAATTTACAAGGTAATTTCTATGTTGCTGATAAGTACATTGTAAGGGTAAGTCATTAAAAAAGATAAACTGGGGCATTTCTTGGTAGTGCTCATCTCAGTCCTGTTGTGCTTTAGGCCCTCCATCATTAATATGCATTCCTAGTTCTATTTTTTCATTCACTTCCAAATTTGCTGACCAACAAAGACAGTAGAAATTGCTTGTAAAGTTCCTTTCTTTATTTCCTGTCAGCAGGGTCATCAAGATTCCCATCCCACTTACGTGTTTACGTACAGGAATTTAATGTCACTGTGAACATAAACCGAAGGTGCCTTCTGGGGAAAGTTGTGAATACTGTTATTTTTTCAATTAACTTCACAAATTCAGCAGCACTATGATTGTCCATACTTCTCCACATTTTTACATATATGTATATTTTGCTGAAAGATGCAGCAGAAGGGTCATTCAAAGGAATTAACAAAATCAAACAGTCCACGTATGAAAGGATGCCTCTGCTTGAAACAGCATTTCTGAATCAATCATGCCTTTCCTCCCACCAAGGCAATTTCACATTTTCAATAGGAGGCAGACCTACAGTGGGTTTTTTCCCCCCCAGCATCAAATGGCATTCCACACAATGATATTCATCATGTTATATCTCTAGGTGAATGATAATGGATCAGAGGGAATGAAAACAGATGGATGTTAAAACAGATAACTCCCCGCCACAAACCTGGGAGCCCTCCACTGCTGCCTAGTCCATTCATTCAGTGGATAATTGTATTAGACATTCCAACAATAGAGAGGCCTTCTTCATTAATCCTGAATTTACTGAAAAGAAGCTTTGCAGACTACAGTTCTTTCGGTGCTTAGCCAACACCAGGCAAATTTTACCACAGGCTTAAATGTCTAAAACTCAGCTAAGATAGAAACTAGCACAGAACATTCCAAAAGAAACAAGAGAGATGGGTAAGTGAGACCAGGGAGCGGGACAACCCAGCAGCAGCTCTGCAGGTGGGCAGGAGACACTCGGGTGCCTTTGCAGCAGAGCTGCAGCTCAGATGATGCCAAGGAAATTTATTGAAAAGCTTTCCTCTCTATGGAGTGCAGGTGGAACTTATCAATATTGTGCCTGGGCTTGATGTGATTGTCCCTTTCCAGCAGTCAGCCTCCAGCTCACCACATGAGCCAGTGAATGCCAATCCCTGCCATGTGATGGGGCAACACCGTTCTGTAACCCTGTGTGCATCAGGTGACCGGGGCTAAGCAATACAGATCAAGTCTCTTACCAGCTGTCCTCTGAGTCAGACCTTGATTACAATATTGACATTAACGTTTTAATCACATGCATGCTGCTGCAGATTTTAATGACCAAGTTGCTATGCTTTTGCTTTCAGAGGATCAGAAATTAGACCCTTGTTCTTAGCTTGAGTGAGTGCAGCATCAGAGCAGCAGCTACCATAGCAGTAAACACGGCATTGCTCTTGCCATGAGCCTGCCCCTGGACATTAACCTTGCTGGCACGGAACACTTCACTGGAACAGGGACTTTGTTCTCAATTACTCTGTTCCTGTGTCTGGGGCAGGACTGGAAGTTATGAAAAGAGGAGAAAGGTGGTGCTTTTGTATTCTCTGTGGCCTGAGGCGATGTAAAATCTACCCAATCCCTGCGTAACTATCATTTTCGATTCCCAAGTACTTTAATCAGGGCAGAGTGATCCAGAAACATTTCTTTCAGCCTATGGAGCTGGAAGCAGGGCTGCTACTATACCTTTTCTGTTCTGTGCCATCAAGAGGTAGGTGAAAACTTCACTGCAAATGGGAATCAGGCCCCAAATCTGCATTGCTCCTCTCACCCCAGATATACTCCACAATCTATTGCAAATGCTGCAAGCTGAGTCTGCAAGGCTTTGCTCTGTTAAAGACTGTCATATCCAAGGTGGAAGGACAAGCAAAAGGTCAGAATAAATAAACTGAATACAAAATTGCTTAAGGCAATAAAAAGAGACCACAGGCTTTCATTGTAGCTCTGACATGCACCAGAACACACTTCAGGAAGTTAAATAATCTGAGTTTTGTGTCACTGAGGTTAGTTATCTTCTGTTGTTTCTCCCCCGGCTACCCTAATACTTTGCTAAAATGATCAGGCCTTATATGCTTGGTATGCCTTCCACAAACATGGGCTGCCTTTATCACTTGCTTCATCATGGTCATTTGCACTGAAAATACATAATCACTGTCAGAGTACAAAGAATCATTACGAATAATTAGTTACTTCTAATATGGCAAGTCAGTCTCATAAATCTTGAATATTTGGCTTTGGTTTTGGAAAGAGATTCCTTAATGGCTACACTTGTGAGACTCTGTTAATTGATATAAAATTGTATTCAAAATTAAATTTGTTTTAACAGATCTAAATCACCCCAATAAATCAGCTTCAGCCTATCTGCTCTAAGGGTTCAAGTACACTTTTTTTTGCCTTTGGGAGAAAGGGTGCATTTGCAATCAATGCATAGAGGGCTGGATCTGACCCTCCTCTTGTTGACTAACCACTTCCATATGCTGACATGGAGTGATTTTGCTGGTCTGAGAAGTCATAAAGGAGGGAGTGAAGAGTGAAACCTCCCTCCCCAGCCCAGCCATGGCAGCTCTGGGGCACTCAGCCTTCCTGCCAGGCAAATGTGTGGGGAACACAGGGTTCTGTCCACATTCAGCTCACAGCCTCGGCTGTGGTGCAGCCGGTGTGTAAGAAAGGAATCGCCTGTCTCCGATCTGAGTGGGCAGAGGAGAGGGAATTTTAATAAGAAAGAGAAGGAGTTCAAGTCTGTCTCTAATAGTCAGATATTGAGGTTTTATGTTATTATGGGTAATAGCAGTGTGAGTGGTAGTTCTTATGACGCTTTTTTTTTCTTCAGAGAAACCATCTTTTTCATCTGATATCATGGGTGAGAGAAGGTGACAGTTAATAACAATAGCTTAATTTTACTTGACTGTATATACTCTATTTAGCTCCTGAAATTGTTTCAGGACAGGATGTCATTATCTTCATCTTTATTTTAAACTGTAGAAATGGAGCTACAGAGACAAAAGCACAATATTGCTCTCCCGTGATGTCTTCAGTAGACTGATTTCCTCACCTAGGCAGCAGTAAGCCCAAATGCTTCCTGAGATCCTGTGTGGTAAAAATCTGTTGGAAGAATTCCTCATTTGCATCCTGTCTACTTCTATTGTCTGTTATCTTAAATCTCTCTCTAATATTTTTTTTTCTCCTCCAGAGATTCTTTCTTGCCTACTTCATCTCAGTAAAACTTTCCCCACCCTTCTCCTACCTGGGTTGTTGCCTGTATTTTTGCCTGTCTGATCTCCCTCAGGTTCTAGCTGTAGAACTTGTTCCATGTGGGCAGGCTCTGACTCCTGCCTGCAGCCTTATGAAGTGTGATGCTCTCTGCCCGGGATTTGCATGGCTTGGGTCGGATTTCAGGAGGCTGGGAGCCTCGCAGGGTATGCGCTGCCTCTTGCTTCATATGTGTAAAGTCTGAAAATTGCCGTGTCTGTTGTCAGGCCCTGCAGCATAATGATCACTAGCTAATGCTATGTCTTGCTTGACTAGGTATGCCTAAATCCTGTTGGGCTCAGTGATCTATTTAATGATTCTTTTACTTGCTTTTAGAACATTGCTAGTGCATAGCCACCGTCTTCAGTACTCAGTGTGTCATATGGTGTTTCGGGGTGAATAAAAGTGAAAATCTTCCCAATCGGCTTTATTGGGTGCAACCATTACAAATGTCAGAAATTTTCCTTGCATAGAAGTTGCTTCTGTTTCCAAGTGTCTTGTAGGCTGTGTTCAATTCACTCTAAAATTTGTGAAAGTAATACATTTCATTTTAATTGCTCAGTGTATTTTATCAATCAGTTAACACTTCAAAGGAAAAAAAATTAAAAATCCCCAAACAAACAGCAAAGACCTTACCCACCCACCTTGGAAAACTTGAACATTAAGCTTGTAAATATGGTTTTCTGTTCTAAGCCTGGAAAGTGAGGGGAAAGCTAGCAAAAACTAACTTATAGAAGATATATTTGGTAGTCTACAACGTACAGAGCTCTAATAAAGGCTGGCAGAGTGTGCAAATGGAACTTAACACATGGTCATGATAAACAGGTGCTAAAACATTTCTGCAGTATTTCTTGCACTAATATTTTGTCTCTTTAAAGCAACCATCAGGAAGATGTGTCATCTTAATTACAGTATCTGGGACCGAGGAATTTACTAGTAGCTATGTAACTTGCTAATAAAGGCTTCCCTGCAGTGGGGATTTTGGCTCTGTCTGCACCAGCAGCAGGCTAAGCACTAACATAGACTGGCAAAATCACAATGATATATAATTTACACTGGGTCAAGTTACCCTTCATGGCAAGTAGATGAGCTGAACAAGTGTTAAACAGAGCTTCACCCTCACTGTTGTCAATGTTTATAATGGGAAATTTATTCCCAGAATGGAATAACAAATGACTGCATTGGTTGTATGTCCTAACGTCTTTGAGTGGTCAGAGCAACTTTGCACAAGCCAAGTCAGAAGTTAGGAGAATATAATAATCAAAAACACTGACTGCCTGGAATGATTTTGTGAAGAGAAAGATAGAACGGAAGCTAAATAAAAAGAAATCAGGAAAGATGGGAATGGATCACTCTCTATTAGACTGAGTTTGTAATAAGGACTGAATTATTCTTAACGCAGAGGATTATTTTTTACATGCACCTCATACTATTACTAATCTTTTGTTGTTCTTTGTCTGATTCACTGAGTTAATTTCACTTCTGCAAACGAAGCATGGAGCCTCAATTAATTGAGGGGGCTGTGTGGGCCTTTGGAAGAGGATGTATTGAATTTCAGAATGCATTTTACAAGAAGGTAGCCTGCCACAGTCTTGTGCTGTAGGACTTCCTTTGGAAGCATATATTTCTCCCCCATAAGTCTTTTGAACAGTTTTATACCACACATGTTTCAAGAGAATTAAATCAATAACAATCTGTACCTTTCTAACCTGAAATGCAAGCTCTGCACGGCAGGAGATCAAGCTATGCAATTAACTGTTGTCCTTTCAAAGGAATTCTGACAGATATTTATAGTTTACTGTATTCCATTTTCCTGCCATTGGAATATAACAGTACAACTGAATGCAGCTGACTGGAACTATGAAATAATTATAGCAATAACTATTTCCTTCTCTACTGGGGAAATCTTATAAAGTGCTGAATGTGGGAACTGCTGATGTTCTTGGCCCTCAAAATCTGGTCCTTATCTTTGGTTTGTCATCCCTGTCTAAGTCACCCAAGAGAGAATTTTTGTTCTATTGCCTTCAGCTTTTTCTAATGTCATGTTCTAAATCTCACGTTCATCTTGATGTGGAATGAATCAACACTGTACAAATAAATCCACTTGAAAAAGCTTTCTATATTTGGACAGGGACAGTGTATGAAGTAGAAAGACTTCTCTGTAGTAAAATAAGTCATATCTTTGTGTGGGAGTTTGGAGCAGTCTATTAAGAGGAAACTATGCAATATTACTCGAAGTGAATAGATTGGCATTTGACTGCTAAGCACTTTGCAAATTTCAATATAAAGGCACTTATTTCATACCCTGAGCTGTCACTGTAACTTATGTGCTCATGCTGGTGACTTAGTAGCATAATGACAGGCCATTGTTACTAAGCTAATTAATGTTAAGCAATCTTTCCTAACAGTATACTTGAAAATGACATTCATTTGCTGCAAACTTAGAAGACGTTGATACATCTGGAAAATAGTGATGCTGAATCTTTGAGATACCCCACTTGCTGGCTCAGTATGACTGTCTTATCAGGGGATGGTTGCTGTGTTGGGCACTTTAAATGCCTCTTGCCAATAGCAATATCCTCAGCTACTTAGCTTTAAGGCTGCAGAGGAACACCATAGGTTCCAACCACTCATGAGCTTTGCCACACAACCATTTTCCATCACTTGGGCTGAATGCAGATATTTCTCAAGACCTTGCAAGCTGCAAACCAGGGTCAGATACAGCTGTCGCTTGACTGAGGCACTTCAGGGAGTGGTGTGGTAGGGGATTGTGTTGTGATTTTAAAAAATCCCAAAAGTTCAGAGTAGGCTAAGAAGAAATGTCTTTTCAAATCAAAGAAAGTATTGGAATTATTTTCCTAACAGTGTTTGCGAAGGAGTAGAAAAGAAATGTCCAGATGCCCTCCACCTTTACCCACATGGACTGGGCATGAACTTAAACCCTTCCTCCAATGTGAAAAGAATGAAAATAGGGAAGAGAAACTATTTTCGCTTTATTCTCACAGGTGGTACAGACAGCTTGTGGCTGTTGAGTAATACTGTATTGTGCAGCTGCCTCAGAAAGTGGTGGTACTGAGTCATTCCTAGGTAATAATTTTTGTTTTGGAGTGCCCCCAGCTTGCATTACGACTAGGTGGATGAGCAGTTGTACCATAACAGGAGGAAAAATTCAACAATCAACCTCTCCCAAGTTTACATTTCCTGGAAGCACTGTGAGAAATGTCAAGTCCACCAGAAGGAGAGAAGTTAAGGAAACAGAGAATGCCTTCTAAATTAACCTGATCTGGAAACTCCCCATCATTAGTGTTTTCCCATATGAGGCTCTAGAATGCAGCAGTCTGACTGCTGCACCCTCTGGCATAGTAAAGCACCAGTCTGTGCCCCAACCTATGTGACTCAGCTTCTGGAAGTTTACTTCTGTGCATAAAAAGAAGATTTGGGTTTTCTGTACAGTGACCTGGTGCGTGTGTGCAGATCAATACTACAGCTGAGAACTCTCCTCCTGAGAGGTCTGCAACAAGTAGTACATTATTTATGTGTTCTTCTCATGTTTCCCTACATGTTATGTAAATACTAATCAAGGTGAAATTGGACTCAGCTATGTCTAATTTTGACTTTGGTTTATTTTGGCAATATCCAAGCAGAAACCAGTCTAATAGTCTTCTACAGGGGCCCTGAAGTTTTCTAAGACTTTGCATGGGTTTAAGGCAGAGTCCTTGTGTAGGCTCATAACTGATTATTGGAATCCCAGGAGCTGGTGCTCTGTTGTTCCCAAGCGTTACCCTCTCCTTTGCTCACAATAGGAATGTGAAAATACCATGTCCAGCCATTGCCCTTTGACCGCAGCTGATGTTAGTCATTCTGATAGCAACAACAGGTTTTATTCCATTTTTTCAACATTTTGTTAGCTCTCTATAGTCTTACTCCATCCTTGAGTTTTTTCACTTTGTATTTATGGCTCTGTCTGTGTGTTTTTATTCCAGTTCAAGTGGGAGCAGGGGATTTCTTTGGGAATATTTCATAGTTTTCATTTTGTTTTGTGGTTTCAGGAGTCTAGTGTTGGTTGTTTTATTTACTTACTTATAGCATCACTATATTTTTTTCACCTGATTGTAGATCTGGGAAAAAAGTGCTTTGCTGACAGTGTTGCTAACCAAAGTCCCTTGTTCATCTGTGGTGAGGGCTGGTGCAGTGCAAGGCTGCTGTGATGTGCATGGGTGTGCCTGCTGAGCAGGGCGGCTCTTAGTTCTGCTCATGGTGATGGTTTCTGTGATGAGCATGACTCTCTCTATTGGGAAATGAACTGTGAACACCTACTCATTTTTCATAGGCCAAATTATAGTGATGTTTCAGCTCTCTGAATTGCCTACACCTCAAAAAGAACGTCCCTAGGACCCTTTAGTGCAACAGTAATGAAATAGCTGGGGCTGAGCAGCAGAAACCACCTCTATAAATTTAGCCGTTTGCTTTCTGCCTGGCAGACTTCTGATGCACTTGATGTACTTCTTCACCTTTTTTCTTTTTTTTTTTTTACACTTGAGGTTGAGGTAGCCTTTGTGTGCTTGTTGCTCAAGCTTCCTTAACTGTGATTAAACCAAAGGAAGAGGATTTGAAGTCAGTGAAATTTTGCTTAGACTTCTGTGTCACACTGAAAAGCTCAAAGGCAGCAGCTTAGATAAAACAAATTAAATAAGACATTGCAACTTTTTCTTGGGGGAAGAGGAAAAGCATTACCAGTAGCATTGCTGTTAAAATAGACAATACAAATTCAGACCTTGGAAACAAAGGAGCCCAAACTCTCAAAGAATTTAGTCCAAAGTTGGAATTCGGATGCATCCACACTAAATTCTGCCTGTGCTTTCTGATCTAAGAGCTCCCCTGTGGTACTTAACAGCTCAAATATTTGTGCCTGGGATCTTTTTTTTTCCTTTCCTTCCCTTCTAGTTTTGGGGTTATTCCTGATTTGATCTAGGAGAAAAAAGATACTTAGTGGAGCTTATGACTTTCAAAATAGCAGGACATGGCCAGTAACAAACTTGTAATGGAGCAGTGCCCAGCAGATGGAGAGGACAAGGCCCTTGATGAAATGAGAGCTGTGGGACATGTCCCATCCCAGAGCAACTCTCACAGCTGTCTGCCTCCTCTAGGATGACCAGGGAGAATACAAGCCAGTCTATTAAGTTCTCCCAGTGAATCAGGTGTGTTTCTGCATACAAAGATGACTTTGGTTTACCTCTGACTTTCCCAACGTTACATCACAGCGTGTGTGTATACACTGCTGTCTTTTGTTGTCTTCAGAAAATAAAAATCCATTTTTCTTCAATGAAGAGCTCTTTATGTTCTGAGATTTGGACACTGTGGTCAAAACAATGAAAGGTTTTCCTTAAAATCAAGCTTTCCAATGCAGTAGGACAGAAAGAACACCGCCAGACAGTCAATTTGAGCTTCAGAGCTGTGGAGGTACTTAGAAGTGCAATCCATCAGGTCCTCTGATCTACAAGTCTGGCTGAAATCTTGCAGCCGTCAGCATGACATTACTCCCAGTCACATCAAGTCTGACGAATTGCTAATAGATGTTTTGAAAGGAGAACTTAAATTAGCTCCCCAAAATTCACCTCAAGAATACAGGATTTCTCTATAGCTTGGATGTTAAGGTGTGATTTCAGTCCATTTTGATAATAGCTGGGGGGGGTTGTTTCTTTTTTTTCTCCAGAGCTGCCATTTTAACTTGCATTTAGCTGGCTGTTAAACAATCCTATGTTCTGCTGTAGCAAACAAAGTATGTTGGCAGGTGACTAAGATCAGAAGGAAAACTAGATACATTTCTTTTTTCTTGGTGGCTGTGGCTTTCAGTTCAGAGCAAAGGCAGGCATTTAAAAGCATGTAATGAGGGTGCTATAGGATGTGTGTAAGTCTCGCGTCAACTCTGATTAACTTTGCTTATACATATAGTTCAAAGTAAACTGCCATGTGATCAGCAAATTCAATTCAACTATTCAGTCATCCTCAGCAGTAAAAAAGAGCATGTACTGATTCTAGATTCCTTCTGAGAGTGCAAAGGATGTTCATAACATGTTTCCTCAAAGCAGAAAAATTATAGTTGGCATCTGCTGAGTGCAGTTCTTCATTGAGACAAAGTTGCTCAGCTTTATCTTGAGAAATTGTCCCTGAAAAACAAATGAAGAAAAAAAAGTGCTGATCAAAAGGGTCATCCTCCACTAAGTAGAAGGAATATGGAAAAGCATATTGCTAAAGAAGGTGTGTGTAGTGATTTAACTGTGCCGCTGTGTTACGCATATTAGTAATGGCCCAGACTTGAGTGCCCAAAAGTCTGAGTGTCCATTATATGTCAGTCATTTACTTGCCTCAGTTGTCTTTCCCCCTCTCCCCTCCCCCCCATTTTGGATTGTCAGTTCAGTAGGGAGCTGCTTTAGGGGACAGCAGGACAGAGTGCTGGAATTAGTTTGTAAATACCTGGTTTATGATCTGTGAGAGCAGCTGGAGAGAAGGAATGAATTACTATAAATTGCCAGTCTATGCAAAAAGGTGTTTGCATAAATTATTGGAGAGCCCACTTGAACTTGTTGAGCAGTGCTCCCAGAAGCATTAAGAGGTCAGTTAACCCTCTGTGCGGCCCTGCTGCGGAGCCCAGTCATGCATCCCAGAATTAAATGAGTTCCACCATTTTTCTTCTGAGCATTGCCCAGAACTGATGCAAAGTGACA
Organism: Serilophus lunatus; assembly: GCA_013399895.1. NCBI lineage: Eukaryota > Metazoa > Chordata > Aves > Passeriformes > Eurylaimidae > Serilophus > Serilophus lunatus. The sequence goes on along the minus strand of VXBA01000861.1, from coordinate 1,659,165 downwards.
TCTGACAGCACAGGCAAAGCAGTGACAACGCTCTGAGACACTAATAATAGCTGTAGAGCTAGAGCAGTTTTCCTCTATCCTTATTTTTTATTAGATTCTTTACCCCTTTGGTGAGGAAATTTTGTCATCCCTGGCACAGTTTATCCTTGGAAACCACCTTTGCTGAGCCATTTAATCCCAAGGCTGGCTGCACAGTGGAGTCTATGTGCTAGGAATGCTCCCACCATAATCTCTTTAAAGAACAGCTGATACCTCATTGAGAACTTTGAAAAACCCCCACATTCCTCTTGGATGATCCTTGCCAGAAGTTAGGAGCTGTGAGGGGTGCTGTCGGGGAGAGGCTGAATCATCTCTGGAACAGTGTGGCAGCAAACACCCCTAGAAAGGCAGGCTGCAGATCCTGTGCAGACTCCTTCTCTTTCCCCCTCCATTTCCTTTGTTACTAAGGAGATTTACATTGAAACAAGCTCTGCAGGAATCCTCAGGTTTCTTGCAAGGGGATCTTAATATTTCTACTCTTTTATACTTAGGAAAGGACATATTAGAAAAGGTTCCTGTGAGGGATTCTTGGGGCCAGAATACAGTAAAAATGTAAAAATTATGAGAAGCTCTCAAAACCTCAATTGTGTGGCTGCAGTCAATTTGATGGGAACCCAAAGGCAATCCCAGGGTCAAAGCACTGATGTAATTTGCTTCACTAGGATAGAAGTAGATCAATCTTTGTTATTGTATTTATATTTTTGTTTCATGATCTCCTGCTGTAGTTGTTTGTTCCTTGCACTGTTGCCCATTTCTGTAGGTTATTTATCTTCTTATGTATTTATCTGTTATTTAACTGTTTAACTGTTGAAGTCAATGATCTTAAAGGCCTTTTCCAACCTAAACAATTCTATGATTTTATGATATCACCCTGCTGTATTGGAGTAAGCTGAGAGACTGTAAAAGGCAGATGAGGTTCCAAGATGCCTAGATTTATGCAGATAGTCAGATATTTTTAACCAGTGCTCCATGGATAGGGAAGAGAAGGGCCAGTGACTTTTTTTTTTCCCCTGAGTGCTAGAATTACAGAATGGAATAGATGCCTAAGGAGGACCTTAAGGAAGAATTTAGGCACCTAAATCCAAAAGGATAATCCTCACTGCTCCTGCCTACCTCTGTAAGCGGCTGAGTATCACCAGCAGGAGGGTTCCTTAGGTACTTAGAGCTCTTCTCTGGATGTCTAGAATTATCCAGGTCTTGTTGATGCCGAACTGTTCAAATCTGATCTCTCCCCTAAGCCCTGTCAAGATTAAAAACCTGGGCTTTCTCCTGCCTGCCTCCTGAGAGGCCCTGCTGGTAGCACAGGCAGAGCATGCCTGCAGCATGCCTCTGCACCACCACCACTACACTCACAGCTGCTATTTACATTCCAAAGCAGAGGAAGAGTCAGGGATATCCTGCTGCTATAAAATAGCACCAAATATTAAATGCTAAAAGAAGAGCTGTTGCATGAGCAATGACGGTTTATCCAATCTTGTGTGCTCCTCCACTGCAGCAGTCTGGATGGACTTTCCATTTTTGCTTTTCAATATCCTCAGCTTTCCTATCTCCCCTATATTCCTGCTGTCACTTCCCTCTACCTCTGACATCTTTATAAATCTTTGATATGAACCTGCCATCTTCCTATGGCCCCTGTGTTTAGCTGTGTCATAGCTCCTGCCTTCCCCCATGCCTTCTGGCCTACTACTGGAAGGGATAAAACCCAAAGCATAAAACCCAATGGCTCCAGGGGCAGATAGCTGGGAGCAGTATCTGTGCTGGGTGATTTGGTATCATATGTGTTTTCCAATGCCATCTTCCTGAGGCAACATGGCAGTGGAAGGGCTGGAGTTTCTTTGCAATTAAGCAGTCTAAAGTAATTTTGACGCAAGGTATAAATTGTCAAAATTTAGTTTGTATGGTGGTCAACATGGAAAATTCTTTGAGAATGGAACTGTTGGATATTGTTTAGTGTGGAGGTGAATGGAGAGAAAGCACAGAGAAGAGAGGAATTGGTAGGTTCCTGTAAAAGACCAGCTGGAATTTTAGAATGATAGTTCCCTCCCATTTCGATCCCCATCTCATCTGCTGGTGTGTTAGTGTGTATTCACTAAGCTAACAACCTCAGGTTCTCTTTCACCTTGGCAGCATCACTGGTGATACTATTATACACCTCTATGGTTACTGACTCTTTTTTCCATCTGTTCCACACCACTATTTTTTCCCATGTTGATTATGCAGAATCTTCTGACCTTTAGAAATATGGCACTTCTGACTGCTGCAATGGAAACTAGCCTTTCCATGTACATCTCTCCTCAATTCCCAGGGTTATTGCTAAGAAACACAGGGTTTTTTTCCCATTCTAATATATTATCTTCTTGTAGATTTAACCCTCAGGAAACCAACATCTGGTACCAATTACTGTTCTTTAGCTGAGGTGACTGAATCTCCTGCCTTATAGCAGTGAAAGTCTAGAATTCCTTTACCCTGGAGTGCATAGACACCATCAGGAAAGGCAAAAGCCTTTTGTGAGATGAGGACATTGGCATGCTTCCCAGCACCTGTTGGTAGCACAAAAGTGTACGTTACAGGCTGGGCTGTACAATCCCATGGTAAAGAAACACTATGAGGCTACCAAACACCCACTTTAAATTGCACCTTTGATCAGATTCCTAACCAAAGGCAGCATCGCTGTGTAGTCCTGCATTTTGCAAATTACATCCCCAGATGTATGAGATCTCTGGAGACCAAAGGGGAAGGAATGTCATGCACACAATAGAGCTGGAAAAAACTTCTGTCTTAATGGTGTCCCATCACTTCTTATCTGATAATTTCTTCTTTTGAAGGTATGTGGAAAGCCAAAAATAAGAACAAAGCAAACCATAGACATAGACCTGCCCTGACCTGTCTTCTATACTGTATCTCTGTGGAGCTCTACTTGCTTGCTATACTTGTCTTGCTGTGACCTCTCTCTCATCTTGCTATCAAGTTCACTTTCTGGTGCGGGAAGCTCCCCCTCCCTTCTTCCTTTCCCTCTTTTCAACCTCTCCTGTTTGTAACAGCCTCCTTGTGCTTGCCTGCCTTATCCATTTTGTCTTATATTTTCAGCAAAGATTAGAAATATCTTTTCTTCTGAGTCTCAAAGTTCTGAATTCCTCTATCTTCCTGCCACTGCTTATCTTGCTGCTGTATTTTTAAGCTCTAATACACTCCAGGATATGGTTGTCACCAGGGACACTTCAACAAAGTAAGAGCAGTATAGCAACCTTCCGAAATTCTCAGCAAAAGTGTTTTGTCAAAAGAAGAAAGTTCAAGGCATAAAAAAATATTTTTTAGTTGTTGAATAGTGACAACATACGATAGCAGAATGATTCTGGAGCATATTAGCTGCATTCAACCCCTGTCTGAGATGTCTATAGCTGCTTTTGTGGTAAAATCCATTCTGTTCTGACCTGTTATGTATTGTATCACTTCTCGTTCAAGACCTCTATGGGGCTGGAAAGCTTGCAGTAGCTAATTACAAGCAGTCTGGAAGATAAAGGACTACTATTAGCACAGAGATATCCAAGCAGAAGAAGGAAGTGTGACTCGTAGCTGGTTTCAGACTAGGGAAATGATCTCTGACTTGACTGTCCAGCTAACAGCGATGGTCGTGGGACATCCTTCCTTTCAACTGTGGTTCCCTCCAAATATGTCTTGGAAGGTATAAGAACAACTTTGCATTTCTTAGTGAATAGATTCTTCTCTAGGTGCTCCAAACCCACTGTTAGTGAAACTCTTGAACCCTATGAGCTTAATGAAAAGGCCCTGAAACACTTCAAAAAAAGAGAAGTACCAGATCTTATTGTCCTTCAGCTGGGGAGCTTGGAAACAAGTTGTGTTATAGGGTCTTGAAAGCTGTAGCCTAAAACCTTGGGCTGACATCCATGTGATTTAGGAAGCTGTTATTGAATGCAGAGGCAGGTACTTTCCATTTGAAACCTTTTAGTTGGCCTGTAAGATACCTTTGCATATTTTAGCTTTAACCACGGGCTGTCAGGCATTGTGGGCATAGTAACTAATAATTTCCTTTCTTACTGTTGCCCACTTGGGATCATAAGTTGCCATATTCTGAAGAAAGAGCTGTTTTCTCTGTGGTTATTTTCTTTCTCTTTAGTTTGCTGAATTATACTTGCCCTGAAGACAGCTTTAAGATACATATCTAGCTTTCAAACGATGCCCTTGCAGTCTCTGACATTCATTATCACATTGCAGTGCCTGTAACTGTTTTCAGGAACCCTGTTGTTTTCCTAGGATTGGAGCATTAGTAGTGTGCAGTACAGTGTCTCCACTCTAAGTTGTTTACAAGACTGTCTTACTGTCTCCCTTCTAAATCTTGTGGGTACATCTCTTTCCCCAATCCAGGAGGCATAATTACCTTCTCAATGGAAGTGAAACACTTAAAAATGTGAAACTTGGCTGTTAGAGAATTGCAACGAGGTTGTGGCCTCTGCCATGTCTGGGCACCTAAAAAGCACTTGTCTTCCTCGAGGGAGGACAGTGCCCAGCACCTGTTCCAACACTGGCAGTTCCTATTCAAGCCAAGGGCAAACTTCCACTTGATGTTAACCCTGTAGCGCCAGTGAGATAATGCAACGAATTACATCTAAAGCTGCATGGATTTTCTACTGCTGCATGGATTTACTAGGAAGTTAATTACATGGGCTTTTTTCTAACTGGTTTTATTTTAGGCACTGTAAGTTGTTGCTTTGCTCTAGGGTAAAAAAATCAAAAGAAAAGGCACATGATTTCCGCTTCTGAAATCTTGGTTTTGTTATGCTGGATAGCTGCAAGCCATTTGCATTACAATGTAGCATAAAGAGATGCCACCAACTGAAGTGTAAACTGAGCAAAATGTGGGGATATTTCAGTACAACTTAATCTAAGTGGCTTGAGGTGAAATTGGACAGAATTCTAATGTGAGAACACTAGGTGCCATTCTTTGGGTCACAGACAAGCACTGTGGTCAGCAGAAGTCCTAACTCTAAGATACCCAGATGATCTTAATTTTCAATATAAATAACATAATGTGTATGATATAGAAGCCAAAATTGTCAGGCAAAGAGGATAGGAGGGAATATGAAACCCTGTAGAACAGGATTAAGCAGGATTAAAGTCTGAAATTATCATGCTGCACTGGGTAGCAGATACTGCCACAGCTAACTCAGTAAAACTCAGTGGGACACTTGACATTGCACATTTTCAAGCAGCAAGTCATAAATCTCTATTCATGTGAAATCTTCTGCACTCAGTCTGGTGGGAACAGAAATACAACACAGCTTCAGGTGCTGGTTTAGGGGAATAAAGCATAGGTTGCTGCCTTGCAGGGACAGATCTCTGCTAGGAAAAAAGGAAAGGAGCTTGAATGATGTATGTAATTATGTTTGTTTGCAGGGCTATATAATTTCTACAAACCCACTGAGAATCCTTAAAACCTGAGATTAAAAACAGCTATAGATATATTTTTAACAACAGTTATCTATATACAATTATATGTACATACATAGCAGTTGGTGTAATATTTGCCAGTTCAACAGTCCAAATCACATAAACATTTACTTACCTTTTATAAATTAAACCACATACTTAACTGCTTTGCTGGACAGGGAAGTACTTAAATATCTTGCTTAAATGTTGGGCTGAGTCAAGTCAGAATGAATTCAAGTTCTTCTTGTCCCAGTGTTGGTATGAAACAACTTACCTTAGGGCTGACCTGTGCCTTGAAGACCAGTGTAAAAAAGGTGCTACAGAGAAGTGTTCTTGCATCGGTGTTGTGTATCATTAACTCTACATATGTGGTGCACATCCTGCTGGAGCTTTGGCAGTGTGGGAGGACCAGAACGTGGGATTGAGGCAGCAGGGCTGGTTGCAGTCTGGAGCTCTTTACTTAGCCCTCTGTTCTTCAGGCTTTGGATCAAATAGATCTTTGAACTGTTGCAGACTTCAACCCTGCCAGCCCCTAACCATGAGGTAATCGTTCTCTAGGTCCAATATGAGTCATAGATGGGGAGAATATTTCTGGTTTCCAATTTAACAAAAAAAGGGTGAAGCTCATAATCATGAGCAAAAGGTCTCTGTGCAGTAATGGGAACCAGCTGCTGCAGCAGGCCATTGCAGACTGAAATCTGTCTTTGTTCAAAATGTGGCCTCACCATTATCACGGTTGGAAACAATCCTTGGTGCTGACACAGTAATGACAGCTCCATGTTTTAGACACATCTAATGGCACTAAGTCCTGATCTTAGCCGGCATTTATCAAGATAAGTAAGCCAGTCAGGCAAGAGCACGGTGGGCTGACTGTACTCCTTTAGATAACGATGTGCATGTTTCCTCTCTTGGAAGAATAATGAACAGAATATGACTGTCAAAATATTTCCCTCTGGAGAGATTCCAAAATAACTGACACTTACGTGAGCTCAGTGCCATCAGCAGTTTGAGCTTCCTCACAAACTTGGAGGAAGTGGAGCTGTGACCAAGAGATGTGAGGATGTCTCCTCAGAACAAATCAAAGCCTGGGAGAATTGTTTTCTCACAACTCCCTGTAGTTCTCACTTGCAATTGGGCCTCTCCTGGAAACAGCTTTGCTGTCATGGACACTAAATGAGGTAGTACAATACGTCCTTTAGGTCTTTTGAAGCTGATGGACAGATCCTGGTGATTTCAATGAGGTTGGTTCTCCTGTAGCATTGTCTTACACTTGCTTGATCTGAAATTTTCACTAGAATTATCCAAATCAACTTTGTAATTCTTGGATTTTCCTCTTAATCTGACTGGAAAATAGCTCTGCTAATGACTTGTCTGCAAAATAGAGTGCATGCACAGACTCATGCAGTGCCTAATGTGCTTGCCTGGCGTAGCCCCTCTTCAGCTCTTTGCCTTTGAGAATTCTGGGAAATACATCTCACCAGCAAAGAGGCTGTTTCTAGAAGCTGTTGTTTTAGGGAGGATCCATTTAAAAGGCGTAGATAGGAATTTGAAAGGCATTATTGAGAGTGCTAGTGAGCTTCTGTCTAACCAAAATAGGAGCGTGGTGGAGGTGGTTGGAGTCAGCTAGTGCCGCTTGGAGCTCGGGGTGAGGTAATGGGCCGTGTACGCACAGGATACACTGCTCCTGAGATGGAAAAGTGTGCTGTAACGGTAGAGTAAACTTCAGCAATGCTGCAGCACAGGTCAGAGCTGGAATGTGTACATAAAGGGCTCTCCCTGTAGAACAGGTCAGGTCATGCTGCTGATTAAATGCGTCCTGCAAAGGTGTCATAACACTCTCCAGTCTGGGCAGCTGGGAATTATGAGAGCAGGGTTTACAAGACTGGATTCAGGTGAGTTTATTCACTTTTAATTCTTTCAAATGTAGATTTGTCCCTATTGAGTTAAGCTGTGATGAACTTACTTTTTACTGTTGAAAAAGGGCTGACACTCCATGCTAATGGAGTGATTTTTGTATTTTTGCTTACCTGTGTTCCATGCTATTCACTGCAGATTTCATGAATTTTCTGAAGAAAATATCACTGGATGTAGACTCTGTGTGTGTGTGTCTGTGTGTGTGTGTGTGTGTGTGTGTGTGTGTGTGTGTGTGTGTGTGTGAGTGTGTGAATTTTTCAGCTGCTAAGATCCTCCTTTTCCTGAGTATTTCAGAGTTGTCTGGGGGATGCTAAAGGTGATCTGGACAGTACCATCTCTGATGCAGAGACTGCTGTGCCTCCGGTTGCACAATGGACAAAAGGATGCTTCCTGCAGATCTTTGGTAAAGTCAGGTAGAAAAGATCTTTTAGTCTTCAGAGTACTAATGATGCCTTGGGACTCTTCCGTGTACTTTTGGGGAATTTAATCTAGCTGTGTAGCTTGAAAATTAAGGGCTCTCTCTCTCAGAGGCATGTTTCAGATGTTACCATTCCTCTTTCTCTTTCAGGGATCATGGGACTTCGTCAGTAAAGCTGTCCTTCCCTTCAGCTCGATTAAATTTGTGTTGTGTTTCAATTTTTATTCTGATTTCAGGCAACACAACAGCGGTAATACTGGAATCCAAACTAATCCTCGTGTTCTTTGGCACTAGAATAAGATGCTGGCCTAGCTATTGCTCTTGGTGAAATGTCACATTCCTACAGAAAGCATGGACAAGAGACAGCAGGGTGCAGTGGTCAGGGCAGTATTTGGAGAGCAGGAACCGTAGCTTGATGAGGTGTTCAGGTGTTTAAGGAGGAGGCAGAAATCTGAACTTCCACTGAAAGCACGTGAACCTTGTCCTTACCCTGTGTGTGTCACCAGCTCTCATGATGATGTGTTGGGTGGCAAAGCCATCTGGACAGGTGTCCTCCTGCCTGCACCACACAGCACCCAAGGCTGCCCCGCTCCCCCACGGCACATGTGGCAGCAGGAGAAAGTTAGTTCTTCATATCTGAGCAGCAGTGACTAGTATCACAGACAAGGCAAACAGGCAGTTGGGAGTGGGTGGGAACAAAACATTTTTCAGAGTTTCTTTTTTATCACTTGATATTTGCGGTGAAGTCTGAACCCCTCCCTCCAAACAAATGTTTTTACATGAGTTGGTTTTGCCAAGAAAGGATAGTAAAACTTCAGCAGTAAAATAATATTTATAGAGCTATGTGTTTGTAAGACTGACTGTGGTTTTCTAGGTAAATGATTGCTGGATTATGCAAAATACTCTGTATGTCCGTCAAAATCCTTGTGTCATGGGGAATATCTCCCACATAGTTTCATGGAAAGCTTCTTTTTAACTGCTGGTGTTAAACCTGTAATGCTATGTTAGGTTTTTTATAGCTTGCAAAGGTCCCTGATTGATTTTTCACACCTTTATTTCCACAGCAATAAGGTTTTACATACTGAGATGCGGGAAGGAAATAATAAAAAACAATTCACAGAGTGTTGAACATGTTTCAAAACCTATGCCTAAACATCTCTCCTTCAAGGGCTCTCCTCCTGGGGGTGGGTAAACTAAGTACTAGAGGAGAGCTGGAAAGTTTGTGCTTTCTCAAGGATCATTTCTTTTCCTCAAAGATGAGGTAACTCGAGCAAATTCCCTGCTAAGCCACATGCTGATTCCTGCAATATGACTGTTTCTCCTTGTGTCAATGGTGGGATTGAGGGGCAGGACTCATCTGGCAGCAGAGCTTTGGCCATGCCTTGCTGTTTTGTCAGCTCAAACACCACTTGCTGTAGCACTCCCTCTCTTGTCATTTTGCGTTGTTTCTGTGCACTAGTAGAGCAGTACAGAGATACGGGGCTAATTGGATGTGTGAGAGAAAGGATCTGGTGATGTGGGTTTCAGTCCTGGTGCTCCTGCTGTGTAACCTCGGCTGGCTCCAGCTGTGCTGTTCTACACCATCCACTCAGGTTGGAAACCCTCCCGCTGCCCCCATGTCCCCTGCGTGGTCACTGTCTCTGGGCATTGTGTCACACAGCGGAATAGAAGAGAACATCTGATGGGATACGAGTGACAGTTATGACCCAGAACCCACCCTAGGAATTGTCCTGACAAGTTAAATTTCAGATATCTGCAAAGTCTTCATGAAGCCTACTGGGCTGTAGGCAATTTTTTCATTTACATAGCAGACATCGTTATTGGGGATATTTCCTTCCATATCTCACAGCAGCTTGTTGAAAGACTGGAGTCCAGCCTGGCTCTTTCAGAGCTTCTGAGTAAACAAATAAGCATGCATCCTACTTAAAAAAAACAGACTGGCAATTAAAAAAGACATCTTGCATTGTAAAAACAGGAAGGGCTGTAAAACACGCTTTGCACAGAGTCAGTGGAAATGCATTCAGTCTAGTTTATAATCACAGCACAATGAAATACCCTGAACATAAATAGCAAGAAATCAATTTTCTTTAGAAAAAGTAAAATAAAGAACATTAAATGATCATTTGACTAGATAACTGCAGTTTACCCAGTGGTATAACTGTCGGCTTGCCTGTGCACAATAATGGAATTAATGCAGAGGGGGTATGGTTTAGATGTCTCCTTCTTTACAGTGACAATAACTCCCTTGTTTTCTCTAGTGAGTAGATGTTTATATTCTAATTTTGTCTCTGCAGGCTACACAGAGCCTTAAACTTGCAAAAGGGATTTGTGAGCAGCTTGCTTGTCAAGAACAAATACTAGTCAAAAGAAAGGCATGACTTATTGACCTTGGGTTCACTGAACCTTCATCTTGATGCTTCCGCACCACTAAGGAAGCAGCTTCTCCAAAAATTAAAGTTTCCAGATTAGAATAGAAGCTTCAACAAAGGACCTATATGGCTTTACAAATACACATTGATTAGAGGACTTTAAAAGAGCTTTGTTAGAAAAGTGGGATTATGAAAAGCAAATGTTTGAGAGGTATGAAACTAGTTGAGGTCAAAGTTGATGAAAACCAGACTTTTGAAAATATGGAATATCGTATTTGCATTTTGGCTAAAATTCTTTACTCTTTGTCCTTACCTGTTATGTTACTCATTTGAAGATACAGTGACAGTGTCTGGCTGCCCTAGTCATCTTGTCAAGGTGATGATATGCTGTGGAAAGAGATGATGACTTCCAGGAATACATCATTTTTGGTGTGTGCCCAGGATTTATTTTGCGTTTTCTGAATCAAATTGGTTTTTTGCATATTCTAAGTTTTTATAGTTTTTAAGGAAGCTTACAGAAATATTTCAATTTCATACTCTTAATAGCTGTGTTTAATAACTACATAGGTATGGCATAATTCTATTTTTGTTCCTGAAGAAACATCTCTCTGAAATTTAGCCCAAAGATTTCTATGCAGTATTAGGGCTAAATGAAGTTTTAATGCTTTTAGCTTGACACTCAAACTTTTGGAATTTTCAGAACTGCACCTCTTTCCAAGGCATCAATATGAGTCTAAGATTAAATTTATGACAGTTCAGTAGTTGCTGTACAGAACTATGCAGAAGTGCATTCTTCCAGTGCAGAACAGGGTATTTGTGCACACATGTGACTGTGATGTGGATGTGTTAAATACTTCTTTTATGTGTGTACACATCCACAAAATCAGATAGAATTTTATGTAAAAGCACATACATAATAAAATTGCACATGCTTTTCATATGCTCAGGAAACAGCTTCGATGTGGATGGTAGTTAATTTTTAAAAATACTTTACTACAATTGGTTCTGAAGTTTTAACTCCTATATAGTTTACCTGTCTAATTACAAAGATACTTGTATGATGAGAAAATTTGGAAAACTGAGAAAACTTGTTTTGCTTACCCCATAATCTGCAGTTTGCTTTGATGATAGTATGTCATAATTCCTCCTGGATAGCAGTCAAAACAAAGACTTTGCCCTGTACACAAGCAGTTCTTGTTTGGATGGTTTTGGTATTTTGAAATGTGGAGTAAAATCCAAGACAGATTATTTCCCTTCCTGTAGCTGAATAAGGATAAGGCTGAAAGTACGAAGAATCCTAAGGCTTTAAAGCAACAGAGGATTCAATCCCCTTAACACAGTGCCACTGTGAAACTGCTGTATCATGGGCAGTTTAAGCAATAGTAGGAGGAAAAAAAAATCTTGAAACCTTTCAAACCGTCAACTTTTGCTGAAAGAGGATTCTTCAACTGCTGTTATCAATGAAACTGGATGGAAAAATATTGCTTTAATATTTTGAAGCTTCTGGAGTTAGAGTACATTTAGAAGTACTCATATTTTCTGCAGTATTTTCATATTTCTTTTTTCTACTACCTTACCCCATTGACAGCTGGTTTTGGCCAGCTTCAGGAGTTCGTTGTAATGGTACTGTTGAATTATATGACTTAAACTACAGTTGTTAAACTTACATGCATTTTTCTGCTTAGAAGAAAGCTTGAATTTTATTTTTGAAACTTAGATGGATGGACAAAACAAAGTATTCCATGAGATCATATATTACAAAACCTGGCAGTCAATACTGTGAAATATCATATAATTTACATGACTTGTCCATGGCTCTGGGTCACTGCTGGAGCTGACTATTGCCTGTCTTTATGTCCCTGCTGCAGAGTCAGTTGTCTGAGCCTGAGATTATACTTATGTTTACAGACAAGCTCAAGGCTTCTGATTTGGGATATCAGTTAGAAGCCAGGCAGGAGGGAAACGTGTTTAGCTGCAAACTTGGAGACCAGCCATTTGCTGCTTGTCTGTGTTCTCAAATCACTGCATTCCAGGCTCAGCACACTGGCTCCAGCCATGACCAAAGCCAGTTATGGAAGGGCAACCAGATGAGGGTCTTCATGCTATGGTCTTTCTCTTCTGCTTTATTGCAACTTTCCTCAGCCAGCATCTGAAGGTTCTATGTCACACCTCAAAAGTCAGTCACTTTATCTGTTCTTTCTTGTCTGGAAAATTGTAACAACTTTTCAGTTTTGGACTGGTTGGAAAGGCTTTGTAGTTATGATGATTAACAATCCTTTTAGTGAGTCTGGTTTTGACATTACTGAACCAAAGCCATCTAGACTTTTGCTTTGCTCTTGACTTCAGAAATTGCTGAGAATTAACTTTTAAGCTATGATAGTTTTACAGCAATCTAGTAATCTGAACTAAGATGATGTACTGTCTCAAGTGGAAGATAAGAAGGAGAATAGTAAGTGGGCTCAGACAAGACACACAGCGAAACTTCCAGCATAGTTCCTGAAGTGCCTTGGGAGAGTTAATCGTATCCCTGCAGCACTGAAGGTACCAAACCCCTGTTTGTCAGGCATTAATTGGAGGGACTACACTCACCACAGAGGTGGTAAACAGGGGAGAGCATCAACCTGCACAGAGCTCTCCTGGTGACCATCCAACTACTGCTGTACAAGGAGCAGTGCAGGTGGCTTTGTAATGCAGGTTGCTCTAGCTGGAGGTTCAAAGTGTATTAAAAGCGATGCAAGTGCAAGTTTATTGAATAATGCAAGTGGAGGGCAAATCTCAAAAGCTGTTAAAAATACCAGCAAAAAAGACATTTTTCCACTGACTGTTTTACTTTGGGACCATTGTCATCCCCAGACTGTTACTTTCTTTTCTTAGATTGGATTTCAAGTGGAGAACAGCTCTATTTTAAAGATGGCACAGTGTCCAGTTGAATGATGGTGGGCATACAGAAACACCAGCTGTGGTCCAGGATGCCCGTGGTATGCAGGAACAGTGTTGGCTGTGAATCTTGCAACCAGGCAGGGGTGAAAAAAGGTCAAGAAGAATCTTGCTGTTCCCAGTGTCTGTCAGTAAGTAATCACGCAGATAAAAATCACACCACACCCTCAGCTCAACAAAAAATCTCTTTCTCTATCTGTATATCCATATAACATTACAATAAAAGCCTTAGGGCATCTCTTGTCCTTATCTAAACAAAAGTCTATGCTGAAAACCTTAGTCATGCAAGTTATGGCATGAAATCACCCTTTCAGCAGAAAAATGGTAATTTTACATCTGGAGTCAAAGGAGGACTGGCTTAGTGTACAAAGCTATTATGTTTCTCAGATCCAATCACCCTTAGTAATTTGGGAGCAACTCACAGATCAATCTGTAAGGGTTTTTATTCAGCACAGGTATAGATCCCTCTATATACTTGAGTTTTTCTTGGGGTCCTCCTGATATGGGATTTCTATGTAGTGTTATCTGCCTTCTTTGTAGAAAGCATAAGAAAAGAAATTACATGTGAGCAGCCTGGCAAATAAATGCAAGCCCACATCACTAGATCATTGTGCTGTGAATTAAACTGAGGAGGAAAGAGGGAGTTTTCTAGGGAAGGGCAGGAGTCTGAATGCAGCAACACGCTGTTGGTACAGGTTTTGTGAAAGTTGTCATGGTGGGTAACTTAAAAAATGAAAAAAACCTGTTGAATGTGATTATCATTTGGCACTTTTTTGCTTTCAAGATTTGGTGCAGATTAACAGATGTATTTTCCCTCGATGGTATGTTGGGTGACTTCTGCTTCATGATCCCAGTTGTCTGTGGGCAAACACACAAACCAGTAAGAGGAGGATGGAGGTATATGCCATATTTGGGCAGTGTCTGTATGGTTGTAGGTGGGCATGGAGGATGCAGGTGGGTAACCAGGTGCAGCTATTTCCCGGAAAAAATTCTCTGTGCAATAATTCTTTTCCACACAGAGAAACCTCTGTGGGTTCCTCAGTTTGTGTAGCATTAACTTGCACAGTTCACATTGAAAAGATGTTAAAACAGTTCTTAAAAATAGTTACACATCATGATCCTTTTCTCTATCTTCATGGTTTAAAAATAATTTATTTGCCCTGATTGTGCCCTGAGGTACAACTCAGAACTGAGCTGAGTCTTCCTTTAAATACTCCTTCTCTGAAGTGGCTGCACTGTTCACCCCAGTCTGTGTGACAGGCAGTTTAAAGGCTTGGTTTCCCCTTCTTCATATAGTTTAAATGAAGCCTGGAGTCTCTCCTCATGTGAGTGGTGAGATGCTGAGCAGAAGCTGCCAGCTATGGGAAGGAGGCTGTGCCCAGGGCTTGCTCCCAGGGGAGAAGGAGGAAACTTCTATCTGTCTGAAAAAGAGAAGGAAAACAGAGCATGACCTACAGGGTGGCTGTTGTTGTCTGTAATGGTNTTTTTTTTTTTTTTCCTTCCTGATACTTCTGCAATGTGCATTACTCTGGGGAAGATATCCTACAACATCAGCTCCCTCCCTGCTCCAGACAGATGGTAACTGGTAAGCTTTGATTTCTTTCCTTAATTATAATGTCTCAGTGCAAAACTTCAAGATCTTTAAAATACTGCTGATTATTAAGAACTGTACTCTCTGCTTGCAACGTTATTTCTTGACATTACTCTGACTTGCCTTTTTTCCTTCCAGAAGAGGTGAAAAGCCAGCTTTTGTAGTTTTTCTCTTTAGACTTTAAATAATATGATGTTGCTTCTGCTTTATTTTTAAGTGTTTGTTTTCCCTCTCACTGGAGACCTGGTCTCCTACCCCCTCCTACAGTCCCCAAATGCAATGGGGGTTTTGAAAGTGCTGTTTGTTCTTCTCACTTCACTGTTTATGATGCTGGGCAGTGAAGCATTCAGCTTATCACAGCACGGGTAAAATAATACCCTCTTCTTCACTTACATCCTATTACTGCACCTCAGAGAGCCACATAACTTAGATTACTCAGGGGAAAGCCAATGACATACGGTCTTTTGGTTTCAAATACAAACTCTTGTGTAGAGATTTAAAAGATACCCTAATTTATTTTGAAATGGCCTGTAATGTGCTGCTACCTTTTTGATTGTTTTATTAGACTGTGATTTTTCCATCTAGCTTTTATTCCCAAAGCCTACCAAATGATCATGATTTACTTAGGACATCTGTTAAATGCTGGGCTATCTGGGGAACAAAGCAAGGGAGCTGCAGTCCTGATGGGAATATTGAAGGAAAGCCATGAAACCGACTGATCTCACAACAATAAGGCAATTAGAGCCACAGCCTTAGTGCAGTTCCTCTGGCTTGCATAACTTTTGCACATAAATATGTACATCTTTGAAAATGCTGTGATAAACTGCTGTTATTAAATATATTTATCTTAAGAATACCTCAAGCTTTTTAGATCTATTGCTTTGATTTATTTTTTTTTCCTTACAAGAACAAATCTAGAGCAGAAGCAGGAGCACTGACAGGATGCTGGGACCTGTTTGATTCCCCCACCCACAAATGCTGAGATATTTCTGTTTTCAGCTGTCATTATTAGTGTATTCCTCTGTTCTCCTCCCCTCCACCCCCAGTTGAGACCAGTGCTAAGGTTTTTTGATTCTTTCCTAGCTGTTGAAGCAAACCCTGCTGCATTTTAGCTTCCTCTTGCAGGGCAGATTTACTCTCTGTGGTTACCCTGTGGTTGCCACATGTTAGTTACATTAAAAGCACTGCTCCCATATCTAATGAAACAGAAATCCATGAGATGTATAAAAACATTCTACTATTTTCAGGAACATTTCCTGTTCTCCCCTCTCCCCCCATCCTAATTTCGTGAATATGTGTTCAGTTTGTCGTAAAGGAGCTTTCAGTGTTAGGCTAAGTTGTTAAAATATATCCACCCTCCCTGGCTCTTGGCAGTTGCAATAGCCAGGAGCACAGAGGTGATATTCCTGTTTGAAGAAGAGGTACTTATCTATGAAATATGAGCCAGTATCCAGGGTTCTTAATTGTGTGATGGCATTGCAGAAAGCACACTATGAGTCAATAAAAGTTTTACCTTTGCAAAGATGATTGAAATCCATACAAAAAGGTACTCTAAAGGGGATGATGTTTGATACCATTAAATACATAGCCAGAGACAGTGAGATGTGCTCTGTTAGTCCATTTGTATCTGAAGAACAAAGTATAACCCAAATAGGAGGTTAGAAAAAAGTATTCAAGACAATTTCTAGGTGTGTTAAAACATTAGTCCTCACAAAGTGTTGAAGAAGCAGCAGATGTTTAGACACTTCAGCCACAAAAGAAGCAGCACTGTATTTCAGAGGCTTGAAATGGTCTGTGCTTTTGCATTGATTAGTTTTGTTATTGTCATAATAGGAAGTTTAAGAGCACACAGGGAAGGAAAAAAATTATTTTCTTTTTCCTTATGATTTTTCAAGTGGATGGGTCATTGTGTAGGAGGTTTCAAATGACTCCAGAGCTGGGAACTGGAGCTGAGAGTGCTGGCTCCCTCCAACTGTTTAAACTCTTTGTCGAGTTAGATCATTTTGTATCTGGAATTCAGTATAAGCTGTAGTCAGAGATGACGGCAACAGAACTCCTTCGTGAGTCATCTACTTAATCCCTCTCCAGACAGAGGGTTCTTCCTTTTGCTCTATTAGTCTGTCTGTAACTCTATTGTCTTACTATTAGATGCGTTGGTTATTGCTGGTTTGAGACCTTTTTTTTTTCAGTCTAAGTTAGATTCTTTTTTTCTGTGATTTTAGTTCTTGTGATGGTGGCATTTTCAGTCATTGAAAGGGTTTTTTACCTCTGCAGGGTAGCCCTGGCTTGTGCCATGCTCAAGCAGATTACTTCCAGTCCTGAAGGGAAAACTGTCTGGGAGGTTTCCCATGAAGAAGCTGATCTAATCCATTTGAGCTGGTAAAAGACTTCTGTGAGCTTTGAAATGTGCCAGACTCTGCCTTACAAGTAATACATGTCACTTCTATAGCAAGGCAACAATAATTTAAAGGGAGGATGATATCTAGAGGTCTGTAGGTCTGTGACCTGAGAGAAGCTCTCCTAGTAGTGGCTAGAAATTTCTATAATGAAATCCCAAACCCTGCAAGACATTCCAGTCTTTGCTGCCAACCTGAAACCTGAGTTGGAGTTTGGTAGGTCTATGAAACTTTCAAGAGAACCATGTCCAGTTTTTTATTTCAATTGAGTTTCACAGTGGTGCCATAGGTTCATTTAAATGCTGAATATGTGGAAATGAGCTCCTCTCCTTCCATGTGAATGTTAATTTAGTGCACTTTGTTTAGCTGCGATGGCAGCACAGTTTTTGGAAACATTCTGTATGCATTAGTCATCAATATCTGAGCGATGTTTCTATTGTGCTCATCTGCCAATGGTCCTAAAAAGCATCAGCAATTCATCTATTCCAGCTGGGACAAGAAAGCCTGACAAACTGCAGCACTGCATTGAAAAGCAACTAAAAATGGAATCATAGGGCATGTTTATTGTATTTTCATGACTGCAGCAGTCAGGGACTGATTTTCCAGCATACTGCAGCATTTGGGATTGCCACTGTGGGCTGTCCTGTTTCATCCCACAGGATGACTCAGTTGGAAGTCAACTGTTCTGTGGCCCGTGTGGAGGATTGTCCTCTGATTGGTACTGATGAGGGGGAGGGAGCTATATTCACATCCAGCTACCTGGCATGGTGCTAGTTTTACTTTGACAGCCTGGTGCTAGGATAACAATCTCCCATAAAACTGAAGAGCTACCCTGTGTAACACTGAATACTTACAGGTTCAGACTAAGAGGATTATGTCAGGAGGTTCAATTAAGGTCCTGAGCTAGAACCTCATGAATCCAGGTTTGACTTCTGCTGCGAGATCCTTGCCTGACCTTGTGCTTAAAGTGTTACCGGAGGTTTAGTTTCCATCTGCACAGTGAATATGTTATTTCTGCATTTGCCTGCCCTTTGTTTCCCTCCTTAAATGATGAGTGAAGGTGGGTCCTAGTCATTGAAACAAGAGAGTGATCCTACAAAGCTAAATCCAGTTGGCCAGTTTTTTTGGTCTTTGTGAATCCTTCTTTTATCATCACAGTTATATCAAATGCTTGGTCCACCAGGGTTTGGAATGCTATTGCATTTTTGTCATCTGTTTTCAATACAGTCACCTTGGAGAGAGGTCTCTCTTCCCCTCTGCAGTCTGTGCCCTATATGGTGCCCCTATACTGATGCCTGTGCTGCTGATATTTAGGAGGACCTGCTTGCAGATGAGTTGATAAATTGCATAGAAATCAAGAGGAAAACAAGGCAAAAGAAAATTCTGCAGAGCAATGGTGCCCTGCATCTCCTCCTGGCTAGAATTACCCTAGCTGGCTGCTCCATCATATGCTTATGGGGACTGGAACTGGAAGGTTTTTAAGGTCAGCACCATCTATTCAGAACAAGAGGAGAAGGTGTGACCTTTTTCAAATGGTAAGCTTTGTCAATGCTCCCATTGGGATTTTGCCCCAGGTGACTGCTTAAATGTCACTTGTGATAAGTCAGGGGATTGGAAGCCCTATGAACTTCCCTTTCTCCTTCATGAGGCAGCATGGAGAGATTCTAATTGTGGTTCTATGTTTTTGTGAAGTAGAAAACATCAAACAGTGAATAGAAATGTATTTTTCATATCATGTCTGCTTTGTAAAAGCCATAGTTCTTGAAGATGTCTGTTTCTTTAGCAAGGAAAAAAATCCTGTATAGCTACAATTAACACTGCAGCAATAACTCAGTGGCATACATTCCTCGTGTTTATTGATTAGTGAACAAGCCCCCTGGGGTTTACATTGCTTCCAACACATTTGGTTCCAGCTGAATACCTGCAGTATGCATTGATCTAAGTGTGTGATTTCTCCTAAGTATCAGCCATCCTATTGCATCACAGCTATATATGTGCTGGTGTGGCTGCGCAAAGCCAAGTGGCTGAAAATAAAAAGTCATCATGTGAAAAATGAAAGGGCACCTGTTCCAGTCTCTGTTGACATCCACGAGCCCTCTCTGTCACACTGAGGTTACACCTGTGTAATTCACTTGGCTTCAATAGAGCAACTTCTGATTTATATTTGCATGTGTGAGAAGAAACTGAAATCCCTCAGGGGCTATGGCAGCTCACTTCTTCAAAGAATCAGGTCCCTGCTGCAGAGGAGGACCAGATACCCAAGTTCAAAATTAATGCATGCTTATTTCTTTACAGCTTTTGTTTTCTTTGTGAGCATGAACTACAGATCATTGCACAGGCATTTCCAGTATAGGTGTGGCTGCAGTAATTACTGCTTATTCTTTTGAAGGAACCTGTGCTTACAAAACAGAGCAGGATTTGAAAGCAAATGAACATGCTGTGTAAAAAGACCCAATGTGGACAGATGAAGTACAAAGGTTAGGAACAGGAGGATGAGCTGCTTGGGAAGGCAAGGGCTTCAGCACACCCTGTGTGGTGGGTTACTGGGAGGTGTCGGTGAGCATCCTGTTGTGGCTCAGCACTGGATGAGTGAGGGCTGTGCACTGATGCTGAAGGGACAGTGCAGGTGGTGAAGACAGAGGCAAAGGGCAGATGGATGCAAGGGGGAGGAAGGCTACAGGGAGAGAATGGTGCTAGTGCTGTAGGAGTAACAAGCTGGATGTGTTTCAGCTCATCAGGCTCTCATCTATTTTAAAGTTGATATTAAAGTATGAAATAACGTGGCAAGCAGAATGGAGGTACAGACAAGCTTTCAAATCAGCATTTATGTGCAGGGTAATTCTGCATTTCTCTTCATAGTTATATAGCAGAAAAACACAGGCTGCATGTGGTAGAATGTAAAGAGCCTGATAAACAAATGAGAGAGCGTTAACACATCAAGAGTGGGGAATTTCTTTCAGTTGCATGTAGTGCTGGTTCCTACCAAGCATGAAGATGCCACACACACAGTAGTGTCTTTGCTTTCATCTGCCATAACCTTCTCCAAAATTTTCTAGGAAGGGTCATGCTGGGAAGACTCTGGCTGTGCTGCTCTGGAAATGAAGTGATCCTACAAGGTGCAGAGCTGCTCCGCTCGGGCACTTTAGCACCTCTTCCTGTAGCCCAGCAGGGGTGAGACATTGACCTCTCAAGTTCACTCCCAAAATTGCTTCTTTATAATCAAATAAAAAGTGTCCCTCTCCCTTTTCTCTTGGGGACATGGTATCACCACGACTTTCTGCAAAGACTTGAAGAAATGGCTTTTTTTTCTAAACTGTGGGAGGGGGGTTAAATGAAACTTTTCTTTATCTTGTGCTATGTTTTATTGAATGCTGCAGCAGCAATAGTGAAAAAGGCTCTGGCAGGACTGCAGATGAGGGTCTGAGAATGTTGTTCTTGTTAAAAGTCAGGGTTGAGGTTTTGGTGGCAGGAGGCTTGGATGCAGAAATCAAGGAGGGCTTCACCCTGAGCTTGCTTAGTCCTGAGCCCAGAGCAATCACAGCTGTTGCTTTGGATTCTGGAATAAGAAGCAGTCTCCAAGGTTCATTAGGCCCTCGCCTGTTAAGGGCTTTAAAAACTAGGGTCAGGACCTTGAAACAGATCTGCAGGCTGGGAGTGAGTGGAGTATGTGTGCTATCTGTGCAGCGAGGGGAGCATTTTGGTTCAGCTCCAAGTGGATCAGTGCCTGTGGTACAAAACCACCTGGAATTAATTGAAAACACTGGTGGCCACTTTCAGCAGAGAGGCAGCAGCAGGCCAAGAGAACACACTGGGAACACACTGCCCTCATCCCCCAGTTACGCTGGTGGAGGCACGTGTGGGAGGTTTATGCTGACACTTCCCACACTATATGTGCTTTGTGAACTTCCATTTCCAGGCCTGTCAAGAAAAAGTCTTTCCTTGTAATTACAAACACGTTTTATTTTCTTCTAGTATAGTTGCATGCATTTATTTTAGATACAAGAAAGAACTTTTTTACAATGAGTGTGGTAAAACACTGGAACATATTGCCCAGATTGGTGGTAGTTGCCCCATCCATGGAAACATTTAAGGTCAGGTTGGATGGGGCTCTGAAGAACTTGATCTAATTGAGGCTGTCCCTGGTCATTGCAGAAGGGTTGAACTACATGACCTCTAATGGTCCAATCCGACAAAAACTATTCTATGATTTATTTTCATTCCAATCATACTGTCACAGCAAGAAGGCATTGCTTAGAATGACAACAGCTTCTTAAATTCAGATGTGGCTTTTCTGCTGTTAGGTACCTCTCTTTCCATAGGCCACGTGCATGGCAGAATAATTGTGTGGAATACAGGACTCTACTTGTCAAACCCACAGAGATGAAGCTCACCAGAAAACTGTGAGTTTGGCCAGGATTTTTAGGTGAATTCCAAATGTCATTAGGAGGATTTATTGGTTTATATCTGATGAACAGTGTCCTTTGTTTCCTTTCCATTCTTTGGCTTGTGAATGTGAAAGGATATCAAGTGGAAAGGATACTTTTCACACCTAATGACTTTTGATGGCCCCTTAATGAAGGCTCCATGATCTTTGCTGATGAGACCTTTGATATTTTGACATATGGAACAAAGTAGGGATGCTCTGAGTATTTATGAAGGTAATCAAGGAGAATTATCCAGATATCCTGGATCATTTGCAAAGTACAACTAGGTACAAATAATAAAATCAATATTTTCAGCATTGATTTTTGTTGACCTCAGGATCTTGGAGGAGATTAGGGATTTCCAGCTACAGGAGAGTCACAACTGAAAATCGCGTGAGACTGTAGCTGCAAGTTAAGGAGCATAATGTAGAAAAAGGATGCTCTAGTTAATGTGTAAGAGGAATTGATTGTAACTTGCATTAGAAAAGTAAATTTAAGAGTGAAGACTCATCTGTGCTGAGATGCAACTCCTGTTGCATTATGCATCTTGGTGAGAGGAAGTGATGTGGCAAAACAGGGTTAAATCATGCCAGTGGCAGAAGAAAGAAGCCTCTTGGTTCCAGCTCTCTTGACACTCTATTCTGCCTCAGATTTTCAGTTGTTTCACCTACACTCTCCTCTCAGCATCTCTTCTGGCTTTCTGTCAGGCCATGTTGGTCCTGCAGGAGAATTTTGATTCATTGTTCCTTTGTGGAACTGGTCCTTTCCTTTCTGCCCTCTCTACCTTTGGCAGTTCTTATGGAACACCCTTGATACCACCAAACTTTCTGACCAGGACAGAGATTTCTTGCCCCCTGGCCCAGCCAGTTTTGCCAGTGCTGATGTTCCTGTTTCAATTAGTGCAGGTTTTCCATGTGGAGTATGATGATGTCTGGATGAAATCTGAGGTTGCAGCTCATACATATACAGATAGAGCTGCTGGACCAGTATTTCTTCTGTCTCCTCTTCAGCTTATAAGACATAACTATAAATTGAATCTCAGAAAACTAAGGTTCCAGGTCCAAGAAATAGGGTAATGATTTGTAATTGTTTTATTTTTTCTCCTGTTTTGTGTTGTTCTACCCAGTCGTGGTGACTTTCTCTTTGCTGCAGAGGAGGCTGTGTTCTTCAAGGGGAAATTCCTGCTTGGGGTAATGCAAATGAAAACACCATGTGTGTCCTTTTTCATTCAAATTGCATACAAAAAATTGGTGATATGAGACATGAGCAAAGGCAGAACAGAGCCTGGAGTCTTTAATCTTTAAAATCTATTTTACATGATTAAAAAGATCCTGCCTAGAGAAAAGCAAGACTGGCTATTTATATCTCCATTCTTCTCCCCACTGCTCCCCCTTTTTTACCCAGAAAATACTGCACAGACTTTCACATCTGAAAGACCACGGCTGGCTGCCATTAATTTTAATGCTAAATCCTCATCAGCATTTCAAAACATTATGAAAATGTCTAAGAAACTGTCTTCTAGTAGCTTGAAAATATTGCAGGCAGCAACCTAAATAATACTGTAAGTGCCCCAGTAAGTACAAGAGCACATGCTGGAAAGGAAAAGAGAAAAATAAAAGGCTTCAGACCACCAAGCAAACGTCAGTTCTACAAAGCAGGCATAAATGTATTGGAGGATTTCATGGATGCTGAGAGTTTGAATTACTGACTGAGCTACACCTTACTTACAGAAAATGTGGTGGGGTTTTTAGAGAATGCATCAACTATTGAATGCTAGTTTGCTGTGCAGTCTGCTCCATGGACAAGTACATAAGTAACCTTACAGGGAGGCTTCTGTTTAGGCTGGCAAATGCAATTAAATAAGTGGAATATGGGCAGGACCCCCATATGAGTGTTCTATCACTCTTCATTGGTGTGGGTGATGGATGCGAATTAAATTGAAATGAATCGTCATAGGTTAAACAAATGATGACTCAAAGCAAAGCACTCCTCCTTCAGCAAGGCATTCAACCTGTCCTAAACTTAAGTACATGGTTTAAAGTCCTGCTTAAAATTGAGCTTAAGTAATTTCCTGCTTGGAGAAGGGCTGGACCATGCATTTTTTTTGTTTATTCATTTAGTTTGGAATATCCACGCTTACCTGGTGCTTTGTGGAGAGGTTTCACCGAGACAGTTATGCATATGCCAAATTTCACTGGGGTTTCAGGACCTGCTATTGCTGTCTCATGCTTATTTGTATTTATAATGCTGCAGTAGGCTTGGGGAACTGTGTGAGGATTTCAAAGCTCATGCTATTTCTGCTTTCATTGATGATACTTTCAGTGAAGTGTTACCCTGCAATAGGTTGGCAGCAGAGAGCTGACGAGTGGTCCTTCTCCTTTGGTGGCAAGTGGGATGTTGCCAGTTGAAGATAATTATCCATATCATTAATTTTGTAATAGTGATTTTTTTCTTCCTTTGGTGAATATTTTTAAGTATTTCCAAGTCTTTCTGCTTTTTTAAGACTTAAAGTGAATTTTTTATCCTTCTCTTTTTAAGAGATCTGCAAACCTATAGCCCCATTTTAAAAATTAAAAATACTTTTAAAAAGACACATAAGTTTTTCATGAATGGGAGGGAGCCAGGGGAACAAACCCTATTGTTTTTCCCAGTTTGTATAGGAACTGGAAGATGAACTCTCTCCAAGCAAATGTAGTCAAAATGTCAGCTTAGCTGGGAAATTGCAGGGTTTGAGGGATGTGTAGAGTTAAAAGCAAAAGCAGAGATGGGAAACTTACTTCAGCACCTGTGCTGCTTTTTCTCTCTTTGATTAAACATCAGGTTTAAGTATCATCAACAGTGTGAATTCTGAAGAATACAAGAGAATGCACTTCAGGTTAGAAAGCTTGTCTTTTATTCAGGTATTTTAAAAAAGAAGCCACTACAGTATTCTTGAAATAAATCACTGAGAGGGTTAGGCAGAGGCTGGAGGTTCACACTACATTTTTCATTGCCAGCTCCTTGTAGCCAAGGTATGTTGTCAAGCCTAACCTTGGAAAAGCACTTCTCTCTCTCCTCCTTGCACAGCTCTCCATGGTGACATCATTAATGTTGATGGCTATAATTGACCACAAAGCACAGACCTTTAGTCCTTACCTGATCTTTCCAAGTGTTTATACACTGCTGGCCTGACCACACAGCAGACTAATGAGCATTACACTTGACAAATATTGTCATGCCTAAACAGGAAACAGTGATTCTGCTAAGACAAGCAGCAAGCCTGGGGGCACGTTATGCTCAAATAGGAAAATCAGGAATTAATATTAATTCCATTCCACTCACTAGGGGCCCAGATCCCTGATGTCAATTAAGTCTTTCCACTGTTAGCTTTGCTTCCCTGCTATGATGTAACCCTTTAAAACAAAATATCAAGTAACATCATAATAAATTGGACAGTTACAGCAGATGTCACAAACTGTTTTTTAACTAGGATTAGGACTGTTTCCAGTAGCTGGGCAAGGTACTGATTTGAGATGAAAAAAACCTAGGTCCTAATTCCTTCTAGATTTAAATATCTGAGTCTTTTAAATATCTGAGTATTTAAAGTCTTGAGAAGTGTTGGATAGCATTCCAAATTTTATGTGCTAGAGCAAGACATGATGAGTGATTTAGAAGAAACGAAAACCTGTGATCCTATTTGCATTGAGCCTGTAGTGTAAAGCTCTGACTGCCAGTTGTATACAGTCTGCATGCAGAACTTTGGGAGAACTCTCCTCTCCCCACACCAAGGCTGCTCATAAATTCCTGGGAATTGTAGTACTCATGCTGCTGAGTTGTCTTCTCCCTGCTACCTATATGCATTTTTTCTGATTAGAAACAGCATCAAAAGTTTTAGTGACTTCTTGAGGTTTCCTTTCTAGATGCTATAGTTTATTTTTATTTAATTTATAGAGCAATTCTTGTGAAATGAATGAAATTACAAATTCTTCCTGTGTTTAAATATCTGTTTGGTCTGTTCTTCTGGTCCTTAGGCCTCACTGGGTTTTTGTCCTGTTATAACTTGCTGTGGTTTACTCAACTGCTGTCTCCTTTTTATTTTTTCTGATTTATGTAACTGCTGCCTCCTTTCTAATCTCTTTCTGACAGAATCCTTAATATCAGGTAGAGTCAGATATTCCTCAAGTTTTGAGCTAAATTAACTAACTTTACAATACAGCAGAAAAACATGATGTCAGATTGAGGGGGTACCAGATCTCCAGTGTGCTGCTGAGAGCTGACTGCCGTCCGTGATGGTGCTTGTGTTTTTTGCTTTGCAAGTTTGCTTGTGCTCAGAAAGCTTCTAACAATGAATATCCCGATCAGCTAGACTTTCCAGGATGCTCTCTGGGTCCTTTCTCTCCCTGGTCCTGGGTTGGTGTGTGTGTGCAGATCTCAGACCAACATTGTCTCAGCACAGGCTTTGAAGTACCTGGGTCTGCGTATCTCTCTCAGTTCTGGTTTTTATCATCTCTCCTCCAAATCTGAAGTGGACAACCACAACCTCATGCTCTTGACCAGCTCTTGCATGTGCTGGCAGAGCCAGAGTTCAAGGTGTTTGCTTTGGACTTTGGGTACTCTCTGCTTCTGTGGCTGCCTCCAGGCAAGGACTTGAGGTGTTCCCAGCGGTGGAGGGCAGCTCTGTGCTGACTTGCTGTTTCCTGGAGACTCATGCTTTAGCATGTGGTCTTGTAAAACAAAGCATTGCTGATCATTCCTATCACTAGTTATTCGTCTGGGTCAGCAGAATGCAGCCATCCCCACTGGAATGGAGGGAATGACTGTGTCACCAGACTGCTCTAAGTCCTTTGGAAGGTTGTCTTGTTGACAGGAGATGATTTACTGGGATACATATCCAGGGTCAAGGAAAACTGAGCCAACTGATCCAAGTGGGTCTAGGTATATGTCAGGCCTAAATGCATTCCAGAGTATTCTGCCTGCTGTGACTGCAAGCAGTGCATCAGCTGCTGGGGCAGAAGTGCTCAGAATCAGCATTTGAAGGCACAGTCACAAGGCCCAGCAAGTACCAGGATTGTCAGCACTGCCTGGGGTGTGCAGTGATTCCTGCCTCAAGTCTGCCCCTTGTGCTCAGCCCACCTCTCTGGAACAGATGTGATCTTTTGCAAAAGGATCTGCTAGTTTAGCCTTTTGGTCTAAATGGAGGAAAAAAAATACAGGTTATAATCTAAAAGAATGAGGACTATTTTTCCTTGCAGTGCTGGAAAGCAGGTGCAGGGAATGCTTTCCCCCAGCCTTGCTTACTTCCCTATGGGGAGGACATGCTCAGTGCACCCACGCAGCCCCTAGATCCCTGGGACATTTGGTGAGACCCTCAAATCGCACTTGAGGTGAGCAGTGTGCAGTAATTGAGTTGTGCATCATCTTAGGACTGTCTTAATCCATGATGTTTTCTGTCAGTGAGATCCCAATGGGAACTGCAGCAGATATGTCAATGTTCTGCTTCCTCTGCAGAGAGGCTCTAAGCTGCCAGGGCAGGTTTTTATCTCAATATCACCTCACTGTTTTCACCTGTGCACTATTAAACTGTTAATATATCAGGGGAAAAACTCGTCCAGGAGGGTGCGTTAGGAATACCTAAATGAGGTAGCTGTGTTATCCTTAGCAAAATATTATTGTTATTAAATGTTCCCACCAGATACTTGGACAGCTTGCATTACAACTGCAAAGCTAACATTTCATTATAGCAAGATATATATTCATAATGGATTGCAATTTACCAAAATACACAGAGGGATCCAGATTTGTCAGTGTGCATTTGCTCTGCAAGAAATGCATCTCACTAAAAACCAGATGTCAGAATTAACAGTAGAGCTTTCACAGTGTAGGGAAGAAAGCTGACATTTCTGAGCTGGCAGTCCAGCTGTGTTAACAGTGTCAGGGAGCCTTTGTGTCCTTAAGCACAATGTTTAGCTGTAGAACTGCATTAAGAGTTTATTTAAATTATAAGTGGTGGGAAATCACTGAACTGTGTTGGTGGCAACAATTGCAATCAAGTGAGATCCTGGATCCCCTCTTCCCCCACTGACATTTTCTCTCTTTCCATTCACTTGCCATGCTCCTGTCCAGCAAAATTGCAAGAGGTTGTAAGAATTACTTCAGTTCTGAGGAAATTACTGGGGATCATTGTCAGGGTCAAGATTTTGAGAGAGATGAGGGAGACAGGCATTTGAAAGCTCTTGTAAATGTCTGAGTAACTGTTCTGAAACATAAATTATTGATTCATACCCTCCTGTTTTCTAATGTGCTTTATCTCCCTGGTAATTTAACCTAGTTTCCTTAGTAATCTTTATCTTAGTTTTCTAGAATCTGTATAATCCATGTATTTTATCTCATCTCTTTCTGCTGTTCTTAGATGTTAGGTAGTGAGTCAGGGAACTGATTAGCTTGACTAATTTGTTGGCATAGCTTTCTGTCAGGGAAAAAAGGTTGCACATTTTTAAAAGTAAAGATAATTAACTGTTGGAACAACACAAGCAACAGTGAATTCTCCAGTACTACCAATAGTAAGGTCCCAGTAAGTTTCCTAAGAGATGCCTGTGATTTTCCACTGGCATTAATTTTTGAAAGCTCTGTGGCCTGGTCTACAGGGAAGATGGGTGATCTTGATTGTCCATCGTGTTTTGGGATTTTTCTGGTGCTTGGGCACTGCTTTTTAGCTCTGATCCTGCTTGCAGGAGAGGATGGGCAGAAGGGTTTTGTCATGGGCAAGGTCCAAGCCTTGCGGAGTGTGTACTATGGAGCTAGAGATCTGTATCTCAGGTCACATCAGACTAAGGGCCATGAATTAGGGTAATCTTGGCTTCTGTAAGGCTCCTGGTGTCTCTAATCACTGGTTGAAATGTGAATTGCAATCTCACAAAGCCTCTGATTGTACTTGCTAGAGCAGATGCCACATCAAAGGGTGCTGATATTCGCCTGCTCCCTGGGGAGGTGGGAGTGGGAGAATGCTGTGGGGACCCTCTCTGGAGTTACTGCTGTGTGCAGGCATGCAGCATCCTCAAAGAGCATCCCCTTCCTGCTGGGCTGAGAGGCAAAAGAGGCCCAAGCAACCAGAAAAAAAAGGGGATAAAAATATTGGAGAGAAGCTCTCAGGGAACCCTGAGGGAGTTGATATCCCACTGATAGTAAGAGCTGGTGTATTTATCTGTGAGTGCTGTCCTGGTCCTGACCACTGGTATTTGAAGATCCCCAGAGAAGCAGCCTTGCTGGTGTGGCTGTGCAAGGTGGGGAAGCGGCACTCCATTTAATAGGCAGGAGGAAGCACTCACCTACCAGAAAAGGGAGATATTCAATTTCAAGGCAAGATCCTATTTCCTCTTTAAAATCCAGATAGATAGAGATTGCTGTTGACCCCAGCAGCATTATGTGACCTTATCTACCACACAGATATTTTCCTGAGGTTTTCTATTAGAGAGGCGGGCCTGGGGCTTGAAGGGTGACTGTGGGAGCAATGCTGAGGTTTGAACCCACCCACCCACGCTGAGCAGAGGAGGCTGGTGGGGCAGTACGAGGTGCTCTGTGTGGCTAACTGGGTGAAATAAAGGGAGGATCATCTAGAGGAAAACAACTCCCTAAAGCCAGTGCAGAAATGTTCAGTAAATCACTTGAGTGTGATCTCAAGCATCTCTTGAAATGTTTTGCTGAAGGGGGGCCCAGCAGAGGAAAAAGTCCTTGGGCAAATCATTGTGTATAAATACCTCTGCTGTGAGTGTAACTAAGGCCACAGTGCTGTCACACAATGTAGTCAGCAATAAATAGGCTCCTGAATTGGAGAGAATCTCTGCTGTATTTCAGATGTGACTGTTTGAGCTAGATGTATAAAATGGCCTTTGAAATAGCAGCTGTGTCTGTGTTATCTTCCTCTGAGAGATAAGCAATTATGAGAATGTTATAATGATTTCTTTAAAAAAAAATGGGTCTAAACAGCAATTGCTTTTCAGCGCAGGAGATATTTAAACATCAGTACCTTGAATTGATTAAAAAGCCGCACTGATAATGCAATTTTGTAGCTTGTGATTTGCACTGAGTGGTGCAATGAATCACGATGAAAGGCTGGAGGAGGAGATAGATGTCTGATGGGACCTTCGGCCACTTTGGTGGCTCTAAGATGGTGTGTTCATCTCACAAAGGAATATGCACTTGTATCAAACTTCTCATTGCTGGGGAATTAATGCTCGTGTGTGTTTAGTGGCATGCTTTTGCTCATTAATGGTGAACATGGGAATACCTTGCTTTGATGAAGGGCCTCTTAGGAGAGCCATGTTTCCAAGGGATACTCTGCATTCCTCTGCACACTGATGTTTTCTGTACTTCTACTTGAAGGATTTTGAATATCACATTTCTACAATTTGCATTTCTCCTGACTGTTTATTAGTCACAGCAATTTAATGTATTTTTTAGACTTTCCCAAACGTTGGGATTCCTTCCACTTGGATAGCTAACTGCTAGGAAACAAAATCTCTGAATTTTTGGATCATAGGAGAATTTGTATCTGCTCCTTGAATCACTTGGCAATTTATTTATTCAAGCCCTCTTGGAATCTGTTCCCTTGCAGTAACTCTAGTGCTGATTTATGAGTAAGGTTAGCAGAGAGATGCTTATGGTTTAAGTGCGTTCATGTATCTAAAGGGCAGTGTCAGAATGCACCTTGCTGTAACCAGATGGGGCAGTTACCAAGCAGGACTATGTCACTCTGTTCTTTTAATTCCCTTTTTGCACTGTTTGTAAAAACCAAAACAACCACAAAAAACAACAAAAGGCGGATTCAGTCCAGTGTGCCTCTGAGCGTCATTAATTTCACTTCTGCTTGAGGTGACACTTAGGTCTAGAATCCTTCTGTACCCTAGCTCCTGTAATTATACTGCTGCCTCCTCAATGGGGTCTCCACCATCTAAATCCTTCTCTTGAAGCAAGTACTGACAGCCCCCTCGTGTTAAGTTTTGTAAACACTAATTTGTGACATCTCCTGTGGCTTAAATCAAAGCACTCAAGTAAAAGTAATAATTCGACTGTTAAAGTGAATGTTACAGAAGAAAATGCCTGTCACCTGATGCTAAATGGGTATGACACTGAGCGTGTTTCAGGAGACGCTTCTAATGAGGAGGCACTGGGGAAGTACTGCAGCTGATGCTGTCGCCTCCTGCTTGGCAGAAAGGGAGAATATTGCTTATTTTGAGTCTGTTTTGCATTTTGCTCAGGTGCACATAAAAGGAGGAGAATGACCTGGCTCCTGTAAGTCTTTGTTTGAATGGCAGCTGTGAGATCCACTGGTGCATCTGATCACAGAGACAAAAGCTATGTTTCTGCTCGGTATTGGACACACAGGTGTCTTCCAGTCCTGTAAAACTTACAGTTAAGCAACCAAGAGAGACTATTATCTTAAGTTATGCCTAGATTATATAGTTCTTTTCTGTTTCTTTTTTGTCTGTCTCTTTTTTCTGTTTTTTAACCCAGCTTTTTATTCTTACTGCCATACTCACATTGGATAAATTGAATGCATCTTGTGCGGAGTGCAGAATTGGGGTGAGTGAAAGAGAGAGAATGGAAACAGGACGAGAGATGATGCCCAGGGAGCAGTCTGGACAACTCAGCTGAGGCAGAATGTAAGAAGTGAAGGCAGTAATACAAGCAACATCCCTGCATCTTCAGAGTAGGAGAAGGTGGTTATTCTGTTTCTTTGACCTATGAGTGCACTTGGGCCTCCTAGAGAAGCTGACAGTGAGCAATTGTACAGAGGTACTGTGCAAGTGAAATGCACTGGGTCCTGGGAGATAATTTCTTCTTCTCTTTTCTCTGGACTGCCTGATGGGTACTATGGGGCCCAGCTGCCCCACTTGCTGTGATGTCCTGAGCTGAGAGGAAGCCACTGTTTGTGGAGCTGGTGGAAAGATGCCAGCACTCACCAGCTGCAGCCCTGAGCAGGTATCAGGAGAGCTGCCACAGGGTGTGTGGGCAGAGGCACAGCTGGCCCTGGGGGCACACAATGGTAGCTCTTCTGGTGGACTCACAGCAGCTCCCTCAGGTCACCAATTCCCGCTAGCGAGTAGGTTTGACCTTGTAGGGCAGCTCATGAGTCCAATGGTTAAGATCTGGTTCTGATTCAGAATGAAGCATTGCCATACATTAGCCAGTTATTCCCATTTCTAGCACTCAGTAATCCTTTATTCATAGAATCATAGAATTATTAGGGTTGGATTTGAAGGGCTATAAACCTTTTTGGGTGCTCTTCTGTTAAGAATGTTTCTAATGTCTTTATTTTATTTCCTTTTTAATTTAATTTCACTGCAAAATGCACTTTTCCCTCCCTCACTTCTCTTTTCCTTTATGATTAGGGGAAACCCCATGTAGTAAGTCTGAATGCTTCTATCATGGAAATATTTAGTACCAGCTCTGGCATATTTATGTTGGCTCCCTGATTAGACAATGTGCCAAGCTGTCCTTCGTGGCCTTAATTATCGCAACTTCAGGCCAGCATTGCCTGCTTACAGCATAATCCCACGGCCCAGAGTGAACCCTGAAAATGCTTAATTAAATGACATTCCACAACAGATTAAGGAGTCAGAAGCCCAAGATAAAGAAAAAGGGAGACTGTGCCGATAGGAGTGGCAGGTGCTCTTCCCATTCAGGATAATGGTCTTGACATGGACTGTTTCATTTCGAGCACATTAAAAAAACAACATTAATTGGTAACAATTTGGGGTCTGTTCTTGGCTATTGCACTTTCAGTGCACAGTGATTCAGAGAGATCCCATCTTGGGCTGGAGTGTGAAAGGCACTGTGGACTCTCACTGATTTTACATCAGCTGAGGACCTGCTCTGTGCTCAGGTAATTTGACTGTCTCTGTAATTGTGTCTGAATTATGGCTTAATCATGAAGCCCATTCACAGGAGCGGGCACTGCCGGCCCAGCCGCACAATGTGGCTCGCAGCTCCTGTGGCACTTCACCAGCTTCCCCCAGCACAGAGTCTGGCTGTGCTGAAAAAGGCTGCAGGACAGACATTCTCAAACAGCTTTTACAGCAGTGACCAGAGACTTTGTGTGCTTGGTTTTGTGTACCTGGATGAGGCTCGTTAGCACCGTCAGTGGATCCCTTTGGTGCTTTGCAGTTCTGAAATCCAGGATGAAAGTCACGGTCAGACACCAAAAACCTGTTCCCTTTCTTAAAAACTGTTTATAAAAAGAAAACCTTTTCTCCATGTAAAAACTAGCTTACAGTTATTTGGAGCAGATAGGATCACATTGTGTTAGGGAGCCTTGTGGGAGCCAAAGCCCACATTTAACCACAGATCAACACACAAATACAAATGCTGAGATAACGTCACAGTGCACAGATTAGGACTCCAATCTTCAGCAAATCTGTTCAAAGCAAGGAGATGGCAGTGTGTGGGGCACGTGCAGCATACTGAGCACGTCTCATTCAGAGGCCCATTGATGAAGGCAGTTATTACTAATATTGTGGGTTATCATACTATTCCTCAATTATTTGCTCCAACAACTCTCTTGTTTTGGCTGAATAAACTGGCTCTGCAGAAGCTGACCTGGCTGTGATTTATTCTTTGCAAAGAAAAGTGGATTGTGGGTGAATGCTGTGATGTTTCCAGGGGTTTGGTTTGTATGGTTTATGTCCTTCTGTAGTCCTAATATAATTTCAGCAATTAAACTACAGGAGGCAAGGGAGTGAGTTAAATGAACCTGCTAACAGAGACAGTCATCAGAGGAAACAAAATGCAGAGGGTCTGAGCGAGGATGGTCCCTAGCTGGTGCCTGTGGTTGAGGGTAGGTGAAGTAGTCCCAGGCTAATCCCAAGCTGATCCCATATGTTGCCTCCAATACAAAATATACCACATACTTTGACACTACTGGAACCTTTGGGTGCATAGAGGCAAAGATTTGTTTATATTTGATAGCAGAAGCAAGGCAGATTATTCCTAAACTGCATCAGCTAAGCTGTGCGAGGAAGCGTAGCACATCATTTTCCTATCTCTGAAATGGAGAAGATTTTTTTGCTGAGCCAGGGCTATTCAAGTGATGAGTTTTTAGCATGAGAGAGGTCTCTCACTGCAGTTCAGAGGGATATGTGTGCTTAACCCCTTACCCTGTGACTAGCCAAGAAGGGGGTGCAGAGCAGCAACCCAGAGCATGTATCAGCATTAAACCAGCCCTAAACCTGATCTCTTCTCCTCTGAAATGCTTTTACAGAGTCATCATCTGCCTGAATACTTCATGACTTTACCCAGAACAGTGCATTTACCAACATTAACATTTATCACCTTCTCTGGCAGCTTTCCTTTTTGCAAATGAAAAGTAAAAGAGTTTAAAAGAAGCAAGTGAAATCTGACCAAAAAAAGCCTCTTTTTAGGTATTCCATGGAGGAATAATCCAGGGCAATATGTGTAGCATAAGAATTTTTCTTTACCCAGAGGTATTCTATGGTTGGAGTCAACATGTCTGCACTGGTTCCTGTTCAGAACTTCATATGTAAAGAAAGCATCGCCTCAGATTTTCTTTCTTTATTATGTTTACTATTGCTCTCTGAACTGAAAATTCATCTTGTTCCAGTCTGAAGACACAGTTCTGCAGTCATTAGAGCATCCTCAGGTTCTCCCATGATGTGTCCGAATCATCCAGCAACCTGAAGATCTTGGATGCTTTGCTGTCCAGCTGGGTAGGTCAGACAGAGTCAAAGCCTGGAGATCATACCTAGTTCAGTCTTTGTGAGGTGTATGTTCACAAACTAGGACTCCCCTCATCTGCAGTAGAGATTTGTGGGGCTGAAGCCCCAGCCTGAGCAAAGCACGTTACCCAGCACCCAGCTGAAAGCCTCCTTTATGACTGGAGCAATATAAAAGTCTTTAGATCCAATCTTCAGCCTTGAAAGTGCTTCTTTGAAGTCTGTAGGCTTGCACATGTCCTCCAGACTTTCATTTAGTGCACTAGGGTTTTTTGGTAGGGTTTTGGTCTGGTATTTTTAAGATTTCAGGTAAGATTTCAACAAACTGGGGATGTATCAAAGTATAAAATACTTTGTTTGAGTCTTAATCAATCCAAACTGTTCTCTTAAGAAGGAAAAATAAAGTCTGTTAAAGCAGGCCAGACACTTACAAGGCAGCAGATGTTTCTCTTTATTGTCAGAACAGCAATCTTTATTAAATACCAAAGAAAGCCCTGTAAATCCAGGAAGGCAGTTGAGTCTATGCTAAGGACACCTCTTCCTCAGGCCAAACAGTCTTTTCTAAGTAATTTGTTTTTCCTGCTGATCTTTCAATGGTGTTTCTGTGACATAAAAGCAAAAGGGAAAATGAATATTTAACTGTGGAAATAGCCTGATAATTTGAGCTTAAAAGGAGAATGTGGGAAGAAGGGAAAAAAGCAGGATGATGCTTTTCACACATGTGCTGAATTCTCCTTGGTGCCAGGAGTAATGTGGGACTATTCCAGGGGACTCATGGAGATGCCTAAGATTCAGCAGTGAGCTAGTTTTTCTGGTCACAACACAGTTAATGGCCAGGCATATCTTCTCCCAAGAACATGTCTGACAGAAAGCAAACAACACGTTCTTATTGCCTGGGAATCACAGAGCAAGGTCTCCTTAGGATGGAGAGAGCTCTTTCGGAGCTGTCTGGAGAGCACTGGGTGTAATGAGTCTGGTAGTTTTCATTAGCATTGCTAATGGCATCTTCCACTTTTAAGAAATAACAACAAGGTTTCATGAATTAATAAAAGGAGATTGTGATTGACTGAACAAAGGGTGTGCCACTCCGTGCAGCTGGTTTGTTTTAACTAGGTAATGTCCATAGATGCGGCGTTAATTTAATTCTCAGTTGAAATACTCCAGAGGAAATGTCAGATCAATAATGTAGAAAAGGGCAAAGATTTGCTAAGCCTGGCTGGTTTGCGTATGTTAACTACAGTGAGATAGATATGGATAAATGCTGAACATTAAGGTGAGTAATCACAACTGTCTTGGGTGTCTGAAAAATTTTTTCTGCATAAATGCTGTAAAAACCAAACATGTTTCAGGCAAGAAGCTGGGTGTTAAGGTAACAGGTTGTTATTTCATGCACAGCTCTGCAGCTGACATCCACAGGTTTGATTTTTTTTCTGGAAGAAGATAAAAAGCCTCATTTCAAGCATTGTCCTATCATCTATAGTGTGGTGTTGGGAGTCTCTGTGCCTATCCCTCCTCCAAGGTCCTGCACCAATACAACTTCAAGCCAATCGTCATATGTGTGTATCAGCACTAGCTCTCGGTGGTTTTAAATCTTAGTTTGTGGCTGGATTTTACCTGTTTTGCCATAACACTGTGTGAATGCATCCCCTACTCACTTGAGACTGTGACCCATGGGAAACGGTAAGAAGAGGAGGAATCTGCCTGTGCTCCAGAGTCAGCATGAGCTTTCTCTGCATTAGGGTTGTTCTGATCAGCTTTACAGGCTTCTCTGCCTCCCTGAGCCCTTGTACCTGCCAGCACTCCAACAGCATCTTGGAGCTGGGAAGGACCACTCAGCTTTTTGAATTCACACTTGAAGATCCAAGTCTGGATCATCATTCTGACTTGAGCCCATCACAGCCATGAAGATGAATCACATCCCATGTGTAAACAGTCATAAAACAACCTGAGGTTTGGGTAGGTCCTACACTACTTGTGAGATTTCCACTGGACTGCGTAGCAAAGGTGCTCCAAAAACAAATCCTACCTCTCCCTGCCAAAACTCACTTCTCTTACCAGCAGCTGTG
Source organism: Serilophus lunatus (assembly GCA_013399895.1). Lineage (NCBI taxonomy): Eukaryota > Metazoa > Chordata > Aves > Passeriformes > Eurylaimidae > Serilophus > Serilophus lunatus. The sequence goes on along the minus strand of VXBA01000861.1, from coordinate 1,622,859 downwards.
CTCAGCTGTGGCCACAGCTGGCATGCTTTCCTTTCAACCAAGAACAGACATCTTTCTTGGCCTTTGGGCCTGAATCTAAAATATTTGACAGTTGCACAGTAACTTTTCCATGCAGTCTTTGCTGGATCACTCTGAAACCTTGAAGGTTTTTTTATTTAAATAACACTATCTCTTCCAGTACTGAGAATGAGGGCTCTCCCAGAACCAGTGCGTGTGTGTGGAGCCTATGGGAACACTGCGATTTAAGAATTGCCAAAACAAACAACAGGTGCCTGTGTTATTTTGCAAGTAGGAGCTCCTCAAATATCAGACTTTGGCAGAGGATAGACTTCCTTACCACACTGATCTTCTTACCCCAAAGGCCCCTGGGAACCTGGGTGGTGTATTTATGCTAAAGGATGCTGAGTTGGAAAATATTTTGAAACCACCTTTGATGAAGTCTTTAAAGTGCCTTCCCAGTTACTTGTTTCTTTGCTCAATTTCTGCTTTCAGCAACAGTATGGATCAGTATCAGGTTTAAGTACAATTGAAGTAGGCACAGGCTGACTCAGAGCACCCATAATAGCCTTTTTCCTAGGGGCTTGGCTTACTTACTGCAGAGAATTGAACATGGGTGTAGCTACACTGAGGTCTGTACCAGTACAAACCTGTGGTTCAGAAACACGGTGAGATTGGAGAAAATGCTTACACTGATGCAATGAGCCCTCATCCAGGAACTGTGCAGGATGTCCAAGGAGAGTTTGTCATGCTGGTGACTAATGGTAGGTGTGCTGCAGTAGAGTGGGACTGTTCAGAGCAGTCCTTCCAGTGGAGCTTCTTCACTTCTCCAAGGGATAGAGTACCAGCCGCTGACTTTTTTGGGGAACTAATAAAACCAAGGCCCTCCAAAGAGCCAGCTCATGCCTCAGGACCCACCCATCCAGTATTTGCCATATCACAGTGCTGGTTCCCAACAAGGTGACAATGGACAGGATCTATCCCCTAAGTGACAGAGAGCCCCTGCCTGGGTAGGACAGTGTGGGATATGTGTGTTGCTGCTTCCCCTGGTGTTCTCTGGGAACGCAGGAGCTTTGGAATGAGCTGTGAGCAGCCCGGTGCCTCCACCCCCAGTGTCAACCAGCCTCTTACTGGGCTGCTCCCAGCTGCGTGTTAAAAGGAAGAAAGAAAAGAGCTGACAGAGCTGGAACTGCTTTAAGGTGGAACTGAAACAATAGCTTGTGGCCGTCTGAATCAGTTCCCTTGTTCCATGAATTTGACTCAGAGCTGAGTATTTCAGAGTCTCAGAAAGAGAAGGCTTATTTCAATTTTGGTTCTACTAATGGGCAAAGGTCACAGCAGCTGGGAGGAGGGGGGAAATGAAAGGCATAGACTTGGCTATGTTTTCTCTGAACCAGCTTCACTCGTTCCTGGTTACGATATCAGCAGAATAATAGCTGATACTGAGCAAAGCCAAGAAATGAAATTAACACATGCAAAATTACATTACAGCCGTGTCAGGAGTCCTGCTGCCCAGCAGCATGAGCAAAGAGTCCTGGTTCAGAGTAACAAGGACAGTGAAAGAAAGCTGATCGCTCAGAGCAGAGCACCTCGCTCTGCCATGCATAGCCTGTACCTGCATCCCTTCTCACTTGGGCACCTGCAGCTCTGCCCATGGGGCTGAAGAGATGCTCTGCTCCATATGCACTCATAGCTCAGCCTTTTCTCAGCCTCCCATAGTGCTTTAATGTGCTGTAAATCCAAATTTCAAACATGCCAGCAGGCTCAAGGCTCAGTGTGCAGATCTGATGCTCGAGCTTCTCCAGGGACTTGGCTAACTTTCAAGAGCATTATCATTCCATCCCATGAGAGCTGCATGGGAGGAGTAGCCAGGACTCCTGATAATGCAGGGTTATGGCAGCCAGCCTTAGTGGCCAGGCTTCACCTCACACCCAGACTAACGGCTTCAACTACTCTTGGTCTTCTCAGGGCTCCAAGTCCTGTTTTGGTCTCAGAGATGTTGCAGAGCTCTGCTCCTTCTCAAGGTGATTTATAGCCGGATCGCTATTTGTCCATCCACCCACAAGTGAATGTTTTAATTTCCAAAGTGTCATCTCTAGGATCTGTCCCTGAGGTTTCTGACAACACTTTGTCTTGCAAACACATTAACTTGAGGATGGTGTCCAATGAAACCAAGAGCTCACTGACCTTGTCAAACGTCCCAAACTGTGTGCTGGAGGTACTGCACATCCCTCTGCACCTGTCCAAGGAAAGTATAAAACTCAGACTGATACGTGGAACAAAGAATGACACAGAAGAATGTGTTTTATGTACATTAATAATCACAATAAACCTTCTAAGGAACAGTTATATCTGAGGAGATTAGAAGAGCTGATGGGATACAATAGCCATAGAAACCTTCTCTTTTGCTTCTCGGTGGCAGTAGCATCACCTCACTGGGCTCATGCCATGTCAAACCAGGTGTTAGCACTGGGATGTGTCCTCCACACTGTGAGATGAGCCCCCAGGGAGCTGTGCAATGCAGCCCAAGCTGCTGGCACAGTGATGGGCATGGTGCCACTCCATCAGTGCTCATCTCTGCTACCACCAGGGCTCCAAAACTCATCTGGCAAGGTCATGTCTTGGTATTGCCTGGGCACACCTCCCTGGGTGACAGGCAGGCATAGGCAGAGGTATGGAGGGGAGCAGGTAGGTGATGCTGGATGCTGTGCAAGAAGATGCTGCCCGTGACCTGAGCCCGACTCTTGGCAAGGATGTGTTCTGCCTGGGCACCAGCCAAACCTATGCTGTGTACCACCCATTCCACATTTCCTGAGCACTTCCTTTGGGGCACACCTAACCCCGGAGACACAAATATCTGCCTGGAGGTGTCATGGATCCTCTGACCCTTGTGGAACACCTTTCACAAGTTCTCTGCCCAAACCCCAACTTTTGGAGAGACTTTTCCTCAAAATAAACCCCAGGTTTTCCGTGCACTCCTTCCCCCGTATGAAACCTCAGGGCAATAACCCAGCAGCATGCATTTCTCTGTCTCTGATCACCTAATCAGAGTTTACATCTGATCCAAGTTTATCCTGGAGGACAGAGGCTCAACCCCCAGGCCAATGTGCCCAACGGCCTTTGCTGTGCAGCATCTGGCAGTAGCCTGGCAGGGCTGAGGAGATGCTGGCAGGTGGTGAGGCAAGTGCTGGCCAGGATCTCCCACCTGCTCCTCCATTTTCAGCTCCACAGGGTCTGCCTCGCAGTTTGTCCCGCTGCTGGTCCCAGCAGCTGAAAGCTGATGAAAATCTGCCAACACACCCACTTTGGCACCTATGGTTCTGGTGTGGAAGGCAGGTTTGCACAGAGACAGGAGATTAATACAAGTATTCCCATGATGTGGTTAATGATCTAATTTACTTCAGAGGCTCTTGGGATGGTGCTGACACTCGCTTTAGTAGTTGAAGTGTTTAATGTGTTCTCCAAGGCACTCTCTAAACACAGATAGAGCTGAGCGACACAAATGTTATTTGCAGAATGTTTTAGGGTTAACATGGTCCAGAGCCATGCAATCAAATGATGGTGAGTGCTAGGAATGATTCTTCAAGAGGATCATGATTTGACAAGGGGTCGTGATTATTAAATACATCACAAATCCCTCTCTCTGTATTTTTCATACCTTTTTCTCAAAGTATTACTCATATAATTTTCCCTCTGGAAGTTATTACGGGTGACTCACCTTTAGCTCCAGTGAGCAAACATGACCAAGTGTTTATTCTGTTCACAGCTGAGCAATTTTAAGCCCAGATCCTGACCTTAAGAATGTCTCTGAGCAAGGCTGGTGGGTAAGACAGTACACCACCAGTCCCTGGAGCATTGTGACTCACAGGCATATTTCTTATTAAAATGCTTCTGCTTTTAACTCGAGGCAGTTGCATCTTGCTGACCAACATCCACAGTGAATTTCCCATCCTACTCTGAGCAAGTGTTGGGCTGAACTCCCAACAACTCCCCAGGTGCCTGCTGCTGCCAAGGAGAGACATCAGCCTGGGGCTTTTGTTGCTGTCCCACCCAAGTGCTGGAGGAAAATGAGATGGGAAATGCTTATTTTCTTCCATAAGCAATTAATGTGTCAAGATGGGTCCACATATTGCTTCAGGGGGTGAATAAAAATGAGCATCCTTGGGGCAAAGGGAGAATATGAAGCAAGGTCTCAGCTTCTCACCATGGCTGCTGCCCTCCACTCCTAGCCCCAGCCAAAGGCCAGTTGGATAGGATATTCCCTTTGGATCAAGCTCAGGTTTGGTGGTTTTGTTTTGTTTTGTTTTGTTTTTGTTTGTTTGTGGGTTGTTTTTTTTTACCTTGGCACTTGAGATCAGCAAATTCATTTTGCAGTGACAGCTAAGGGAGGGCAGAGCATGTGCTACTGACCTGCTTGTGAAAACCTCTTTGTCGCCTGCTGTTAATCTGAGCAGTTTTGAAGGCTCTCAGTGCTTTTGTCTTGTGTTTTGTTTTCAGTTTGGGTCTCGCCACCAATCCCACATGGTTTCCTGGCTGGCAGAATAATCTCTAAGTTTAGCAAATGGAATGCTTGTAGGATGTCAAATGAGCAGGTGAGGGAAACCTCACACCCTACAAGTGGGGAGTGCCTGCAAAGGAAAGAAAATAAAGCAGTGCAAAGGCTGGTGTTACAAACATTCTTCTGGGAAATTTGCAGAGAGGAAGGGATGTTGGCAGGGGACCAAGAACTCTGGGTCCTTGCATTGGTGTTTATTGCTTCAACGAGAGATAAAGGGTGAGCAGTGACTGAGGTGTGCACTGGGCTGGGAACATTGCAGCCCCTGCATCCCCCATTGCCCCAGAGCTCTGAGAAAAGCAGCAGAGTCACTTGGAGACAAAAGTGTATCCTGTGCCGAATGTACCTAAAACTGGCTGGGAGGAGGTTTAGGCTTAGGAACTGGTGCCCTAAGATCTTCTGAGCCATAGAAGTGAGGTTTAATTATTACATAATTGACGAAGATGGATACAATTTGTCTCAAATGATGAGAGGAAGGATGGGAGACTGTGGTTGGTGGAAGTACAGCTGGTAAACTCCCATTTAAGCCGGCATAAGAAGTTGTCAGCCTCATCTGTAGGAGTTAAAGGAGTGGTCTTTCTGGCGTGGTTATGCCTTATCCAGGTGTGTGTCCACACAGTGGAGGATGTCACCTGTAAGCTGTCACAAGCCAGGCTTTCTCGCTCATGGACAAGGCTTTGGAAATTGCCCTCCATTGTGCTTCATGGGGTAAGGCTTCCAGGAAGACAGGAGTAAGGTAACATGTTACATTTTAAGTGGCTTTATAACGTGGGAAATTGCCTTTTGAGAGGGTCAGAGGAGGAATAAAGCAGAGTAACTGTTATTCTCTGAGACTTAAACACTGTGACAAAGCTGCTGTGAGGAGACTGAAAATTTTTGTCAGGAAAATGAGTTGCCTTAATCTCTCATTACCTTCTGTTATAATACATGGTTTAAAAACATGTTAGTGTTATCTTTGCATGATATAGGAAGCAACCATGTAATACCGTCTCTTTGAAGGTTGTATTAGAGCTCCCTATCTCTGCTCAAGAAGCTAAAAGGTCAAATCCCAGCTGATATCTCAGAGGAATTGTAAAACTGCTGAACAGATGTTAAGCTGAACCTCTGATCTGGGGTGTCCCTCCCATGGCTGTGCTGTAGATGCTCATGATAATAGCCCTCCAAATTAATTTGTCTGTGGTCCCCTCCTTGCTCGTGAAATTAGAATAACAGCAGTTTCTTATCTTGTAGATCAGCCCAGGAAAAGTTATGAAGGAGTGATGATAGGATCTGTATCGGTGCATATGGAAAGATGAGAGGCAAAGAAATCAGTAGGATCGAGTTTAGGGTTGAAATGCAGCAATTTGGTGTTCAGAATTTGTAATACTCTGTGAAAAGCTAATCAAGTGGTTTCGGTGTTGCAGCTTGTTGAGCAGAAATGTTTCAGTGAGGGTGCTAAAATGTAATTAGTTGAACTATTGCAGTTGAATTGGCTTTGCCAGCAGCTCCCAGGGCCGCTTCCTTGTGTTCTGTGCTCTGGACGTGCTGCTGGGAAGGTGCAGAGCACCGAAGCTCCTACTTACCTCTCTGCTTCCCAGATCTGTCTGTGCCAGTCCTTGGCACTTGGTGTGAAATGTTGGCCTCATTTGCTAACAGCTTTGGTCTATCCATACCTGAGACAAGATTATTAATATGATTTTACATCCAAGGATGACTGAGGTTAATTGAGATTTGTAAGGTGCTGAGATCCTGCAGCAATGAGCATGGTAGAAAGTGGAGGTAGCACAAATGTTGGTATTTGTGGTCAGATTTTTAAAAACAAGTCTGGAAATCTAGAAAATTTTAAATGTAATTGCTGGGGGAAAAAAAAATAAATTTTACACTTCTTTACAAAAAACCCTTCTGCCTTTCCTCTTATCTGATGGTAAAGCAGATCAAACAGAACACTTTCTGATAAGGGTCATATATTTGCCAAGTGTTTAAACAAACACCTGCAAGCCTTACCTTCAATATTTGCCTTTAGAGGTGACTGGGGACAGCAACTGCAAGTGCCCAGGAGCCCTACAAACCTTGAGGAAGGGGCATGGAGCCTGAATGGAAATGGAGAATTCCATGAGTATGCATCTACATGGAGTTAACTTTCTGGTAGTGATGTTAAGAACTCATGAAGTGGGCTATGTTGTGTTGGAGGAAACACAACCAGTTTCCAAGAGGCCGATAGAAGACAGGACACATTTAAAACACCAGTGAGTATTCCATGAAGCTTTGCAGGAAGGTTCTTCCCCAGGAGTTTGTCTCCTTGCCAGGTTATTCAGGATGGCCCCTGAGTGCTGCCCTGCTGCATCTCCTGCCCTTAAGTCAGGAAAATGAATCTGATGGTGACTTTCTGCTACTTGAATCCTAATCCTGGAAGAAACCTGAGGTGGGCCTGGACCACCAGTGGGTCTGTCTTCTCATCCCCAGCCCAGGAACAGCACCTTCAGTATTACTTTTTGGTTTGCTTACTTGACTTGGTTTTGGTTTGTTGTGGTGTTTTGGGGGGTTTTTTTGGTGTTTTTTGTTTTAATTTCTTATTTTTATTTTTATTTTTTTAAGAAAAGATGATGCCTTTGATTGGGAACTCAGAAATAGGTGTGCAAATGAAAGGCTTGTTTCTGATAAAATGCATTGAGAATAGTGTGAGGAGAGAACAGGGTGTGCTTGAGCAGCTTATGTCAGATCTGTTTGATATGTTCTTCAGGATGGTGAGTGTAGGGATGTGTTTGCACACACCGGTATTTGTCTGTCTCTGGTTTGCTTTCTATAAGAGAGAGGTACTATGAGATAGAAAGGCAAAATGGAAACTGGGATGCTTGGAGCTTGTGTAATTAAAGTTCCAAAACTTATGCCATAATCTAATGGAAACTAGCATTGTAGTATGTGCCAGCATACAAAATTTCTTGTCCTGGCTCTGCTGCAGACAGACTGGGTAACTTTGATCGATGCTTCACTGCTCTATCCTTCTACCTCTGGTCCTTCAGTGGTTCTGTGCTGATCTCTGACCTTGTGCAGCTGTTTAACTGAGGAAGAGGGGAATTGCCTTATGTTCAGAGGTGCCCTCACACTCCATGTTCCACCCTGCATGCCCAGCCCACCATTCCCAGGGGAAAAGGTGCTCTTGTATTCCTACAGTGGTGCTGTGCAGGGAGCAGCATAGTCTTCAGGTAATGAATGATGTAAGGCGCTCTGTAGCCACCCTGTGCAATGACAATTTGGTTGTGTATTGCTGACCCCGTGTAGCTGTGCAGGGGTGACAACTGGTGTGGTGATCCTTGGTCACAAATGGGGCAAAGCTGGAATGAGCCCCTGGACCTTGGTTCCCCTGCAAGTGCCTGGCTGGCCAAGGAGCATCACCTGCCCCAGGGCATCATGCCCAGGATGTGTTTGGTCACCTTGAGGCAGGTCAGCAAAGGGCTGGCACCATGTTCCTGTGGGTTTCCCTGGGGGGCACAGTCACGAGAGCATCAGGCTTTATGGCAAGGACTGGTGTCAGCAGCAGCGGGGTCTGCAGGGCTGCCCAGCCGGACTCATCTCATTCCCATTTTCTTCTCTTCAGTAGCACAAAATGAATCCCTCAGAAGTGGAGTTAACTAAATAAACAAATATGGAGCTATTTATTTTCTATTGTCATAGAAATGCTGTGGGCTCAGGCAGGATTTTGTATTCACTGTTCACATCTGCAGCCCTGCTGTGCTCGGGGTGGGGGAAAGACTATGCCTTTTATTTGCTCTAGCCTTGCCAGTAAATCAGATGGGAAGGATCCCACCCTGAAGCCACCCTTCTCAAAACACTCTTCCCTTTTCTCTACAGTCCTAAGGGAGTGGAGCCGCACCATCCACATGGTAAACACTGGTTGTAAGAAAAACAAACACTTTTTCCTCCCTGGGTTGGGGGGAAGAGAGAAGAAAAAGGCATTAGCAATGTCGTTTTTCCCTCCGAGCTAAAATAACAGCAGTGAGAGCTGAGGATGCAGCTGTGGTTCAGAGGGGGTTTATTTTTATTTTTTTAATACACCACTGGGAGTTCAAACAATGTGTCAGTGATACGCTGCCTTTTGTAGAGAGCAGCTTCTTTGTCTCCACCCTCTTTGGGTTTCTTCTTTTTTTTTTTTTTTTTTTCTATTTTCTTGAAGCATTTTAGTCATCCTGTTGAACACATAGCTCATCTGGATAAAAGCCTCTGCTGTGACATCCACAGCCTGGATCTGCAGAGTTGTTTGTTTCAGAGCAATAGTCTGGGAGAATTTATTGAACTGGCATTGCCTCCCCCTAAACTCCCATGTAAATTAATGAAATGCATGTTCTGTGGCACTTGTTAAAAAGCAATAAATCCTGTCTTGCATTTATTGCTTTGAAGGTAAGGAAAAGAGAGGATTTAGGCTTGAGGTAGGGTGGCTGAAGACACTACTTCCCTTGGTACTCTATATCAAAGTGCTTTTTTTTTGGCAGCCAAAGCAGCGTGAAAACCCAAAAATGTCCCTGGACCAAGGAGGTCTGATCCTGTCAGCTGTCACCCACCAAAGCCCCATCTTAGGTGAATTCAAATCCTGTGCATTCATCTGGAGGCAACACATCTCCTTGTAAATCCTGGCCCAGGCTCACAGAGATACTCCAAAAGCAATGAAATGGGGATTTTTGTGGACTGACTGACTCTCTATATCTATAGGCAGCTCGCTGCATCTTGACACTTTGTGATTAGTGTGTGAGATGTTAGTCCACACTTAGCGGCGCCTGAGTATGTCTCAGGGCTTTGCAAATCCTGATTAAACAAACCCTAATTAATGGCTTTTTAATTTTTTAATTTTTTTTTTTAAGTCCCCGCATTGTCAGGATGTGGTAAAGCCACTTTCTTAATCTCTGAATCTGCTGAATCAATGGCAGTGCTGCAAACAGAGCCAGGTGCCCTCGAGCTGATCACAGCCCATGGCTACAGCATGAGGGCCAGGTAAATCCTGTCCCTCTCTCCTAGGGCCTGGCCTGGGCTGCCCTTGGAGGAGGGCTAATATGTATGAGCAATGATCCGGGCTTGTCTCTCTTCTCCAAGCTGGCAAATGATCCCGGTGCAGAAGAGAGGAGGGAACCCAGCACTGCAGGCCTCCTGGGTTCAGTCCTGTGGATGCAGCAGCTCTCACTAATGGAGGCTCCTCCTGTGTGCCAGGAATGCCTCTGCAGTGTACACACAGGTAGGAGGCAGAAGCAGGGCTGCTGAGCATTCTGAGCATTTATGTCTTTGAGAATGCTCAGTAGGTTAATGGAATAAGTGCATAGCAGAAACGGGATGGTAGGAAGAAAGACTTCTAACCAAAAAATACAATTTCTGCCTTGCCTATGGCCTCTGCTGCACTGCCAATTTGAATCTCAGAAAAATCAGGAGGTATTCCTGGAAAGAGGAGGTGCTGCCTCTGTCCTCCTTAACCTGACCACCTCTCTTCTCTTAGTCTTTGACTTAAACTTATTTCTGTTTGGCTGACCAGAGGAAAGTGCAATTTCATAGGCTGTGCCTAAGGGATGCCTTGGAGAACATTTGGTAATATTGGACCTTCATAGCAGGAGACGAAGACAAAGTAATAGAGGCACCAGCTCCCACAGCATTCTGAGTGAGCCTGAGCCCTTGGGTGACACCTTGCTGTAAGGGAACAGGGATGTGTTTACATGTATTTAACCCTTATGAAGAATGAAGAACAGGAATGACTGTGAGGATGTGGTTAATAGCTTTTCTTTGAAACCACAAACCCCAATATATTTTTTTATTTTCTGGAATATTGCAAAACAGACTTGGCTTGTGGGATTTTCTGTGAATCAAACTTCAGTAAGGACTGGCTGTACGTACCACAAATACTGGCGAGGGGTCCAGATGCTGGGCTTAGAGGTGTTGTTTTGGAGTGCTGCAGGTTTTTTCCATCCAGCTGCTTTTGTGGCTCTGGAGAAAGCAGAACAGAGTGACCTGGGCAGAGCAAATTGGGTTCTCTCAAGTTAGCCCAGAGTGGGTCCAGTGGAGTGGCAGGAACCTTGCCACACACACAAGGTTAGACAGTGAAAATAGATTCATTTCTTATCACTGCATGCAGCATATTTTGCAACTGGGTTTTAAGTCTTCCTGTTGCAAAGTGTGCTTGGCACTGCAAAAATGTATATGTATGTGCTCAGACAAAAGAGACCAGACCAAATGTCACCCTCTTGTCACCATCAATGCAGTTGGCATTAGCATTTGGCAGCAGGATGCTCTTGAGCATCCTCAGCAGAAGCTTCTACAAATATGGGCTTTGTGCCCATAAAGGCCTAGACTTTCTGTTTAGATTTGGTGATTTGGAAACTAGTTGCTCACCATAGAAAGCCTCTTAATCCATGTTTCCCTGAAATGAAGCACCTACCGGAAGGGATTTTCTTTCTTCCTCTGCATCAGAGAAGGCCTAAAATGGCTGTGAGAACTGCATGCTATCTTTCCCTGCCAATAACCCCCGATAGTAATCATAGCCACGTGGTCAGTGCCCTTGATCCCAAATTTGTCATCATGCCTTACAGCTCACATAGCCTTGGCGCTGTCTTCCAGCTGGAGTATTAAGCCTGATGACAGATGCCAGCTCTTCCCGCTCCAATTGTGGTCTCTGGAGTAAGTGGGATTTTGAATGTTTTGTCAGCTAAATAAGGACTTCAGTGTCATGTTGGGAAAGGCGATGGCTACTTTGCCCAGATGTGTTTGATCCTAGTGTGAGGATGGGCTTTGACACTCAGTGGTAGCTGGAGCAGTTAATGTGGAGATATGATAGCGTGCAGGGGGGTCATAACCCTGCTTGGCTCCTGGGATCCAAGTGCCTGTGGGCACTGGAGACCCTAGGCAGGACATTTCAGCAGGGTTTGTCCCTCTTCAGGGATGCTCTATAACCAGCAGCCAAATGTTGAAAATGATTTATTTTTTTTCCTTTACCTTATTTATTTATTCTGGGAAAAGACTCATTCCTTGTATTTTTATGGAACAGTGGAGGCTAATTCTAAGTGCCTGAGGCTTTAAAGTAAAATAAAAATTAAAAAAAAAAAAAAAAAAGGAAAAGGTTTAATTCTGTTTCCAAAACATCCCTATGTTTACTTCAGCAACAAAAGTCTTGACTCTTTCTGTGAAACAAATTATTACCTGGTAACAGCAAGGAAAGCAATTTCAAAGTCTTTTCCAGGTATCCAGAAAATGACAAAGCAAAGTTACAGCTTGAAACTTAAACCCCAAACCACTTCTGAATGGCAGGTTTGAAATCAGCTGAGGTGAGAAGATGCCTGAGTATGCTTATTTTGTAGGTGGATTAGCAGCAATGAAGTGTAGTGTTTCCTGCCTTTTGGAAGATTTTTAGTGGATTGGCTGATCCTGATCTCCCAGGGTAATGAACAAGGATGGGAAATGGTGCCTGCAGCTCCAGGGAAGGAGTGGAGAGAAAGGAGGCAGGAGGAGAAATAAATTAGCAGGGATTAGAGACTGGAGGTGGCTCCTGTGGTCAAAGGACTTGCTAGGAGGTTACCTCTGCTGATGTGATAGGGTTGTGCAGGTGCTCTAGAGAGCATCCCATATCTATTACCACCAGGAACCCAGGGACAACTGAAACGTAAAGGTCTGCTTTTAAACCAAACAAGCAATACTGGCCCAATACTTTTTCGTATTTCTCCGAGGTGTAAAAGAGCCCTGAAAGTGATGTTTTTCTCATGTTGCAGCCAAAAAGCATGCAAGAAAGAGCCTGCTTTTCTCTTCTCCTGTTTGCTATTGATGAACCAGAATTGTTCCAGTCTGACACTGTTTCCTCCAAGGATCCCCAAAACCTGAACAAACTTCACTTTCCCTCTGTATCTCATGCCTAATGTAAACTTTACAGATTTCCCTATGATGTGTCAACTTTTTGGGGGCTGAGGACCTCATAGGGCCTGGGCTCCCTCCCTTAAGCCAGGAAGGATAACACCAAATGTTTACTTGGAGCCTTTCCCTGGGAGCCAGGGCTCACATCTGATGGAAACCCTTGAGCTTGCACTTGACTAAACATTAAAGCCTCATCTCCTTTGAAGTAAGAATCCTTCTTCCCTCCTTTTTGTTGAGAGATTTATAGCCTGGCTCAGAGCTGGCTGTGATGCCATGATGTCATGGTATGTGATGAAATCTGTGCTGTGCTCCCCAGAGCTCACCTCAAGCCTCTCCTGCACACATACAGATCCTTGGATATTAAGCCAGCAAGAGGTGTCAAACCCAGCTGTGATATACAGCACTGTCAAACTCTTCCTTGTGCTACATTTCTTAACCTTGGTCACTTGGCTGGTGTTGCAGCATGAACTGCAAAGTTCAGTGCTGCTGGATTTATAGTGGGCACAGTGATCTGCAGTGCACATGTCTCATCCCAGTAAATATTCTAGGGGGAAAAATAAAACATAACTTTCTGATCTGTTTGTCTCCAAGATCTTTAGGGTATTTTTTTTTAATGGGAAGTTTGAGCTGTAGAAATAAACTAACTCTGAGGCTAATTTGCATTTCTTTGGGTTTCCCCCCATCTCTTTGGCTGTTGGAGTGAGAGAGACCTGTATGCTTTGCCAAGAAAGATGGATGTTGATCAGTGACACTTAACTTCTTGTGTCCTGTCCCTTGAGAGTCATTGATGAGATTTGGGAATTGATGCATTTGAACACTGGGATTTAATGCCTCCAAGCTGTTCAGAGCACAAATCAGCCCCTAGACTGCATATTTTAAGTAAATTGGTTACAAAGCAGATCTGCCTAAACTCGTGGGAGGCCCTTTGTGTGGACACTCCTAAATCAGTTTAAGAGTGGCTGGTATTGATTTTAACTTAATGTGGTTTGTTACTGAAGTAAGCTGGATCAATAGTGCTAAATAGGTGCCATTTCTTGCGTTGACTATGGTATGGAAAACTTCCATAGAAAAGCAGAAAGGAAAAAAGATTGAATTTGTTCTTTTATTGCTTCCCAGTGTTTGTTTAGCATTTTTCACTGACAGTTTTGGGATTTTCTCCCCAAAGGATACCACTGTAAATGGCTCTTTTGAGGGAGTAATAAAGAAATCCTGAATCTTAACTGACCTTAACAGGGTATTTCTAGGGATGCACTTATTTATCACCTTTACCTTCGAGCCAGGAGCTCATGTAGAGAACCAGCACCAAAAGCTGAAGGAAGGATGTTCTATTGTTTATGTTGTGCCTAGAGCTGTGCTTTGCCTTACCATTCTACATGGCCCCAGGAAAATGAAGACCCTCAGTCTCTATTACCCATGTGTATTGATGGCCGTGTGTAGCATGTATAGAGATTTTCTTGCACTAATGAAATTAGGAGAGAGCAGAAGCACATTTGAGGATTCCCTGTGTGCAGGATTATAGCTCTTCTGCCAAAAGATCTCTGCAATTCACAGAATCATAGCATTTGAGTTGAAAGGAATCCTCAAGATTTATCAAATCCAACTCCTGGCCCTGCACAGAACCATCCATACAGTTGAGTGAGAGGAGCAGAATCTGGTGTCCCACCAGGAAAGAAGGAGTGGAGGATTGTATGATGAGAATGAGCTGTCACATCTCCTCCTTAGGATTCAGGTTCCATTGAATCCAATGAGGATCTTTGCCTTCAATCTCTCTGCATTCAGCCCTTGCTGTCAGTGCTGTGGGTTTCCCCCTCATGCATTATGCACTAGCTTTCCTTTCTCCTTGCCTCTGCAGCACTGCTGGGTTCAATGCTGTTATCATAACCCTTTGAGTTTAGCTGCTAAATTTCATTTATTGTAACTGTCAATTATGGATCCATGCTGACCATCAGAGCCTTGTGTTGAGTCTGTCCTGGCCCCTGTGGAGCAAATGCTTCCCTGCCCTGTTAGCTGAATGATGCCTGCAGTGCTCCAAGGCTGCTCCCAGCCTCTGGTGTGCACAGGGGCCAGGCTGGCTGTCATTTCACACCCCTCCTGGTCTCGTAGCCCATGCAGCAGGAGAAATCCAAATATCTACACTATTGCACCTACTGGCAGAAAACCTGTGTGTGAATCTTGGGTTTCCACTAGGTCTTGGACAGGTTTCTCTTTTCCCCCTCTTCTAAATCTCATCCCTGAAAGACAGTGATGGAGATACCTTCACACACTCTGCTCATTACCATGCACATTGCAGTCAAAATCTCATTTTCATTCCAGGAACAAAAGGTCTGTCAACTCGTTTAACTGCACAGAAAACACCAAACAAGAAATAAAGCCCAATTAAGAATAAAGAGAAGGAAGAGTCTCAGTGTAATAGATTGTTTTGGTAAGTGGGTTCATCAGCTCCATTTGCAAGCTGTTGCTTTGTGAACTTGCAGCCAGACCTGAGCTGGCTAAGGGGCAGGCAGGGCAGGCAGCTGTCCTGGGGGGCTGCTCACTCTGAGCTCTAGGAGCAGTGGAGATGTGAATCATCTGTCCAGGAGAGGCTGTGCCATCAGACCCCCAGTGCCCCATCTCTCCTGCTGGTGGGTAAGAGCCAGGAGCTGAGATGTTGCTCTCTGACACCTTGTTTTGCAGAGGCAGCCCCATGGTGAGCTGCTGTTGGATCTGCTTTGGAGGCTGTGCCTCAGTAGCAGCAGGTGGAGGAGGTCACTGTCACCATGGCTGGTGACCTTCCTGCAGACACCAGGCTACTCCTGGGGACAGCCTCATGCTTACAGGTTTCTCACAAGCTTTCCCTCAACTTTTCTTTTCCCCTCAAGAGATGGCCACTTCAAACAACGGTTCTGCTTTCTGATGCATTAAGACTTGGAAATTTGCCATCCATCACAGCTGTGTGTTTGAGCCTGTGTGATTGTTTTGGGAAGTGAACCATGGTGATTTGTGTGTGTGTGCTTTATTGGCAAGCAGGATGTTCCCTATCTACCTCTCCCTGGCTGTCTGCATTTGCATTGGCTAATAAAATGTCTGATGTTCAATGACTTTCTGATGGGTGAACAAGATTTGGCATACAGGATGTAGTAGTTTTTCATGAAGGCTAAAATTTTATCCTGAGAGACTGAACCCTCTGTGGTAGCCATACACAATCCATAATAACAGAAGCTTTTAACCCATCTGTAATTGCTTTCATATAGAAAATGATTGCTGTAAGTTAACTTCATAATTCTAAATCAGTGGCTCTCAGCAGGAGTTCAGATGCTTTAATTTGCCCTGAATTATCTTTAACTCACAGGCAGTTCATCTATGCTCTTTTCTGATTATGTTCCTTGTCACTTTGACCCAAACTTTGTCTATTTAATTTTTGTCTCTTCTTTCTGAAAATAGACCAATTTCCAATGATATTTCACCAGTGGTGATGATACTGCCTGGGGAGAGGAATGGATGATGTATGTGCTCTCACCTGGAAATCAGTCTATGCTGTGAACCCGTCAGGTGTAACTGACTTGGTTGAGAGGGACCCAGCTGGAGTCCTGCCACTGGTTTGAAGGCCTGGGCTCCCATCAATGATGTGAGAGAATATCCCAAACAGGGCCATCACAATGGTGGCTTCTGGGTTGGTTAATGCCATGGTTCCTTTTCTTTGGCTGTGAGAAGGGAAGGACATTGTTTCTGTCTCTGTGTGTATCCAGCGCATGAGGGTTTCCTGGGCACGGCATCAGATGTACTGTGATGGCACGTCTAGCAAAGATGTGATGGCAGTCTGGAGGTACCTCCCTAACAAGATCAAAGCTCATGGCTGTGTTGTTTGACAGTCCCAAAATGAGCAGTGTGGCCACACCTCTCCTTATGGCAGCAGCCAGCTTGTGTGATTTTGAGTGACAGCAGATGAAGGGATTGCATTACAGCTTGTCTCTAGAACTGCACATCTGTGTCAGCTCTTTGCTAAATCAATAAACAGGATGCTGAAGGAAAAATACTTTCAGGCTTCTTATGTCTTTATGTATCAAACTGATTGGGCAAGGAGGAGCTTGGGTGGTAGCAGGCATTGTGGTGTGGCTGGGCTGATGAACTTTTTTGTCAAATCAGGTGTAAGGGCTGGCTCTTGGAAGATGTTGACAAGTTGCTCCCCCAGAGAAGAAGTTGGTCTTGCAGATCCCTTTTCAATGGTAGTAACTATGGAATTTGGATAGAAATTTTCAACAAAGGAGCCCAAGATACAGCATCAAGAAGTGGAGAAAAATCACTTTGCATGTTCCAACAGACTAACAAATTACCTATGGAAATGCACTTGAGAATATTCCTCAGTAATTGGATTTCAGCTGTTGTTTCAGTGTATGTGGCCCCAGGCTGTGAAGGTAAAAGGACTCCACTGAAATGCTTTGAAATGTTCTCTGGCACCTACAAAATGTGTTTACTATTAAAAAGTGAAACCTGCAAGTCAGAACGCTGCTAAATGCAGTTTAAAAACAAAATTGCACCCCTGCAGCATGGCTCAGGGTGCTGAAGTATCTCATTTATCCAGACCATCTCTACTCAGAAACATTCCTGTGACTTGAGTGCAGAAGTCCTGTCTGTGTCTTCTGCCAGGCTAACTTGGGCATGTCTGCATCATGCAACAGGATGTAGAGCAGGAACTCTTAACAATGGCTGGTTTGAGTTGAGGAGTCCATGGGGTCTGGGATAGGGTAAGAAATACATGGCAGATTTTGAAGGATGAGTTCTTCTAGATTTGGTACCTCTTGCATACACTGGTCATACCCTTGGAAAAAAAAAAAAAAGTGCTCTTTGCAGGCTTGAAATACATAGAATTTGCTGCTTTTGTAGAGTCATTTTTTTTCCACAAGGCTTTTGAGTGTAAACCAGAAGTTATTACGGGTGTGCTACACCTGTTGAAGAGCTGGGAAATGGGATTTTTTTCTTCTATTAAAATAGTGTTTAGACAAGCAACTTACAGAGCTGAACTATACCTGGCTGTGGGTCAGCCATAAGAAGAGATGACTGAAAATCACCATCTTTCCCTGCAGACTTATTTTTTGGCTGAAGACTTGAAAAGCTGCACATCTCCATCTGAACCTTTCAGATCTCTCTGCCCTTTGGAAGGAGCTGAACACAAACTTGGCCCTGTCAACCGCCCTGGTTCACTTTGCAGGAGCTACACAGAGGGAAATAAATCTGCTCTGCTGACTGAGGCAACTAGTTCTGTGGGTTTATAAATGCTCCAATTGAGTGTTTTGACACGGCAGTCAGATATAGTTAATCTTTCCCTTGACCTCCTGATACCGGAGCGCGGGCTGAAACCGCTAGTTAAGCACGTCCGTCTCCTGTTGTAGCATTCGCGCTCCAGCGCACCGCCTAATCAAGTGTAATATATCTCTGGGTAAAACACACACAGGGCTTTTCACAGCTATTTAAACAAAAAACAGACCTCGGTGCATTAGTTACATACACAAACCACAAAGAATTGCTGTTCCTGTGGTTAAGGAAGAAGTTGGATGGGCTGGGCTTGTTCTGGGGAGGAGATGTGGGAAAGGTGTGGGAAAGGCTTGCTTCCATCTGCCTAGATATGTAAAAACCTGAACTTGGTGTCCTCCAAAGGGCTGTGAATCCTGATGGGAGGATGGTTATGTGCTCATAGTCCTGGACCAAGATTTAGGAGCGGTGGAGCTGGCTCTGAGAGAGATCAGGAAGATCCTGTACAGAGGCTGCACAAATTATCTGATCTCGGTGTCTGGTAATTCCTACAACAAAGGGTAGCTCAGAAGACAGTCAAATTTGGGCAGAACAATAAGATACAAGGATTAGAAGCAGAGTAATCATTTAAATTGCTGGGCTTTTCTGTTTGACAATACAGTTGGATCTGTAAAATGTGTTGTCCACAGAAGTCCAAGGATGACTCTCGTATCAGAGCAATCTTTCTTCACTAACCTAGTAACTAACACTTACTTGCTTTTGTTGGGCTTATTCATCCCAGCTTTTATCAGAAAAAGCTAGGAATGTTTGGACAAGAGGTATATTAAGGGATACTCTATTTTTAAAAGCTTATAACAGAGTGTGTCCTTGTGTAGCATCCACAGAGGTGAGGCAGGCAAACCACACGAGCCCTAAACTCGGATGATGGGCTGAGGTATGGACTGGAGCAAGGGAGATGGCAGAGAGGTCATTGAAGGAAATGATATTTTCTCTTGGGCAGGTAGGGATGGTTTTGATAGCACCCTTAATTTAAGAAAGTAAGGCCAGATGATCACAGAACATCCCAGGGTTGCTCATAAGACAGGAAGAAATAAATCATGCAGGAAATTAAAAAAGAAAATGGGAGAAGAAGAAAAGACATTTTTCAGCATTGGTCCAAATATTGCTTAGGTTTCAAGTAAGGCAGTTATTCCAGCACTGCACAAAGTAGTCTTTGACTTCTAGATTAAGGAGTTAAGTGATTTTTAAAGGTTGATAAACCCTGTACTGGATGACCTCTTGATACTCAATCAAGCTTTATATTTTCCTATGATACTTTGATAGTTTTCTGCTAAAGGATCCCAGATGCTTTCTCCTGTAATTTTTCTAGCTTCCTGTTTGATCTCCCTGGGATATCAGTGGGGATTCATTGATGTGTCTCTGTTAAAATTCAACAAAGCTTCTGCTTGAGAACTCTATTTTACAGAGCAGCTCATCCTCTTGGATATTGAGAAATTACACAGCTCAGGATAAAATACATCCTAACCCGCCAAAAGTCTTGTACTCTGAAGTACAAGGTTCCTCCAGGCAGTACAATGTATAAGCCCTATATAAATGTCTGTGTGAAAATAAGATACTTAAATCTCTTTTGAATCCTGGCTCTCCCAAGACCATCACAAAGCTCGTCCGTGACCTCTGCACCTCCCTGCCTTCCTTGTGAAACAGAGCTGAGCTCTTCTTGGGGAGACAGAGGTGAGACCTGCCAAGGTAATGTTTATAAAGCCCTTTGAAGGTGAGTGTCAGCGCATACCTGCAGCAGCAGCCTGGCTTGTGTGAGCTTATTAACATTCAGGGCATGCTCAGATAGCAGCTCTGTGGCGGTATGTTAACCGTACTGATAAATCTTGTGTAAAAACAACACTCCACTGCACTGTTAAAGCTCCTTCCACCTGGGAACATCAAAGCTCAACACAAGCACAGCTTGATCCTCACAGCAGCTGGGGCTGCTTCATGTCGTGGTGCAGACAGGACTGTGGGGACACCCCTCATTCTGGCAAGAGAAAGGCAGTTCTTGGGGTCTCTCAGCAAGGGGCTATCTGCACCACAGTAACAATCTGACCCCAAGTTGTTATAAATATGCTGTTAAATACGCTGCTGGCAGCTGACTGGTGTACCCACGAATAGGATTACAACCTGCAAATCACTACAGGCAAATTCAGGCTTTATCAATTAGAAAAAATTGTATCATAGGACATTTTTTCAAGTCTGTCTTCTTTGCTATGAAAGGTAATTGGATGCCATTATAAAATCAAATAGCAATGGTTATGAAAGTATCATGCCAGCAGTTGAACTGGGTGCCTGCCATGTGCAAAGTGCTACAGGACTGCAATCCATGCCTGCTTTTAAAGGCTGCTATGTCTTTTAAATATATTTACCTCCCTTAAAGCTTTGAATTCAAAGCAGCTTCAAAACAGGAGGTACCTGTTATTAAACTTTCTTTTTCTTGTGGCTTGCAGTAAGTTACTTCTATTAAAAAAAGGAGGAAAATTTCTGTTAGAGAAGAATCATTATATCAAAGAATAGTTTAGGTTGCAAGGTACCTTGGGAGGTCACCAAGTCCAACCTCCTGCTCAAAGCAGGGCTAAACTCAAATTTAGATTGTGTTGTGATTTTAATGTGATGGTATTTATTTATATAGCGATAATTGTATAACACTTGAGTATGTCAGTTTATATTCAGTCTAGCTCTTCTAAGTAAAGGGATAACTGGAGAAAATGGACTGGGACTTTTGAGATTAGTGTCTGAATAATAAATTAACCATCACTGCCTTGGGATATGTTTTTCCCAGCCTGGCACAAGCCAGCACCTGAAGGCTGCCATGCAGGGAGCAGCCCAGCCTGGGGTGAGTGCCAGATGTGGACATGGCTGTTGTGAGCCAAGGAGGGTCCTGAGGTCGCCCAAAAGCCCATCTTATGGGTACCCCTGTGCCAGATTCAGCTGTGTGCTCTGCAAAGCAAAATGTCCCCTTACCTGAGCACAGCAACATCAGCCCAGCTCCTGCAGCTCTGCAGTGTCCCACTCCTCTTCCAGCCATTGAAGAGGAGAGGAGAAGAACAGAGATAGGAAAGTTTTAGCTCAGCAAATCCGTAAATCATTTCATTTGATGATTATTTATGAACTACATCAGAAGATTATGACAGTAGCTCTTAAGAAAGTGTTCCTGGCTGCTGAGCAGTTGGCACAGTTGTCCTCTGAGAGCATTAAATATGCATTTGCACAGGTAACTGTGGCTTCTTCCATTAACTCATAGTTTACAGCTTTCACCCATTACTGCACTTTTTATGCAAAAACACATTAATACTTTGTAATTCTACCCTAGAGACTTCATTAGGAGTGCAGTGCCCTCTTGCTGAGGTGTAACAGGTTCTGCATTGGTTTGGTTTATGTCACCTGTGTTGAAAATGCTCGACCCAGCTCTCCTGCCTTGCTGAAAGCCTTTTCTCTCAAGCTATGTTTAGTACTTGGGGACAGAGACTTCTGCAGTGAACCTAAACCAATGCAAGTTTCTGTTCTTTGCTGCCAAGTAAGGCAGCAAAACAAGACCCTCCTGCTGTCCTTGCTGCTCCTGCCATCTCTTGAATGTTTTTCAAGGGTTTTTTTTTATTGGGCTGATGCCAGAAGAGGCGTCGTCCTGGTGCAAAACTACTTGTCCTCCTGTAAGGAAAAGATCTCGCAGCTCTGCACACTCACCTTGCTTGTGAGGATCAAGTAGCCACAATGCACAAGCAAAGTGTGAACTTGAGGGTTAAGGTTGGATGGAAAAGAGATGCAGGGTTCCAGTGCAGCTTTTTGGCAGGTTTGACACTGTCAGTTCATAGTGTTACTTGACAGTTAAAGTGAATACAAGTGATGTTGCAAAGAACAAAGTAATTAGATTTGACAATAAGACTGGGAAACAATTGGACTTTGGAGTAATCTGTTCTTGTCTTTCTCTTTAAAATTGCCAATTTCCAGTACTTCCAGTAAGGTGGGCACACCCACCATGCTGTATCTTCTCCAGCTACAGCTCCCTAGGTCTCCTGTGTTACTTCTCCTACTGTAAAACACTAAGCAGACTTAGGATAAAATAGGCTTGAAACCTAAAAATCCTCTTCATTTCCTTGTTTTATCAAGAGCGTCACCCTAATGTAAAAGCTTTTATGCAATGAGCTCTATTGTGTAGATCTACTAGTATGGATCACAGCTCCAGTTTCCTTCAACATTGAATATTTGCATTTATATAGTGCAAGTGATGTTCTCAGGTCAGTGTAACTGTCTTAGTTACAGATGATATAAAATCCTGATTGTTATTTTTGTGGCTTCATAAATCCAGAACTCCTGAGTCTCCAGTTATCCACCTTTGACATGTGGGATTTGCAATTCTTCGGCAGTATCTGCTACAGGTGGGAAACTCAATTGATGGGTTTCTGGATGACTGTACCTGAGCCACTGTGCCTGTACGAAAAGACACAATTGTAGCCCTTATGTGCATTTCTTGGGGATGAAGGATTAACAAATGATGGATTAGGCAAATTAATCTATGATTTGTCAGGACTACATTATACAAGGTTCAATTTAGTTTGATGGATTAATTATTTATTATTTATTATTTGCTGTTGTGTGTCAGTAAATGGCTCTTCCTAACATGATGATGTATGAGAGCAGCCCATGCCTGAGCTGCTGTATATAAAGGTCATCGTTTCTGTAATTAACCCCATTTTTCATGGACTTTTAATGCCAATACATTAATTTGTGCTGGTCTGGAATGTGACAAAGAAATGCATTTCCCTGAGATAGCTTTTCTTAAGCAAAAAAGCTCCAATGAGCACAGTCTTTTGGGATACAAGCATACACGTTCTTTCGCAGGTTGCCTATAGCTGAATTTCTCTGACCCATTAATATTTCCAGGGATAGAAGAAGGACTTAGATGCCTGCAACACCAGTTATAAAAAGAGATGAAGTGTGGGACTTCAGAGTGATAGAGCAGGAGTGAGCAGCAGTGAGATGTGGGATCAAGACCAGAACAACTCTTGAATTTTTCTCTCTTTAGGGCCCCACGTTGATCCATTGCAAACAGATCTTTGCAGCAGAGCAATATCCAGGTCTTACAGGCTGCAGGGCTGTGCCTGAGGATATCCAACAGCTATTTTTCTATCGTTTTTTTAAAGTATGATCCCATTTCCTGCCCTCTGAGCTACCTGATTCCTCTTCAGCAGACTGCTCATTCCTGCTGAGCTGGGTTTCCAGGACATGCTTGGGGACAGCAGTTCCTCTGCAGGGGCACCTCCTTGAGTTCTGCCCAAGGTTTTGGAAACTGCTATTCCCATCTCATAGCCTGCCTTGCAGCCAGAGTGGGATCTTGGAGGTGAGGTCACTGGGCTGCTCCAGGTGGGAGCTATGCCCTTGCCTGGGTACCAGTGTCCATGTTCCTAAATAGTGCAAGTTAGCAGAAAAATGCTCTCTTTTCCCTGCTCCTGGTGTAGGAATCAGGGGCAGCCTCTCCTGTAGAGCTCTGAATTTCTGTGTCTTTGTGGTTTAAATCAGAGCCTTGAAGCTGGCAGAGTGCCTGCTCAATGATACCATGGACTAATCATTTACAGCAGAATGCAGAGGAAAGAAGTGTGTTTTTTAATCTTTACAAATGTATCTAGATAAGCCAGGAGACAGACTTATCTTTTGTATTACAAGAATGGTGGGTAAAAAATCCACACCAAGGAACATTGCTGTACCGTCCTTGGCCTTTTCTTCAGCCTTTGTCTTTCTCTCTGTATCTTGAGCTGTTGAATTAATAGGATATGAACTCTGAATACTTAAGTGATCTATTCATTTTAATTAGCTTCCTAATAGCTTCTGGACAGTGATCGAACTTAACATCAGGGACTGTGCTGTTTACCTTCCAAAGCACAGAGCACTGTGAGATGTCTGCTAGTGCACAGTTCTTGCCCTCCCTGAGCCTCCAAGCAGTCTTTGGGACTGGAGGAGTTTTGGGCAGATTGCACTGATGGAGGCTGTGAATATGAGGGGGTGGAGAAACACAGCTGCGTGTTTTGGTGGCTGGAAGTGCCGCCTCCTCTTGGGAGGCTCCATATCCCCAGTTCTGAGCATGGGTGGGATGTCTCATCTGCCTGGGGCTGGGCAGCCCTGGAGCAAGCTCACCTCTTGCTGATGAGATGGTCTAGGTGAAGGAATCATGCATGAGCTCCTCTGGTGGGTGCTGTTCACTGCCTGGCCACCTCAATCTGCAGTCTCTGAGACTGGGGAAACGCTCCCACCAGATGGACTGTCTGCATTCTGACTGCATCCTCAACAAGAAACATACGGTGGGAGGCTGGGGATGTGGAGGTGAGGATACCAGCCACACTCCTGCTTTTCACTGCGAGTGCAGGAAGCTGTGAATGGGAGAGAAGTTGGGAAGCTCTGGAGCACCCAAGACTGGGGCAGAGAAATTCGCACTATTCCAGTTTACCCAAGCTGTGAAGGATGTGATAGATGAATCACTTTTGCAGCAACCTTCTCTGCCTGAGATGTAAAGCTTCGTTGTACACAGCGTGTACTTGAGGAAAAGATAGAAGGGATGTTCTCTGATTCAGGGGAGAGTCTGACGCACAGAGACATTTTCAGGGGAATAATTTACATATGCATTCCCTTTCTAAAAATATCAGTCACAGTACTGCCTCTATTTTTGCATGCAAGGTTCTCTGGGCTGGTAGATGGATAGAACTGGGAATCTGCACTTACACAGATCCAAATACCAAAGGTCCGTTGGGACAACAGCATGGGATGCCTCGTGCTTTGCTCAGGAGGCAGAGCATGGAGGTGGCTAAGCTCCAGATGGGGGTAAAGTGGATATATTCTGGCTGACAATACCCTGGATATTTTCTGTATGTGGTTTAATGAATGTGGCCTGATGAACAAGGTTGGAAATTGGTCTTTGCCAGTTCCCTTCTGGAAAAGGAAGGTGGCACGTCTGAGCAGAAGGCAATGAGCCCCCCTGGGAGGAGCAGAGAAATATGTAGCAATGGCTGAGATGGTGAGAAACGCGGTGTAACACATTGCATTGATTGTTCTTGAGGCTGGCGAGTAGACATGGTCAGCTGAAGGGCCTTTCCCACCACAGCTGCTCATGCATCGCTCCATCCCCACATCTGCTCTTGCTGGAGCCCTGTGGCCTGCTTCTCATGCTGAAGGACAGGAGAGATGTCAAGGATTTGCTCTGTCTCTGCCTCCTGCCATTGAGAGGAGAACTGAGTTTTCAGATACAAAGATGATTTGCTTTTGACAGCAGTGGGAACACATCTGGGTCTGAACTGAGCCCAGCTCATAGTTTATAACTGCTGGGGTTTCATTTTTTTGAGGGAGGCTTGACGTGGGGTCAGAGCATATCCTGTAATTTCTTCATTCAGTGTGATCCTTTCTTGTGTGTCTGGGGACACCAACCAAAGAGTCACAGTCTGAAGAGAGAGGACTGTCCCCAGTGTCCATCCTGGGGACCAGGCAGGACTGCAGGATAAGAACACCCCGCTCCTGAGATGGCTGAGGCAGAACCTGTGTCTTGGCTTCATAATAAACAAAGTAGCTCAGTAAAAACACACATTTATCTTGAACTTCTATCATGTAACATCCTATAGAAACAAAGTAGAGGGGTGTTTTGATGTCACTCTAATAGCCTTCTCCATTCCCAGGTCTCCCATCTGGAATTTACCTTAACCTTTGCCTTAAGCCTGTTAGTCTGGTGAGTGAAGAATAGGAAAGGAGGAGAGGAAATACAGGTACAAACTGGCAATTAATACATGTAAGCTGGAAAGAAAACAGGTATTGCTGCCACCAGAGGGGTGGGGTTATGAAACAGTTGTGCAGCAACACTGTGTCCATGTGTAGGTGTGGAGACTGCATGGTTTTATGATGGAGGCTGATAAACCTATGGAGAGGATCATACAGCCCAGACTTTGTGTTAGCAGGGACCGGCCTCTCTGGACAAACTGCGGGGAATTTTGCAAAGTGAGACCTATGCTGATACAAAAACTCTCTTTGCAGTAAAGATGTGGCCAAGGATGGGTTTTGCTCAAGGTTTCAATTACTGATCTGAAGCAGGGCAGATGCTCTCCAGCAGTGTTACAGCATCCTCCTCAAACTGGGTACGTAGGGCTCTGACTAATGGCAACAGGAGAGAACCTGCAATGCCACAGCTAAAATACCAGGGAAAATTTGTTAAGTGTTTTTTCTCTTCTTTTTCTGTGGGTTCTGTTACTACTCTCAGGAAGTCCCATTAACGCCCACTCACTCCAGTAATACACATCATTTTGCAGCTTATTGTGTCTTCTATGAAAAGCTGGTACTGAGGAAGCAGTCTTGTGCTTCTTTGAAATCGTCTGTCAGAAAAAACATCACCCGGAACAAACAAACAAGCCCACAATCCCCGAGCACACTGAGATTGATTTGTAGCACTTTTCTCCCCCACCTTCTCTGTGCAGAAATGTTTTGGCAAGCCGTGAAAAATCAGAGCCCCTTGCTGTCAAATGCAATCTATTTGTGAGGGAGTTGCATTAAGGGCTCCAAGTGGATACAAGGACTCTGCCAAGGAGCAGCTGAACAATTCCCATCGAAGGGATGCTTGTCCAGAAGAGCAAATGCAGCCGGGAAGTGTTTTGCAGCCTGTGAATGAGGACAGGAGAGGAATGGTGAGACTGTACTGTGCGGGCTGCAGAGAGAGCTCCGGGAAAGAGATGCCACACCGAATGTAATACAAATGGGAGACAACCTGCCTACTCATTCATATCTAGTATTTTTCTAAGTGTTGCTGTTTTTCTGCATCCCGTTAAGCTTTTTGATTTGTTTCCATCTGTTCGGTATAGATCACTTCTGCAGTTTACTTAAAACACAAATACCCTTTATGAATCTCTACAGATGGTTTTCAAAGACTTATAGAAAGACAAAGATAAGATCAAGAAAATCTTGAGTGTTTGCCTCAGGGGAAAAAAATGGGACAGTCGCTTTGCCTTGCAGCTGCAAGCCACGTCAAATCAGACACTTTGATATGTTTCATTTTCTGTCTGAAGTCTACATCTGAAAGGCAGCCTGGCTTATTTCAGTCAATGCGCAATTTTGGTTAGTCGGGGCTCTTTCTCAGCTTCTAAAAAAGATGCTCATTTGCATCCTCGAACAAAGACAGCACTTTCCCCCCCTACATTCAGTGTGTCTTCGCCAAAAACTAATCATGCTGCAAAGTGTGTGTGTGCTTGTGTGGGTGTGTGTTTTTTTGAGTGGTTCTCTCCTGCTTCGTTGGCTCCAACTGCAGCAGGGCTGGGTGCTCATCCCCTCCACGACGGCCTCAGCCAAGGTCTGTTGCATTTGTGCTGATGCCAATTCTCAGTAGCTCAAAGCAGGACCCCCAGATAAGAGTTTGTGCAGAGCTGGCGATGGTGAGCATCCCCCTGCCTCCACGGGCTGAGCAAAGAGGCCGGTGTGCAGGATGCACAGGTACTGGGCCAGTGTCCTCCTGCCAGAGCCTGCGGAGTGGGATTGGAAACCCTGAGAGCAGTAAGCAACGCAAGGTGTGAAAGAGGACAGGAGAACACGCTGTTGTAGGGTTGTGTTTTCTTGGCCAGTTTCAGCTGCTCTTTGCATTAACTTCTCCTCAGGCCAAGGCTGTAACTGCATTAACTCTGCTGGCCTCAGCAGGAGATGCTAAAACCTGTCTCTGAATAATGCACTGCTTGTTAGTTTAAAGAAAAGCTAAATCATTTCCCAGAGAAACCCCATGAAGTAGAGTAACTGCTAGATTTCTGCTACTCTGCTATTCTGCTTTAGACTCCTTGCTTGGGAGGGAGAGAGGCCTCACATTTCTTGTCTTTCCCTTTTAGTGCTGCTGGGTTTGTCCCAAAGCTGTTTGACATCAGAGGGACTCTCCCCATCAATGGATGTTGATGTGTGCTTTTGAAGACTGGTCTCAGACAGAATCAAAAGCTTTGCAAAAATGTGAGTATTTGCATTGCAGATAGGGAACCTTCAGAAAGGGAACATGTCCACCTTAAATGCACAGCATTACTTAGAGCTGATTAAAAAAAGCCAAACGACCAACTTGTAGGAGACATGAATGTTAGCACTGAACTTTATGTGCAGAGACAAGGTATGTATTATTTGCCCAATTAAAAAGATAAAACCTGTAGACCACAGTCAGTGAAACGAGCTGTAAAATGAGTGATGACTCGCTGAACAGGCAGGTGCACGCACAAAAGCGTATGCAAACTGTTCTACTTATCTAAAGACAGTTTTATTGCCTGATCATCAATTTACACTGAGGTTGCTTTGGAACTGCCTCTGTGCTGTACTCTCAGATAAGCGGGAATAGTAGTAGCATCCCCCATGCTTTTGTTGCCTTTTGGAGCAGGAAGGATCATCAAAGACAGAAAGGAGGTAAGAGAAAAATGGAAAGGAGGGGTTGTTCTGGGGCACCGTGGTGGCATCAGTGTCAGTGTCCCGCCTGGGGCGGGTTCAGTGGTGTTTGTCCTGCTGAACAAGTTCCTCCCTGAGTGTGTCCTCCACTGAGAGAAATGCGCCCAGCCCTGAAATGTGGGGATGTGAAGGGAATGCTTTGTATGACACTCAGTCCTGAACATAAGGAACTAAAGTAGGGAGGCACAGATGAGCAGTTCTGCTGTTTTTTCTTGACCTTAGAAGAGAGATTTGAGACTAAAGTATGTAAAAATTACAATTCCATCCTACATGGATACAGCTTGTTTTCTGTAAAGATTTGTGCTTGTAACAAATAACTGGAGAGATGAAGTTTGCAAACATGGTACTGAACTTGGATCTGGAGCAGCTTTGGTCATCTCAAGCTTTGCTGATGTTTCTTTCTGGGAACTGTCCACCCTAGAGTTTATTGTTAGGAGCTGTAAAATCCCAAGAGAGGGGCATCTCCTGTGTGTGTTGTGCAACCAAGAGGTGGCATGAGTTAGAATATTAAATTTAAACTTCGGTATGATAGAAATATCAGAAATTTCTACATAAATGCAGTGTATCTTGGCATGATGATGTTAAAAATGGCTTTGTGGGGAAGTCAGAAGACAAAAATGTCGCCCACAATCTTGCACATTGAATTTGCAAATGAAGCAGCTTCCTGTTTCCAGCTATCTTTGTTAGTCAAAGACTGTATGCTTCCTGCAAGAGTTTTACAACCACATAAATCAAACCAATGCATATGTGGCTTAGGGATCTAGGATTTGCCTCAAATAGGTAATTTTATAGTTTTCATCAGAAGTCTGTGTTTCTAGAGATCAATGAATCTCACAGTCTCAGCTGTGAGACTTCAACAGAAAACAAGTTTTGGTTCATTACTGTACATTTACACCTGGAAATTATAAATGTATTAGATTATTTCATATCCAGATATTGGGTCTGTGAACCAAATAATTGTTGGAAAATTTCGAACTGCTTCAAAGGAACATATATTCCACAATGAATAACCTCATCTGATGAAACGTCTCAAGAAATAAGAAACACCTCAATAAATTATTACTACCTTATCGTTAGCTGCTGAATTCTCCACTCCTGATCTTGAGTAATAAAGACACATGCTTCTTAACTGAGAGATTCAGGTTCATAAAGCAAACACATCTGGTGGTTGTGCTTGTGATGGATTTCACACTCCAGCCTGGCTCGCTGACATTTGTCTCCAAAGAACATTAATTTCAAAAGCAAGGGTGAGAGCATGGCTGAGACAAATTGGTTATCAAATTAGACTGATTACAGATTTTTTTCTCTTTTGTAACACCCATTCTGTGAAATTTCCTTTTCTCAGTCTTTAGAGAGACTCATGCTAAAGCTTCAGATCTAAGCCCTGCCAAACCTCTGAATTTCTTCAGTTCTGCCCCCTCTCAATTCAAGGGAGCTGTGGTTTCCTGCTAAAGAGACCCTCACCTAAGGCGAGGCAGCAGAGCTGCTGGAAGCAACTGCACTTCTGAGACAGGGAAAAGAAAGAGGGATAATCAGCCAAGTTGAAATTCCAGGGTTTTGTCCTTTGACTTGCTGAATGAAGTTTCATCATAGGACAAAGAGAGAAGGGACTTCTGGCCAAAGCCTGTAAGGCTTTTTATCTGGTGCAGATCAAACAAGAGTTATTTTAGGTAGATGAGTGTGTGCCTGTGTGCCCATATGTGTAGTGCAGGAGAGGTCTCTAGAGACTGATATCGTAGAAAAGAGGTGAAATACAAGATACTAATTTCAAAGTTAATACCAACATTTTTTTGCTGTACAATGGAAAAGAAAAAATGTTGTCATTGCCCTGAAAAGGGTCTTGTAACATCCACCTACCTGGCCCTTACAGCATCAGCTGGAGTTGCCACATGCTTATCCAGAGAGACAGCCCCCTTAGTCACCAGAAGGTCTCTGCTTGAGTACATGCATAGAGGAGAACTCAGTGAGGCTTTAGTTAACTGAAATCTATGGAAATATGTCACATGTTCTGCCAAGTCTGTATGAGGTCTGTTGTGACGCCTTTATGTGTCACTCCAGACAGAATGTTTTTATGAAGTTTACTTTGTAGAGGATTGACCTCGTTATCCCAAGGTAACAGCTGCTAAAGGACAAGGATTGTCAGGACTCGCTCTTCATTTCCAACATGTCTCTGATGCTGCATACAGTTGTTTTCTCAGAGTAGAGGAAAGGATGTAGAAGAGGGAAGATGAGGGGAACTGAGTGTGGTACGGACCTGTGGCAGCCACAAATCCTGGAACCGATCAGTCTGAGAACTGTCACTGACGTAACACACCCTATTGGCACATCGATAGCACTGACCTTGCACCTAGCACCTTTCAGTGCTACTTACTATTAGATGTTTTTTTAATTTAACCCGTATTCAAAAGAGTCTCTGCTTCTGATATGTCAAAGCTGCCATTAAGAAAATGGAAGCCCCCAACTTTATTCTTGACTTTTGCGTGTACTTGCCTGTAGCTGCACGCTGTACTTTCATCTCTAAAGAAGTGACATGCTCTTGCTATTGCTTGTTCCTGGCCACTGCAGGTTTTTGATGAAGCTGAGTTATGATCACAGCTGCAAAATACCGTATGGTGTTCATGATGTGGTTCTCATAATGAATTCAATTAAAGTGTGTGTTAAAATGCATGGTGTGCAGCACTGTGTCCCCCACTGGTCACAGCATTCCCGGCAGCTGTGTGCTGTTGACTCCATGCCCTTCGCCTTGGAGGGTCGCTTCACCTTATCTGTGGTTGTCTCCATCTGGTACCTACTGCTGGTTCACCACAGTGAAAATGTTGTAGATAAAAGGTAAAAGATTCTATTTGGTTCCAGTGCAGACCTGGGGGAGGATGAGCACAATGTGGATCCAGGCCTGCTCAGAGAATGGAGATGACCTTGTGTGATGGAGAGGATGTTTATGTTCTCAGCAATTACAAATGAAGAGAAGAACAGGAAGGATCTGGGGGCAGGCAGCAGTTCTGGCTGCAGTAAGTGTTAACTGATGCACAGGGAGACAATTTGTGAGCCGAGATTTTAATTTTTTCCTTTCTATTCCTGACCTTTGCTATAGGGAATTGAACAGAGCTGTCATCAGTTCATCCCTCCATGTGCAAGATCTCAGTTTTCAAAATCTCTCCTTAGCTCTGAAGACCTCTGGGGAGTCATCACAGCTGTGTTTGAAACAAATCCCTCATGCATAGAATAATCAGGTTTTTCTCCTTACCTTTCAGAACCCCCCATCAGCTCTCCACTGAGTTGGGAGCCCAAGAGACAGGGTGAGTATAATGGTTATACAACTGTATTGGGATCAACCTCTCCTCATTTATCATATATGAACACACTTTTTCACCTGGTATAGAGGGACTACCAGGCTGCAGGGGAAAAAAAGAAACAAAATTGAGTCCCACTGCTGTAGAGAAAACAGCATAGGGATTTGGCTTTGATGAATAGGAAATTTGCCAGCTAACAAATGGTGCTTGGGATACATGTTCACTGTAAAAGTGAAAAAAGGGGGAATGTGTGGCATGTGTATTTATTTTTAAGAAAGCAATAAAGTACCTTGAAAGAAATGTTTTAAAATGTTCCAAAAATCCACCAGCTGTTTGCAATTTGCTCAACTACTAGAAGTAAAATGCCAGTTGCATAGTACACTGCCATAAGCAGTTTGCTCCTTGATATGTCCTTCTAAATCTTGACGTTGCTTACTCAACAGCCACCACAAAATCTCTAACTTGAAAGATCATTTCCCCACCTGTTACTAAACACCAAAATAATGTTTCACAGCATAAGCTTCCTTTCCCATGGATGAGCTCGACCACTATTCCCTGTGCTTAGATTTTCCTGGAATTTCATCTTTAACCTAAGTTCCTGGGTGCTTTGTTGCAGGTATCTTGTTATCTGTCTTGCAGATGTGTTGGTGAAATGCAGTAGGATGAAAGATAGCTATTAGCTCCAGCTGACCCACTGGAAGAGCTCATATTCCCCGTTTTGTTATTTTGCCTCTGGCAGTTTGTTTTATTGCAAGCTCTCGAAAAAATTCTCATCCCTAGGAAACATCTTCATTGGGCCAGACAGCAAATGAGCCTCATCCTAGACACATAAAACAAGGCTGTTCTTGCTCATACAGGAGCACTGTGGCTGACCTGGCCCTGGGAAGTACTTTTCCCAGTCCAGCCAGCCCCAACACAGTGGTGCCGTAAAACATGGGGAGAGCAGCTCTGTGTGTGGGTGAAAGCAGCAGGTTTTGCCTTGATGTGAGCTCTCCCTTGCACTCAGACAGACACTGCAGGAGCTGGGCAGGGCTTTGGGCAGGGCCCTAGGACTGTAGTGACCCTGCTCCAGCAGCTTTTCCAGTCGATGGTGTAATGATACCCCAGTTGCGCAAGTAGCATTATTAGGAAGACAGGGTTTCCATCACTCTGTTATGAAGCAAGAACAGAGATGGGATTTTTTTTCAGCTTTTGACATGTCTGGACTTGCCAAAGCTTCCTTAATACAAATTAAAGGGAAGACTGTGCTGTGGGCAGTGATGCTGTGTGTGGAAGTCCTGCTCTCTCTGGGTCACTTCACCAGCCCACCAACCAGAGGACCTTTGTCTGATGTGAGGGTATTTTAGCAATATTCAACCTGCTAAAAGCCTTTGGAACTTCACTGTGAACTGGGGTTTCTTGTGAGAGATTATCACTTGGTCGTTGAGGATCACAGGGGTGTTCGTCAGTGTGGGTGTGATGAGTTAGGAAGACTTGGCAAACAGTGGAGGGTGTGGGGCTGAGCAGTTGTCCATAAGGTCATCTGTGTCCCAGACACACAACTGGGTTGTCTCAGCCAGGAAGAAATGCAAGGAAGAGAGTGCAGGGAATGGTATGGGAAAGGGGCTGAGTCTGGTGTTTGGCAGGGCCATTGCTGAAGAGAAATTCCAAGACAGGACAAGCATTCACAAGCACAGTGGAAAACTGAAGCTGGATGAGAAGCAAGGCAGAAGAACATATTGGCCAACGGAACAAACACAATATTCTGGAGAGGGTAGTGCTGGAGACGGTTTGTTTGTTTGTTGAGAAGTAGGTGGGCTGTAGAAATACTCAATTGATCCAGATTTTGATAAAGGTGTTTTAATAGAAACACACAAATTGAAAAAAATAATAAAAAAAAGGTTTGTGATTAATGTTATGATTGTCTAGGACCTTTTAACTGCTGCAATGGAAGCTGCAGCTAAGCAATGCTCCATCCAAACTTGAGTGGTGGCATGGGTGAGGGCTGGTGTATCCCTAGGTCTTATAGCAGCCCTGCTACAGGCACACATGACCCTGGGGAAAACTGCTCTTCGTTTTTGATATGTCAGATCTTTGCCACAGCCCTGGTTCTGCACACAGACTTCAGGGATTCTATCCTAAATATTTTCATGTGAATAAGCAAGATGAAAATAGTTTAATGTGAGCATTTCTCAATTCAACAAATGCATTTTTTCCCCCTGTCTGAATCATAAAGGAAAAAAAATTGTCAGCGTTTCAGCTACAAAGGATATAAAGCTGATATTATACCTCGTAAAACAAGTGGTGCAAACTAGAGCCGTGTATAACGCTGAGTGGGCAACTCTGCAGCTAAAGTGTGATAGATGATCTCAGGCTTGAGCAGTGAGGACCATAAGTCATATGGTTTCTAAGAAACTGAAGATTTAGACAGAGAAATGACTTGTAAAGAAAAATTGTGTGACTAAATCAGGAAAAAAAGTGCATTTAGACTGAGAGCTGCTAACTAGCATGGCCTGGGCAACACACTTCTAAAATATACCTTTTTTCCTTTTCCTAGGGAACCAAATCTGTGTGGTTTATCTAAATTCCTGTCTTGCCTCTGAAGTTTCTGTGAAGGTTAATGAATGAGAGGCAAGTTAAAATCAGGTTGTAAGTGGCTGTCTTGCAGGATTCCCAGGGCTCTGGGGCTCTTTGGCTCATCACCATCTCTCTTTTCCCCTTGCAGAGCCAGGCTGCTCAGTACAGCAGAAGAGAAGAAAGGCTCTTCCCTAACAATTAATTTGTGTGACAAGATGTGGTGCAAAGAAAAAAGCAGCAGAAGAAAGGAGTTTTCTTTGTTGCTTGTTTATTCTTGAAACACGCTCTGTGCACCTGACACGTTTGCTGGCTTCATTCTGGATCTAATGCAAGAAATTGGCACAGTCTGACTGCTGTGGTTAATTTTAAATGCAACAAGATCACGCTACGGTACTTGACACATCTCTAAGAGCAACATCATGACACTGTTGACACTGAATGTTCGCTAATGGCATCCGCTGCCAAACTCCGATGTAAAATGAGTGGGATAACAACAGCAGCATTTAAAAAACTTCATTCAAGGGAGCATTTAAAATTTTATCAGGTCTAACTGGCATGGTAGATTTGCAAATGTGGAGAATATCCAGTTTCCGTTGCTTACTCACAAGTTTCCATGTACAAGCCAAGTACAGCTCCATCCCCTGAGGCTGGGAAACCCAGAGGTACAGCAGCCCAGTGCACATCCGAACATCTGTCCTCGCAGCATGTGGTGTCTGGCTGGACTAATTCAAGGACCTTGCTCCTTTTGCTTCTGAAGAAAAAAAGGTCCTTTTTCTTCTAGAGAAGACTTCGTTATTGAGTTATTAATGGTCTTAAAACAGTTTCATAGATACTTCAGTATGTATCACTTTAGCTTTTCAGTCAATAAAGTAAAATATAATAAGATGAAAATCAAAGTTCTGTAAATAAATATGGCTGAGTTAATAATTAGCTAATGATCTGTTGGTGAGGATGTAAGCAGAAAGAAATTACTTGTTTTCTGTGCAATTGCTGTGAACATTTCTAAGTGTAGATGCAGTTATGTTAGCTTAAATTTTATACAAATATAACTTCATTCATGCTTTTGCTAACACAAACTACTTTCCTAAAAAGTACTCCTTTTTAAATATTTATACAGAAAATTGGTGTGTTTTAAAACACATCCTTAGTTTGGACACTGTAGGTGACTCATTTGAATTGGCAGGACTGGTGGTATAAGGGGGTCTCCTATTTTTGGAAATGGTGAGAAAAGCATTATAGGGAAAGATTTTTTTTTTTATACTTATGTTTCAAATCCTGGTCCCTCCCAGTAGGGAAACATGGTAGAACTAATCAACATATCTGAGTCCCGATGGCTTTCCAGTATCTGTATATTGATGGCATTTGAAATGTAAACATTCTGCATATTGAAATTTTTATTTGAGGGAAGGTTATGGTTTTAATTTTTTTAAGTGGTTCTACTCACAGAAATAGGGTTTGCAGGGCCTCAAGTACTTTGGGGCCAAAGCCCAACAGGAGAAAAGAAATCTGTTATTCTCTCCATAGAGCCTGCAGTGGAAATCCTGAGTGGGGCTTTGCTGCACAGCCTCAATTCAGTGATGATGATAATAAGTTCCTCTAGTTGTTAAGTATGGCTAATAAAGTTGAAAAACACCTTTTGAAAAATGATTAGGTAGATAATAAAGAATGTCAACTTGAAAATATGCATTCTTCATGTGATGACTAGAGATAGTTTATCACTTTATGAGTGACACATCCATTTATAAATATTTATTCTCTCCAGTGGTACTGATAAATCTTTTGAGCCTATAAGCTCATTGATACATACACAGTAATATCATTTGTCTTTCCAATGCATTTTATTTATTATTGACTAATTGCCTGCCAGATTGTAAATATGATAGGGGTGGCATTGTGCTTTGATTAACTGTATGTTAAAGTACCCAGAGGAATTTAGATCTAGCTCTGAGGAAAGACATCCAAGGCAATAAATTGTATATTTTGAAATCAGCTATGCAGTATGGAGCTGCAGCACTAGTTAAACAAGCTGAGCAGAGGCATTTTCCAGAGCAGTTTATTTTGATTAATGGGTTCCCAAAAGCCTCTTGCTGCTGTTTACAATGGATTTGCTGTAATATTTACAATAAACTGGGGTAAGTCAAGAGAGTTTTAATGTACTTCGGCAGGTTACTTGCACTTCACAAACCCAGGACCAAGAGTACAGTACAAAGTCAAATGGGTAAGTGTTTTCTCCTTCTCTTTTTGGCACACACGTGGGGTG
Organism: Serilophus lunatus; assembly: GCA_013399895.1. NCBI lineage: Eukaryota > Metazoa > Chordata > Aves > Passeriformes > Eurylaimidae > Serilophus > Serilophus lunatus. The sequence goes on along the minus strand of VXBA01000861.1, from coordinate 1,586,654 downwards.
TTTTTCTTCTCTCTCCTCCTTCAACTCCCCTCTTAGACATTTTCTTAACAAAATGTTTAAAACCAGCTTAACACTTGTTGAACCATCTTTGTGATGACTGGAGATAATTTATCACATTAGAGCTGACATATCATTTATAAATATTTATTCTCCGTGGTGGCACTGATAAATGGGCCGAGCACTGGGGCCGCCAGCAGAGGCTCATGGCACTGCTCCCTCCGTCTCATCTTCCCAGTGCAAATGGGTCTGGCCCCAGCACAATCTTGGGCCGGCCGGGAACACGGCGAGGGCAGCCGCACCTCTTGATTAACTCCATCAAAATACTTCAATTTAGGATATGCAAGACCTTGTTAACCAGCCGCTCTCAAGCATTGTCCCTGTAATGAAATTCAACGTTTTCCGCGGCACAAAAGCTGTCACGGCAGGAGGTTTGTGATCCAGACGGCTCTTGACACCCACCACAAACACACGCGGTTGCTCATCCCTTTGTTTTCATAACCTGAAACCATAAAGGACAAATGTTATTGTCCTGCACAAATAAAAATCTCTCTGTGGAAGCTGCTTGCCTGGAAGGCACAAGATGCGTGGGGATGTTAATGTCCCAGGTGCCCACAGCCACTGCCAGCCCCATCGTTCACCCCCTCTTCCCTAAAAACTGAATTAGCTCGTCGGGCCATAGTTATGCACCGTGTAATTTGACAGAAATTCTATTGTAATTAGCACTCGCTAATCACTGTCAGTAACATTAGTTAGCTAATTGTACCTTGGGCATTAAAACCCAAAGCAATCCCAAACCTCATACATAATTTTGTTGAAATAGATGAAATAGCAAAATGTGTGTGTTCTTATGAGGGATGTGGCCATGGAGATGGCCACATGTGCTGTTGTCTCCTTTTGAGTCCTGCAGAAACATCTCCCTTGGGGACCTTCTGGACCTTCTCCACAGGTCTTGTAACCTGAGCATATAGGGTAGTGTGTAGATGGTGCTCTGTAAGTGGACAGGAGGAGGGTGAGCTTTGCAGGACTAGCGCAAAAAATTCCCAGGATTAGAGAGCTGCAGAGACAAAAATTAAAGCAGAAGCCAGGGATACTTTCCTGACAGACAGGCCAGGTTAAGGAAGGGCTTGGCATTTCCAGCTAAGGGAAATGCTGTTCTTAGTGGTTATTTCTTTACACATAAAGAAATAGAGAGCCATCACCCAGAGCTGTGCAGCTGCCTTTCCTCCATGGATGCAGGATAACCTAGTTCTCTTTGATTTTCATTATGCTTTCCAGTGGATCTGAGATGTAATTAATTAATTGATTTTTGCTGCCAGTCCCCTAATTAACACTAAATAAAAATTCATGCCAGGGTTAATAGCTTTAAAGGTTGGAGGCAGGAGCTTCTTTTGCTCAGGTCCATTGCCCGTTCAGCAGTGTACTTGGGTTATTTTCCCTGCCATGCTTTTAATTCCTAATCAATTGAAAGTTAATTTTGTTCTTAACAGAAAGGGAACCAGAAATGGGTTACTGTTACAAAACAGGTTTTGTTTTATGGCTTTAACAGGGCAATGTTCACAACAGTTATAACACTACTGGGCAAATTGGGATAGCACAGCAAGTACATGACCCTGGTGTAAAACAGGCCCCTCTAATATTTTCTATAAAGGCTGTGCTCTTTGCTCTTTAGTGTACTAGAGAATTATCATGTGGATCCAATACTTAGTGTTTGTATGATGCTTTGAGGCTCTGAAGCGCTGGTTAATATTATGTGTTGCCAGTGGAATTTTACTTACAAAAGGTCAGGCTGTTTTTATGCGTTATCTCTTACTAGATAATAAAATGACAGCCAACTATACAGAATTATTGAAAATATTGCTTCTTATGTTGGTAAAATGAATTATCTGAACAATCTCAATTCCTCATGGGAGCACAAATGTTGAAATGCCTCTGAGACCTAGACTGAGCCTGAAAGTTGGCCAGTCCCCACAGTACTAATTAGAGCTCCTGGATTTTGGTAAGCCATTGAAAGTGTCTCCATGTAAATTATGAGAAAAATTATGAACATTCTGTAGTTGTCTTAAAAAATAAAAGAGAAGTAAGAATGAGATTTTTCTGTCTGACTGCTTCTTTCACTTTTATACCCCTGTGAATATCTGGCTTAATGTCTTCCCTTCCGTGGCCATACATGGTGCAATTGCTGAAGATCATTCCATAGTATCTCAGGAAGATATCCAGATCCAACATCACAAGCAGTGAAATATGGCCCTATTTGACAAAAATACTGTTTGACAAAGACCTCTGCAGGGTGGCTATGAGGTGGTGTACATACATTCTTTTCAATCAATGAAGAATTTAATTTATGAAGTGAGATTGGAGCAGTTCAGGTATGAAAGTGTATATCCAAGGCAAACACCCTATAATTACAATCATTGTTCATTGTGTTTGGGCAAACACCAGAGAATACCCAGTCCGTCCCTCCTAGGCTTTAAAACGTTATGTGCTTTTTTAAACTATAAGGTGGTGCAAGTTGCAAGGTGTTTGTCAGAGTGTAGCAAGCTGTGTCTCAGTTGGAATTGCTATAGCTAATCTCCAGACATTTCTGCTCTGATTTTATCTTTTTGTTATCAACTTTGTTCTTTGATCCAACTGGAGTATCAGTTCCATGCTCTTGCTTTAATGATCTGCTTCTCTGTGCAAATCCTGTGCTCTGGATGTTGCCAGCCTTTAGCCCTGGCCATACTAATACATAATGCAGATGCTAAAAGCCAGTGTAACAGAAAAAAGGTCCCAGGGAGAATACAAACCATGACAAAATAAGAAGGAAGCAGATGGTTAGGTATTAAACTGCGGTAATAAAATAACATCTGGCAGAATATCACACACACGCACTGATGCCCATCTGAAGAGTGCACTGATTTAAGTAATATGTTTCTCATTTTGGTGCAATTAACACCAAAATTTGCATAGCTAACAGTGGCAGAGCACACAGAAGCTTCTTTTGAAAAATGCAGTCCAAATATGTCTTTTCTACAAGGAGATTGGGCATAGCAGATGCTGATGGATTTCTACACTGTGGTGTAAAGCAATTAATGAGTCATACCTTCCTGCTGGCCAGAGAACCCATTAATATGTTTACATGCAGCCTGTCAGATGTACTTGTTTGCAGGGCTGGAAATTAAAAGATAAAGGGGGAATATCATCTGACCATGTAGAACATCACTCCTCTCTGTGCCAGAGAGAGAAAGATGCTGTATAGACTCAGTAGATCCCCAAAACCCTGAGGAAGCAAATCCGATTGTCTCGGTTCCTCTCCTAAATTTCCTTTTTTGTGAGCTAGGGAAAGAGAAACCTTGGGGCTGGGTTTTTCAAAGGAAGTTGGAGGGAAGATGAAATCCCCACCTGGTTTAACAAACCACAGGCAGCACCAGATACCCTGCAGGCAGTGAGGTGATGCCTTTCACAAGCCCTGACCTGCCCAGAAACCAAGCCCAGGACCAGCCCAGCATGATGAAAAAATGTTTGTGTTGCTGGTGCTGACAAAGGGATGTGCATGCAAAGCTGCTGGTGGGAGCACTGGGGAGCTGTAAGGTGGTTGGGATAGAGCTGGCCATCAGTGCAGGGCTGGATTGAGCTGTGCTTTCCTTGGCTATTAGCACGGAATGGAGCTGCTCCATGCTCACAGGTCCCTTCATCACCAGCTTTCATAACACCTCAGTGACTGAATGCATATGAATATCATAATGGGGAGGGTGAAGGTGAGTTGTGTGAGAGGTCCCAGTGGGACAGTCCTGCTGTAGACACCTATTCAGCAGTGCCAACCTAGGGGGAGAGCCTCAACCTCCTGCTCACTTCACAGTTCACTGGACAGGTGTATTTGCAGCTTGGAGATAGAGAGCTACTGCATCTCCTGCGTGCTGGAATCTGTGTCTGCAGCACTCTGGGATGGTGCTTTTCTCTCCAGCAAGTGGTTATCTCTCTGAGTCACTTCAGCAGAAGCACATCGTACCATTCTGTGGAAGCAAGTACCTGACAAAGTTGGCAGCGGTTCATTTCTCAAAAGCCCATGCAAATAACAGCAGGTTGCAGATACAAGATTGCCAGTGTGATGGGCTGTGTGACAGAAGTGATGCCCTGTGCTCTGCTCCAGCTAAGGAAACACCACATTTCCACTGCTGAGGGCTGGGCTGCACTGGAGTCTGGCATGTGTTTTAGTATAAATGGCATTTCCATTGGGAAACTTCCAGTCTAGCTTGGGAAAAAAGCAATTTTGTTTTGGAATTTCCTGTGAAGTAGAGTTCTGAAAAAGAAAAGCATGAATAGCTTAGCCTTCATGTACCTGCTTGTCCCTAGGGGTGCAGGAGGGAGGTGGGTGGCAAGCATCAATCCTCAGCTCTGCCACGGCATGGGGAAAGGCTCTGCCATCCAGAAAGAATTGTCCATCTGAGCTGAGCCTGGCTCCTGGAAAACCCCATACATTCAATTTTCTCAGTGTAATTGGCTTTTGTGATGCCCGAATGTGCTGCAGCTGGCACAGCATTGCCAGGCAGGCCAAGCAGCTGCAGTATTCCAGGGAAGGGAAAGTGTATTTCTTTCTGTTTTGGTGTGTTCAGTGAAAGGCCTGATTTTGCTTCTTTTGAAAATGGTGACAATAGTCCCATTGATTTCCCTAGAAGAAAGGAGTGGGAACATGTCTAAAGTTCTTCTTCTTTCAACAAAATGGAATAAAAGGGGCGCTTTTAACACACCTTTATTCCAATTCCTTCTGCCTTTTGTATAGGGTTATCTGCTGGAAGTCTGTGTCACCCCATGCACAGAGAGATTCAGATTTTGACATGAGCCCTGAAAGCCATCACATTTTAAGTGAGTATGTAGTGATTTACTTCCATCAATACAGCATTTAGGTCATGTGGTATCTACTTTCCTATGACAATCTTTACAAGCAGGAATAATAAGGACGCTTTCCTGGTATATGCTCTTCTTCGAGCAGATCTAGGACACTAACAGAAAAAGCTGAGGGGTGAAAGCTAGAGGGATATTTATGGTGGAAGGGGATATTTGTATTAACAGAAATATGCACTACTGCAGCATCTCTGAGGAATAACAGGAAGAATATTGCAGTTTTAGGGATTGTGATGCAAACAGCAAGCTTTTTTTCCCAGTATTTAAATGTCTTGGAATCTGATTTCTGAAGATAGCAGCCTCGATTTCCTTTGTCCTTTGCTGGGGATCCCGCGGGATGGTGAACTTCAGTCTCCAATAATTCAGGAGAGTAACAAGCACTGGGAACCTCTCTGTCTTCACAGGGCTTTGGATGGAGTCTTTGCCTCTAAAAAGGGTATTATTAGAAGAACCTTAATATTGCATTTAAGAAAGTATTGCTGACAAAACCAGGGAACAAATGAATACTCTGCAGTTTGCCTGCTCCTGCCCCTGGACTACCTCCTCCCTCTGCAATCCTCAGGGATATGGCAGCTTTGATGTCTGCAAAGGAGTGTTCACAGTTCAGGGTATTGTGGGCCCAGGTATTCCCAAAATGTATGGCTGCACAAGCAGAGGCACTGAGAACAAGCCAACATCCTTCCCACAATAACTCCAATCAAATCCGTACAAGTGAGTCTCTGACCCAGGGACCCCTGGAGTCCGTGAGTTCTCCTGGCTGTGAAATTTCGCACTGAGCACATAACGTTCACTTTTGCTGCTAGGTTTAACCACTCCACTGTAGTGCAAAATGGGGCTCTGATGGTGGCTGAGGAGCTGGCAAAGGGGTCAAGCTGGAAACATTTGCTGAAAACCCAGTTGTTTCAGCTAGTTTTACTTTGGTTTTGCATTTCCCTGAGTTACTTTCTGAAGATGGTTTAATTTCTTATGTACTGCCTGTACTTTTCTTATATTTCTTCTCTTCAGCCTCCCTCAATGATATCCTGTTGCCTGCCTTCTCAAAAGTAATAATAGCTGCAATATATTTAACAGCTACCCACTGCCAGCCTCTCTCAGCATTCTCTGTGGATTCCCCAAGGTATCAGATGCATAATGCATTACCCAGCTAGAAATCAGACCTCTCTAGGATATGCCCTCTTGAAAAAACTCTTCCCTGGCAGGTTTCCTGTGTCTGTGGGAATTAGTGTGTGCAGAAGCACCAGAAGAGGTGGTTTTCTTTCTCTGTTTGGGTGTGAAGTACAAGGCTTGGAAGTATATCAACTGCTGCAGAAAAATAAGGTCACCTTATTCACCTAAAGCAGTGCCAAAATGATGCGTTCTCTCTGCAGAGCCACTGGTGGGACACGTCCTGTTCCAGCCATTCTATGATATGAAGGAAATTTTGGTATGAGAGATGGGAAAATGCAGAAACCAATGTGGCAAGAGCCTAAATAAAGAAAAATCTGTTACATTTTCCTGTGGTGGACTCAGTCCAACTAACTCAGGCTGGCCAGAATCACCTTGGTGTGGCCAACCTGATCTGTCAAAGGCCTCAGTCTGACCAGCTCTTCTCACTCTATCCTAAAAAATATTGCTGGATGTGAGAACCATGGTGTGTGTGTGTGTGTGTGTGTGTGTGTGTGTTACATTTACCTTAAATTTTAATTTCTTCAGGACAAAGTAACTCTTTTCATAATTTATTGTATAAAAAATATGATTTAAAGCAATTTTTTTCATGTGAATTTCTGCATCTTCTGGTGTCCTTTAGGACAGGCTTGTTTTTAGAGGGGAAATTCATCAAACAAATCAATGAAAGTTTAATTAAAAAAAAAGGAAAGAAAGGGCCATGGTAGAGCTGAGAAATGCCCAAGAATGTTGTCTTTGAACTACATGAAGCCAGCTACACTACAGTAGCATGCTTGGTACTTTCACTTGGTTTTCAGCCACAGCTTTAAAGTTTGGCCAACAAAGTTAAGAAGTCAGGAGGGGGGTAATTTCTATTCTTCAGATGAGAAGACTGAGAAATCTAAAAGCCTGGTGCTCACAATAACTTATTATTGCTCTTTATTTGATGGAGTGACTCATATAGCACATAGCTTCAGGAGCAGGTTTGGGGAAAGCTATAGCTGAAAACATAGCCAGCTGTAAAAAGCGAGCCATTTCCTACACAGCATCTACTTCAAAAGAATAAAATAGATGTCTTCTTTTTTCTATCCAAAAAGTCACTGCAGAAGCAGCTTTCTTTTGTTATCTCCCAATAAATGTGTCTCTGTAATAGTGGAATTTACTGCTGGGGGTGTGTGTTTCTCACTGCTGCTTCCCCTTACAAAGGAGCTAATCTATCTTGTGCTGGGAGAAGGCAAATGATGTCATGTTTCCTGTATTTCAGCCTACTTTCCAGCTGCTGCAGAAAGGCAGGACTCTAGGTAAACATTTCTCTCTGCAAGAGCAAAGTGGGAGCTGCTGCCTCTGGCTGGGTTAGGGCTGGGCTATGTTGGTGCTCCAGGAGCAGGATGACAGTCATGGCATATATGACACCTCCATGCCACCCTGGGTTGGCTTTTCCCATTGGAGGTGCCTGACTTCACCCCTCGATGGGCAGCCCAAGCAGACAGGATGAATCGCACTGGGATGCAGCATGAGGAACCAACATTCCCATCCCCATGGTGGGGCAGGAGCTCGGCAAGTCGAGGCGCTCTGCCTTGGCACAGCTCAGTGCCCAAAGTTTGCAGAGCACCGCCTGAACTAGTTTTACTTCTAGCCAGAGAGTCCTTGACATTCATTAAGGCTAAATTCACTCTCACATTTTAATCAATGAAATGGAAAAACAGCAAAGCAGGAATGTGCAAGCAAGCCTGACTTTTTTTTTTTTTTCTCTTTATATCAGCAGTTTAACAAGCCCAGGATAACACCCGCCTGCGTGCCGGATTCACCCAGGCAATTATCACAAATGCAGATTGAATAATTATGCATGCAAAGACCCGTCTGGTACCTGCCACATGCAATGACTCAATCTGTGTGCAGGTGCATGTCTCTGCCTCCTGTACACGCCACCGCTGCTCCTCCTGCACAGCAGAGCCAAGGGGCTGCCAACCACAGTGGGGGGAATCCAGCTCTGTCCATCATGCCTCCCCGAGAGTGGTGAGTGCCCGGAGCAAATGTGCCCTCAGCCTTTGAACCATGAAGGTGCCAGAAGGGTCGCCAGGTTGCTGGGGGATGGCAGGATCTGCTGCTGCACCCTGCTTTCCACTCACCCCATTTCGAGGGCACAGTGTTGGAAGGAGGGGTGCAATCCAAAGCATGGTTTTTCTCCATTCCTTTGACAACAGTCCTTCCTCAGTGGATTTACCCCCAGCAGTGCTGTCCTTTCCCCAGGATTGCTCCCTCCAGCCCCTCTGCTCTGCTGCCTGCAGCTTTGTCTCTCTTTAATTCTGTCCCTTGCCTGTGCACCAGCAGAATATGACTCTCCTTATATATTATACTTTGAGTGCAATACAAGAAAATAAAAATGAGTAACAGCTTGTTTCCCAGCCATGGATGGAGCAAAAATTTTGATGAATGGGCAGACTACTTGCATGAAAAAGAGCATGAATAATTTGCAATGAATAATATTCAAGTGTTACCTTTTTTTTCCACTCGTAAATTGCTTGCAAATTTTTTTCCCCTGAGCTGCTAGCCACCAGACCAAATACAGAGCAGCTTGTTGGAAGCATTTGTTTTCTGCTGCTCTGAGCTGTGGTTAGATGTGCTGGTCAATCTGATGGATGGGGAAACTCATACTGTCATGTTTCTTCAGTAGACTCCTCATGATTCCCAGAGCTTTGCATATTTTTTTTTTCACAAGCAATGGCAGATGCCAAAAAAGCTGTTTGTTTGCTACTTCTGTAATTTATAAATTACTGCTTCTGAAGGTCTCAGCCAATATTGGAGTTAGACAGGTGAAGAATGAATTATTTTTTGAAATATATATATAGAACTTTGTGCTGCTGAAGAGTCACAGTTTGCATTCCCCCTCATTTCTCTGGAGATTTGCTGAAAAAAAAAATAACATTCCTATCCTTGTAGAGATGTTCTGGGGAGGTGGAGGGTGAGGCTATTCCTCACCTGTGCCCCTATTTGTCCTGCTTGTATTAATAAAGCAAGTTGCCATTTCTGACCTGCTCCCACATGGAATAACTGGGAGTTTGATTTCATCCTTCAATGCCCCTGCCTTTCATCAGCTCTGATGAGGGACAGATTATATCCCCCATGGATAAGCTCTGTCTCTCTCACATTTTCTCCTTTCTTCCCTCTGGGCCATGTGTGGGACAGGTGTCCTGGTGTGGGTGTGCAGTGGGGACAGGCAGTGGGAAGGGTAGAAGTGGGAGAGGAGATTCCATACTGTTCCCTGGTCCCTGTGCATCCTGCCCTGTGCTGGCAGCCCAGCCTTGGGGAAGGACAGAGGTCAGCCCTTGACTGGTGGACAGTTCTTTGCATGTGAGCTGCATCTCACCTGACATTTTTTCATCTTGAAATGCCAATGGTTATGAAGAAAACCTGTGCACACCTGTGCAAGCTGGTGCTACCCTGCCCCACCTTCGCCTGGCTTCTCTGGGTAAGCTGAGGCCAGGAGAGGGTAAGGAATATGCCAAAGGTCACAGTGCCATGATCAAGTTGCCCTGCTCCTTGTTCTGAGCACCATGTGGACACAGCAGTCTAAGTTATTTTGGGATCTGTCCCCCATCTTTTCCATTTTCTATTCCTTTCCCATTGACCTATTCTAATCAGCTGACATACTTTCCTGTTTTCTTCTTTTCCTTGAACGCAAGGCAGTGTGAAGGAATGACCTCTCTTTCATGCACATGATTGCATTTTAAACTTTAATAGCTTCCATACCCTTTCCTAGGAGGTGCTCTGCTCAGCTGAAGGTCTGTACATTGCACTCACATTTAAGGAGCAGCCAGAAGATGATGCAAAATTACAGTTTCTATATCAGATCTTCTGCATGATGGATGCTTCATATTTAAGCTACTCTTCTTTCTGAGCTGAACATATGTGAGGTTGAGGTTCATCTGATAAGCACTTATTGACATTATGCAGCTGTAAAGAAATCTGGTTTGTCTATGAAAAAATTGGAGTGTAATGTAGCTAATGCTAATTAAAAGATATCTTAATCATGTGCAGTGATTTCTTAACAGATGTCAAGAGAATAGGCTTAAGGAGAGATAGGGAAACACACCCACCAACCTGCTTTTGCTCTGTCACAACCTTTCCTCTGAAGTGCAGAGGAATGTTTGATTTCTGGGTGTGTGCATCTGACAAAGGAAAAAAAGCTATTGAGATTACAACGTTCTGCTTATCCTAAACTGAATATGAGTTTTTCAATGTTTTGAATTTAATGGCTGATTTCCTCTTAGCACCTCATTCACTAACCATGGCTTTTCTCTCAGTAAAGGGAGGTGGCTTGGATACACAAGGAATGACCCAGGAAGAGTGATTTGTGAACATGGATCCTAGAATGAAGAAGTTAAAAACCAAATTGTTTCCTGGTTGTGAGAAACGTGATTAGCTCCTGGGTGGATAGCTCTGTTATGAACTTTGATGTTATGAACTTTGATGTGACAGTAGCTATTCAAAGGGGTGGGAAAAGGATGTGTGAGAAGTCTGCAAAAATCAGAATAAGGGCTTTTAGCTTATAGACGGTGTCTTTCTCTCTCTTTGGCTCTTTTCAGAGGCAATTAACTACATTTAGGACAGAGATTAGCTGAGGTTTCTTCTTTCCTGTTCTATCTGGGAGAGCCTAAATTGCCAGGTTGTGAAAGAGAATTGAAGCATAAAGTGTGAGGGACTTATCAGTGCAGAAGTTTAGATCATTCCTAACATCATAGGGAAAACAAGTGAACATCCCACCGAAAAACAACTTATTGCTTAAAGCAATTGCCACATTGAATTGCCTTTAGTCATTCCACTCACCCACCGTTGAAAAAGTCATTACCAGACGGCCCTTCTGGTACGGAACCAGCAGCCCAGTGCAGCTTCTCCTTTCATAGCTGTTCCCTGATTACATGGGGCAGTTTATCCTCTTGCATTTGCTTTTGATGTAAATCCAGCCGGCAGGGCGTGTTGGGGTGGGAAGTGAGGACAGGAGCTGGAACTCACCTTCCAGTGTGAAAGTGTAGTAGAGGGTTAGCAGCAGCAAACGACGTCTCTGTGATCCCTGCTTCCTCTGCCATGAGAGTTTGCATTGTGGAGCGATGAATACGTAATTCATTCCCACCCACCAGGGAGATGCCCTGGTGGCACCGCACGGACATCCTCAGCACGGGATTGCAGGAAGAAAGGAGGTGGTTGTACAAGATTTAAAGATACACAGCCCTATGGGAGGGTACGTGTGAGATGGATTCTGAGTGGGAATATATGCTTATTTGGCAATATGCTTATTTGGCTAGATTCTTTATTCTTTGGAACCTTCCCCTCCCCCCCAGCCCCCACAAGCATTCAACATTATTGACAATTTTCAACAATTTCAAAACATCCTTCCTTACTCTGGCTGCAAAAAATCCAAGCACAGCTGCAGGGCACAGTAGCTGTCTTCACAGTTTGTCTGAGGGACAAGAACTTCAGTGAGACAGTCGGTGCTAACCCTGCAGATCAGATAGAACAGAGGCTGGAAAAGTGCTCTCTTTACCTTTGGGATGCTCATGTTTAGCCCAGCTCTGACTTTTTCCTTCTATTTTAAATATGAACAGACTTCAAGAAGAAAGCATCTGTCCTAAGTAAAACACCATCAGGACTCGTATCCAGCTCCCTAGGGTAAACTCTTGCCAGTCACTGCCTTTTCCAGCATGTTTTTTAGAGTGGTTGTGATAGACTCGCTCTCCCATCTTTGCATATGGAACTTTTGCTGAACAGTGAGGTTGGAGGAAGCCTGGAGAGGTCTTTTGGCCTGTCTCCCTCTTCTGAAACAGGTATAATTTTATCCTTGGATCTTTCCTAATGGGAAGTTGTCCAACTCACGCTGAAGGGCACCCAGAGAGGAACATTCCCCTTAAGCTGTCCAGGACAGTACGTGATAGGAGGTATTCCATGGTATATCCATGTTTTTTCCACATATTAACCTTAAAAGGTCTGATCTGAAATTTCTTCCTATTCCCTCTGAAGACTGGAAAGCAGGAGAGCTGAGTCACCCCTAGAGAAGAAATTTCCCACAGCAGATGTTCCACCGTGCAATCCTGCTATCTCTTGTAGTCATTGCAGGAGGAGCTCCTGTGTTACTCCAGGTTTGGATTATGTTGACACTCTCCCGTTCCTCCAGTCACATTGCTACAGCAAAGATAAACTCCCAGCTTAGTGTTTGCTGCAGAACAGGTAAATCCTCTCTGTTTGGAAGCATCCCTGTCTGTACTGAGACCTTGCAGTTGAAAGGTGATAATGTATAAAACATCCTCCTACATTTTGCAATGAAGATCTATTTGCATCTGTTATCTAGCAGCCGTCCATCATTTCTAACACTGTGACTTCTGGATGACTCTTTTGTGCTTCTCTCTGGCACTATGTGCCAGCTTTATGCCAATAATCTTGGATGACAGTTATCAAGGTCTAAATTCATCCCCCATTTTTTGTTATATATTACCTGTGATTTAGAGCCACTTTAAAATATATTATCTGTGATACAAAGGCACTTAATTGTCTTGTTCCTCATCTGTAATATAATACTGCATTTTTCCTCTCTGTCATCTGCATACTTTCTGTGGATCAGATGGTTGTCCAGGCAGGGCTCTCTTGGGTGCAGGTATCTCAGCAGACTGTTTGGACTCAATAAAGTACTCTAGGTGATTAACTTCTGAATTTGGAACTAAAGATATTTCATTTTCCCCCAGTTCACTGCTAACCAGACTGTAAGTTTCATGAGATTTTCTGCAATATTTAAATCCCAACTTCTTGACTTCACTGATCATGGGAGAATCTTGACTCCTGCATTCTCTGTGTTTCTTTGGTCTTATCTTTTAAAAGTACATCACTAGCACCAATGCAAAAAACATCCAGAGAATGATGTCCACAGAGTGCTGGAATCTGTTATTTCTTCAAACACAAAGATGTTTGAGCTAATATGATTTACCTCAGGCTCAATGCATCAGTCTTGTGCATGGGGATGGACCTGTGCAGAACCAGCACTGGAGCCAGGAGAGAAGCTACTTTTTCTGCCTACAGACCGTAACATCTACATATATTCATTCAACACACAGCCAAAAAGAAAAAGGCCATCAATGATTCAACAAAACAGAGACCTGCCAAAAGCACCAAACACCAAGGCCTGGGAGGAACTGCTGGGGGATGTGCTCAGGGCAGACATGTAGCAGTCAGCACCCAGGGCCTTTGAGCATCTTGTCCCTTGGAGCTGACACTATCCACACGAAAACCAAGTCCTGGCAGTGTCCTTTGGACAGCCTGCTGCTGTGGAGTATTTATCTTAGTAACTGTTTCTCTGTTGTTACCTGCTGACACATTACATATATTTGCTATTAAGAAATTGCATCTGGGAAAAGTAATATATACATATTTAATAGAAGGATTTTAGAACCCAGAAAAGTCAGACCTCTCTATTCAGTCTTCCTTCTGTGTGCTTCAAAACAGACACAAGAGTTAAAGTTATGTATATGTGATCTCCTATATTAAAGAAGTTACATTCATATCTTTTATTCTCAGCCTCTACCTCGTCCTATTCAATTTACAGTCTAGACTGTTTAAAAATACCTTGTTACTGGATTGTGGGGTGTTTTTTTTTTGATTTTGTTTGTTTTTTTCTGCTTGGAAGGGGCACTTGTGAGACAATGTTCTCAACTGGAGATTACACAGATTTGTTGCATGTTGGTGCATGATAACAGGAGAGGTTCCAGCAAGCTCCAATATGTAATAAACTGTGAAGGCATAAATTGCACATGATTAAACCTTTGATGGTGGGCTGTTAGGAATTCCCAGTGCAACGTGCCATGCTGCCTTTTACACCAGCCCTAACAATGGCACTCCCAGACTTGTTGGCTCCAAGGGGTTAATTATACATTATGGATTAAAACAATGCAAGGATGCTTGTTAATACTCAAATCATTGCACGGTAATCCTGGGTGACTCCCTCACTGCTGCTGCCAATTTGCAACATTCACCTGGGGCAAGATAGGAAAAGCTTGTCATTTCTCACCCCTTCCAGTCTCTTCCCCCCTGCCCCTCTTGCTGTTTTTTTCCCATCTGCAACATCAGTTTGCCTGTCAAGGTAGCTGACAGGTGAAAAGCTTACCTGATTATTGAAATTGTAAGGTCAAAAGGAATTTAATCCACCTGCCATGGATGGCAATTTAGAGCTAATACTGGTTCAGGGCACATACAGATGAGGGGCAGGTGAGGCAAGCAGAGGATTATGGGAGTGGTAAAGAAATGGGCAATAAAGAGGGTCAGGGAGGTAGTGTTGATTCCTTTTGTGGGGATGAGGAGCATTAGCTGTGGAGGCTCCTCTGAGACACCAAGGAACTGCTGATTGTTGTCCCCTTCTTTTGCTATCCTGTCTCCAGAAGCTTGAGTGCCTTTTTATTTGCCAGAAACCAGTGCTTACATCAGAAAGAGGAGCTGATATAAGGTGGCTGCCTAAATGTTAGAAATTAAGTGGAGGTGTCATGCCATGCCATAAGAAACACTTCTAGAACTTCTGAGTTCTCTCTTGTTGCAAAAGGCTGTAACAAGCTGAATTAACAACTATAAACCTGGAATGAAGTGATGCTTTCAGCAGCTGTAGGCTTTGTATTTTTGGTTTTCTAAAAGTGGTTTGAATAAAATTAAACTCTAGAAACTCTACTTTCAGCTTCTTCTCCTTTTCTGTGTGAAACTTGCCCCACTTTGTGATCATAAATCTGAGTCTGTTCTCTGTTTATGCTGATAAACTTTCTCACCAGTAGCCTGAAGGTATCAGTGTGTCTGAGTTACTGAGGACCTCTAAACACTTGCTCCAGCAGGCTTAGAGCTGGGTAGATGCTCCACAGAAAGCTGGAGTAGAGCAGTTGTGCCATGTAGAAAACCTTGATAACACGTGTTGCATCCAAGCGTTCTCTTTTTCTTTACCTTTGAATGGTCTGAGATTTGTCTGAAAAATCTCCTCCTCAGTCCTGGAGAGCCCTTCTGCTGCCAGTGTGCAGGAGGCTGCTTCTTTGGCTGATGTCTGTTGGCTCTGAACATGAGTGATTTTGTTTATGTAGTTTACACAGGTATTCTGTACTGGTGTCTGTTGCTGCTGCAGAAGTGAATCAAAAGAGTGCAGTCTGTGAGGATCCCAGTGAGTAGCTGGGGAGCTAGTATTCATCTTCTGGAAACCTAGCTAATTGAGCAGTGCTACTGTGTCTGTGTCCACATCCCCATGCAGCAACTAATCCCTGCCAAAATCCTTGCAGAGCCTGTCTTAGTCTTTCTCCAGACTGAAGGAATGCTTGATGGCTTAAGGAACTAGGAAAAAAAACAAAACAAAACTGGGGAGAGGGGGCAGCATATAGTAAATAAGTCTTTGACCTTATCTGAAGTATTCTTGTGCACTGAATCTAGCCAAGGACTCTTGAATAAAACAAACTTGAAGTTTCTAGGCCAAGCAGGTTTTGAGATATGGCTGTTCGATAAATTGTTAGAGGAATATTTCAGAGGCTGAATTGCACCTCATTTTTCAAAGTCCCATATCTCACAAACACCTTGTCTGATCTGCCACAAATTTTGCCAATAAATTATCCTCTGGCTACTGATTGTGTATGCAAAGTTTTGAGCAAAAGAAGCTGCACAAATCTTCACTCTTATCTTAAACACCTCCCTTCCAGGATATGGTCCCTCCTCCTCTAAATACTGGCTGAGCTTTAGGGGGTTACTTAAAAAAAAAATAAGCCTATAAAGCCCAAGATGGTTAATACTGACTAGAAAGGCATAGAACTTGGTATTTTCAAGTTGTTAATTTTGAGGAACTTGGATAAAATAGGAAGTTCAAAATTAAGTACTTTCAGGTTTCTTTATTTTGTGGAATGACCACCAAGAGAGTGAAAGTAGAACAAAGGCAAAGGCAAGGGGATTTGAGGCAGGAGCAACAAATAAGTTTAGGACAGCAACTGAGCAGGGAATCAATACTGCTTACTGTCATCCTCTATAATTTTAATTCATAATTATTAATCTCCAGGCGTTATGGCTCTCTGGCAAATGCTTTCTTAGAAGAATAGCTTGATGAATCTATGCTTCTATTCCAGAGGTGTGGATAAACACTTTTTTGTTTTCTCCTTCTTTGTACATTTGCAAAGATAAATCTTTTCCAATATCTGCATTTGGATCCACAAGGGAGTTATTAACTACACTGGCAGCAATATCCAGTAACAGTGGGACAATGACCCTGCACTCATAGTTTGTTGCATGATATTATAAGGATTTGAATTATTTAATAATATCATGACAGACTAAAGAAACTTTGCATACCTATGCTATATGATGATTATTTCTTTTTTTTTCACTGCTTGTTTCTAGTCCTCCTTTGGCTCCTAGGGAAGTACAGGAACCATAGATTTTATTTGTCCTCATAGCTACATCCTGCCTGGAGCCCCTCAATTTTTGAGTGCTAAAAAATTTCAATTAAGTTTCACAAAATTAACAACTAGTCAGACTTAGATATTTAATCCACACTTTTGTGTGTGTAAACTTGTAATAAGATTACAAGGAAATCATTGAGGAAATACTCCACTGAAACATGAAGGAGGAATTTGGGGCATTCTCTTTCGAGATCTCAGTGATCTGTTAACATGTTTCAAGTCAACACTTCTAAAGAACTAAAGGTAACTGAGCTGGGGAAGTGTTTTCATCTCCAATCAATTATTTCTGCAATTGCATTAGCTCTGATATTGAAATCCTATCTATCTTCATTACACAGATATAATCAATATCAGTAATTTAGAAGTTAGGGAATATCTTCATTAATATCCCTTGTTAAGTGGGGTTTAAAAGTCACTGTGCTATTATCCATCTATTATTTTGTCACAGTACGAGATTTAAAAGTAATTTTTCAGCATGCTGATATGCCTTGATATCCCATATCAAGCTGATAAACACCTAACAAATCAGTGAATAAACAAGCACCATTTAAAATGCTTTTTCATCATATATTGGGGTTTTTTTCAAGCTGCTGCCTAATAGCAGCTATTTTGAGCAGAGCCATCAGTCTGCATTTATTTAAATGTAGTGTCGTTGGGTTTTTTTAAAGTACATTTCCTTTGCTACCAGCTGAAGCTGCTGGGCTATCCCTGTCACTGCTGATCCTCTCAGTGCTGCTGTTGTGTGGGGGGTGGTGCTCCAGGTCTGGAGATGGGACAGTTGCTGGAGATGCTGTGGAACAGATCCAGGGTATGAAACCATGTTGGTGAACGTTTGTGCAGCAGGCTTGGCCTGAACCAACGTGTGTGGGCTCAGGTATCGGGGCTCTCCTCTGTGCTGTTGAGGTACATCTGTCACAGGACTAGAAGTGAAGATCATGGGAGAGGAGGAGGATGAGTAGCTGGGGAGGATTGCTCATGAGGGCTTTGATCAGCACACTGAGGTTTGCTTCTTCCATCTGACGGGTCTCCTTTGGCTATAACAGTCACAGAATGACCATATGAGGTAGCAGAGGGGACTGTGTTGTTGGTTGGTGTTTCTGAATGCATTTGTGGGAAACTGTCCTACACTGTTATGTGAGTTCCAAGAAAACCCTTGATGGAGTGAGTGTGTGGTTTTCATGGATAGCTGTGCATGACTGGGACTCCAGTGTTGGTCCCATCCATCACAAGTCAGGGCTCTTATCTCTGCAATGCACAGAAGATATGGTTTACAAAAAAGCTTTAGGTAATGATTTGTTTTTCTTTTCTGCATATGTGTTGGGAGTTGCTTAGAGCAAGCTTTATGTTTGTTGGTGGTATGTGAAACAGTATCTTCCAGGGAACTTCAGAAATATTTTATGAAGTGTAGCAATAAAAATATCCATGTGGTACAGCCCATGTAAAATAACAATTTTGGCTGGGAGCAGTATGTACAGTTTCTGTGGTGCACAATGCTTTCACAATAAACTCTTGCAGATGGATTTCATCTCCCTGGTATTTTAATATCCATTATTCCACCCCAAGAAGTGTTTCTAGGGTGGTTATAGAATTAGTTATCTGTGACAGAACTTTCCAGCTCAGATCTGGGCTGGTTTGTACTCAGGTTGCCAGGTTGCATCCAGCAGAGAGATCCCAACAGCCATGATGAACCCATTAAATGGGGGCTGTGGGGCCCATCTGCTGGGCTGGAGCTCTGGGGGTGGTGGTGCTCCTGATGGGATGTGCAGGGCTGAGGCTGTGGGAAACCACTCAAGGAGTGGTAGGAAAACCCTTGCAAGGGATGCTTTGCTTCCTGAGAAGACTCTACCAGAGCAATGATCTGGACCACCTTTGCAGTGAAGAAGATTAGAATACACTCGGGATGCATCAACTAATTAACAGAGCTCAGATATGGGGTTTGCTTTGTAGCTTCTGCTGCTGTGCTCTGTGAGGAGTTTGCTACATGCTAGATAAGGATCCTCCTGTGGCGGCAAGTACCTGATCTTTCTGCTGGTCTTTTGAGGTCTATAAGGTTTGACAGGATATGAGCAAGGCTAGTATGCCCAAAGGACAAACTGGGCAGTTGTTTGGTGTTGGCATTTCTAGATCTGATGAGGGATCGCATGCAAATTACCCATAATGAATGTTAATTACTGGGAGAGTACATGCTTTGCTTGATTCCTTTTTGGCAGCTTATGCAACTGTGTTTTTATATAGCTGGTACTTGAAACGTTTGATTTAAAAAATAATAATCCTCTTTAATTACAATTGCTTTATTAAAGGTTGCAGGGCTTGCATGATCTCTGTAGTAAAACTTTATGAATTCTTCTATCTAGACACTGATCTCCTGGCTCTTGCTTGAAAAGAGCAGGGTTTACTAACCACTCATGGGCCTATTTGCCAGCTTTTCCCAGTTTGGATCGCATGATTTCGAGTAACTGGAGATCATGAGGATTCAATATTTTGCCCAGGATGTCTGTGGGTGGAAGCCCAACTGTGACCTTGACTTAATCCTGATGATGACACTGGAGGCAGCTTCCCTCTGAACAGCTCAGCTTCCCATGATTTGCCTCATGAGCAGCTTGGAATTGGCTGAGTTTCTTGGGCAAAACTGCAGCGGAGATTTCCCCTGGTCCTGGGCATGGCAAGGCAGTGAGGTGCAGCCCCAAGGTGCAGAGGCAGTAAGGACCTCCTGCTCTCCGTGCTGGGGGGAGCAGGAGGAGGAGGGTCTCGGTCTGAGCTGCACTGGGGTACCTTAAGCTCTAGTAGGTGCCAGGATGCTGCTTCCAGCTGTGGTTTCATGAGTTTTGTGGCAGTCCCAAGCAATGGCTCTGTTGTAAGAGAGCTGGGATGACTCAGCTGTCAGTTGGTAAGACGAGATGTCCCACAGTCAAAGTCCTTTTGTGGCCAGACTCAAGAGGATGATGAGGCTCCGGGTACCTGTTTGGGGACAGTTGCTGTATTATTACTGCCTCAGCACTGTGGGTGAGCAGGAGGAAAGTTGTCTTCTCAGAAAATTTCTGCTCCCAGACTTTCAGTGCAGCCCCTTCTAAAAAAACCCTGTGCCCCAAAGTCTCGCTGATTTTCTGTTTAACTGTGTGACCTAAAAGAGCCCCAGCTGTGTTTGCTTAGCCGAGTTTATTTCTGTGGTCTGTTTGAGCAGTTATGCTTCCTTTTCATAACTCATCTGGAGGAACATCTGACTTTCTGAAGCTCTCCTTGGTCAGCTCGTCCTACACAGCTCTGCAAACAGGTTGTTTGGCAGCGTTGACAATGAACATGCTGGTGACAACAGCTCAGAGCCCTCTTGCCCATTTCCACTGGAGTTACAGTCACTAGCTCTGTGACAAGTTTCCTGTCCTGACTCATAGTTGCTGAGTCACTTTTAATTTTATCTCCTTTTGAAGGGAAATGGCATTTAGTCTCAGATTTCTTTTGTTATTATTTCTAAAGTATCACAAGGTTTAATAGCTTTTGGTTCACACTTTATTTTCGCTATTAACACTCTTCCTGTTTTGGGCTGGCTGCTGCAACAACAAAATTGTGTGTTAGCCTCTGAGGTGGAGTAACTTTTTGAAATAGTTGGAATAGCTATCAGAGTTGTTTTGATATAGCAATTCCTGTCTTTCCTCATCTCTGACCTATAATAGATGATCTGTGAAGTAGTATAAAATCTACACGATAGATCTATCCCAAATGTGCACTTGAACTAAGTTTTGCCCCCACCTCCAGCAGGAGATTGTGTATCCCTTATGTGTTTCTGCTCTTGTTAATTACACTGATGATTTTTTTGCATTTTAGCAACATTAAAAACTTGTAGAGATTTGCTCTTAAATGAATTGTCCAGCTTATGCACAGGATCTTCAATATGATTTAATTTATAACAGTACCGATGGTGAATGGACTTCTCTACTGTCAGCTGGGTGGAAGAAAGCAGTGAAACCCCGTCCAGGTGAATCTTGCCTGGGGCACTGTGTTTCCATGATGCTGTGTTACTGCCAAAAGATACAGAACAAGTATTCTTGCTGGAGCTCAGCGAGTGAGTGGAAATTCTTTCTTGGTTCGATGAACCCTGCATTAGGCACATAAAACTCGGTCACTTCAGGAAGCCGCTATGGAATGTACCTCTGTAGTTCAGCATGGTGTATTTTTCAAATGGCAGCAGTTTTCTTCTTTTTGTTAGTGTTGGAGGCATAAGGCACTGAATTCTCACTCCCTTTGGGCTTGTAGCTGAGATAAGGTGGGTAGGTTTTACTGTTGCTTTCAGATAGTAAGTAAACTGCTCGAGATGTTTAAATTGGGAATATGCTAAGCATTCAGGAGTGAAGAGCTCTGAGCTCAAGGGAAAGTGCTTGAGAAGTGGAATAATTCAGTGTGTGACAGAGCCAGAGGCTGAGCTCTGCCCCAGCTTTACCACAATGCCATCTGAAGGGAGGATCAGAAAGAATGGTACAAACAGCAGATGGAAGCGAAGGCAGATGGCACCAGCAAAGGTGAGGGCATGTGGGGGTGAAGAGGACAGCCTGGCTCAAGCCCAAGGGACTTGGGTGCCTCCCAGCCTATAACTTAAGTTGCTAAAATCCTGGCTTGGCTGCCAGCTTCCCTCCGCCTTACTCTGGGGTGGGAGCTGGTGGCAGATGCCAGAGCACAAGTATCGTAGGTGGGAACAGGATGAGACCCTCTTTTCACGGAGACCATCTCCCACTGCTGCCGGCTGCCGGGAGCTCAGCGCCTCTTGCCCATCAGCCGGGCTGTGATGGCTCGGAGGGACTGTTCCTGTGCGCTGCGAGGCTCACACAGCGCCTGGCTCCCGGCCAGCAGCAGCAGCAGCAGCTTTTCTTTCCTGGCTAATCGCTGATAAAACAGGAAGACCTTGATCATCCCTTTTGACATGAATAACGATGTTATCTCCTGTGATGTATGACCCAGAGCCAGATAACGTCCTCTGGCAGGCCTTTTTTCTCATGAGATGTAAAATACAATGATTATGTTACAAGGGGGAGATAAAGTGGCACAATCTTCACTAGTTCAAATAACTAATTGAAGCAGGAACTAGTGGAAATGGCTTCCTTTGTTCCCCAGCCATTGTTGATATAACAGTGCTTATAATGAAAGCTGAAACTGTTGCCCTTTTTTCTTTTTTTTTTTCCCTTCTCTATTTTTTTCCCTTTTCAACTCAAGTGCCTTCACTTCTGATTCCTTCTCCTTGTTTCCCTGGGGGAGCTGAGGACAGTGGAGGTTTCTAGCAAGGGATCCTGTTTTTCAGCAACTCTTGTGTGAGAGCGCCAGGAGGATGAAATCAATAAGTACCACTCATTCTTTGTTTCCCTAGAGGACTTTTGAGAACAGAAAAATTGAGACCAGCGGTCTCTAAACCATAATTACATTTTTTTATTTTATTTTATTTGCGTTCATTTTTTTTTCTGAAAGAAGCAAACCTAATTACCTGTCAGGAATGGTCACCAGAGGTATATTGGTATTTCAGTGAGTGTACAATATTTATCACAATTGAGTTCAAATACTAAAAAAAAAACCCTAGCCCTCAAGCGGGTTGGTGTAAAACGCAGAAGGGGTAAAAACACAGCTTCACACATGGAGTGATGCTGCACAGTTGTGGTACATAGTGATTAAAGGTGTTGGAAGGTGTGATGCTGCAGAGCTTGGTTTGATCACTAGAAAAGGTGTCATGCTTTTCCTCCCAGGTGGGGCAAATGAGCCTGTTTGAGCCAAAATTAACTTCAAATGTGAAACAAGAATTCCTTGCTTTAAAAAACCCCTGAGCATATTCTGTAGAATGATTTAGTAATGTCTACACTACATAGAGGCCAGCAGCATTAAATATGAGCTTCTAAGGCTATCTACTGTGGGCTTTGCAGCTGTGGTGGGTGGGTGTTGCAATGCTGAGGAACAGACTGTGCTCTGGTGACTTGATAGCCTGCACAGATGAAGTCAATAGAGATGTAACCTATCATGTGGCAGAGAGACACAGAGAATTTAAGAGACTTGCTCATATTCCTAGATGACTACACCAATTTCATAATGAAATTAGACTTCAGCTCTTGTGATCCCAGTACAGCATCAAAGGTCTATCTGATGTCTCTCAATCACTAAACTTTAATCTTATCAGCATTCATTTTATGGCACTTTTGGCAAAACATCTGACTCACGTGATGCAGAATCATTCCAGCTCTTTCCCCTTGGATTGTAGACTCTGCAAAGCCAGAGGGTCTGCAGCTGATGCTTTCTTCTTTCTTGGGGTCCAGTCCTGTCAAGTTCAACTCCCACGGGCTTCCACAGCAGCAGAGCGCAGTAGTCTTGGCTTGAGCCCAAGTAGGTGAGGAAAAGCTGACCCTCCGTTAACTGAGAATCAGAGTGCCTGGGCTTCGCAAGGTGTTTGAACGACATGACTTTGTATTTTATTGATCACAGAATTATAGAATGGTTTGGGTTGGAAGGGACCTTAAAGTCAATTTAGTTCCAACCTATGTGGCAATATCTTCCCCTAGACCAGATGGTGGAAGGTGGCCCCATCCAATGTGGCCTTGGTTATAAATGAAAAAGTCTCATAGGCTGTTGAGATGCTTTTGCCCTCACATTGTATGATAGTGGAGTCTGTCATCTGACAATTGGAGTTGTGGCATCTTTGGTAGGAGATATTTTTGTTAGAGCTGTAGAAAGATGTTTTGACTTGCAGATTCCACCTTGGTTCATTTTCTTCCAGATGTCCTTCTTGATGCACCTTTCCTTGGACCTATGTAGGAGGACCCTGACAGCATGAGCAGAAGCCCCTACATGAACATGAGCTCCTTTGGTGTCCATCAGCCTCCCTGTTACAAGAAACCCTGTTGTTTGCTATGCATTGCCATGTTTGTGTTGCCATGCCGCTTGCTGCATCTCACCCAGTGCTTGCTCTTACAAGTTTCCTTATTCTAGTGCTGCTGAAGAGATCCCTGTGCCTGGCTCAAACAGCTGAGAACCAAGAGGTGGCAGGAGAGTGATGAACGACAGGGCACCATGACTCAGAGCAGGTTGGGTGAAGGCGTGGATGAAGCAGATGTAGGACAGATGCAAACACTGAGTGGGTTCAAAACCTGTTTTCAGCTGAAGTCACACTCCAAAAATACTGCTGAAGCAGTGTGAGGAAGCTCAGAGTTGGGTGAGAGCAGGGCACCTGGGTGCTATTTATGACTGAGCTACTGCGTGACCTTGAGCAGCTCACTGCACCTCTGAGTCATAGCTTTGTCTCCCCAACTGCCAAGTGAATGAGATGGTAACTCCTACTTCATTTGCAAGGGTATCATGTGGTGCAATTTTGTAATTAATTGAATGTAGAAAAATGTAGGGGTTTTCTGTCATATAGTGGCTGCACTGCAATAGTCTGACCTCCCAGTGCTTTCATGGAGGCTGGGAGCGTGGCTGAATTTGACTCCCAGAGAGCGCTTTGTTCTCCAGAAGTGCGGGAGGAAATATTTGCAGAATTAGGACTCCCATGAAAAGTTTTATGAGTTACCACATGGCCACTGTGCAAATCAATTACTGTAGTAGGTCTGTAATGAGACTAACTCACAAAACAGTTACTGATTCTACAGCAACTTGAGCAGATGCCAAAAAATGTGGCCAATAATTAGTGACGGCCTGACAGATCCACGGCTTCTCTGCAGCGTTTGCTCCATGAGTTGTTCACAACGCACCCAATCCTGGAGATGGTCCTGCTTGCGAGGTCAGATTAGCTGGTTTTTTAAAATATTTGGTTTGTGTCAGTCTTTGTTAGAAACCCAGTTTAAACCCTTTCAGGTGTAAGTATAAAGCTTAAAAGCTTTTCTGCAGCTCCACCCTTAAGAATGGGTTTAATCCTTTTAACAAAGCTCTGATCTGACAGTTTATTTCGCTCTAGGCTTTAGCTTCAGTGGTTGCAGCCAAAACCTGACAAGTTCTTCTTGTTAATTCTGAATGTATTATCCAGTGACAAATGTATCTCCCACTTATATGTGACACTGAGAATGAAATGCATATGATCAAATTTCTTATAGCTGGAGTGGGGCTGGTTGTTAAGAACATCTCCATATCTTTGCAGTATGACAGTCAATCTAAACCCATTCTTTTTCAGCAGCATATCTCAGCTTAGTTTGGGACAGTCATGATGGGTTGCAATCTGCTGCAAAGATTAAAGAAAAGCTAAAAATAAACCTGTCACTTTCCGTGGACACTTTCTTGTGAAATGCAGAGGGATACGTCACTAGAATGCAAAATAAATTCATATAGAATTTTTTATGCTGTGTTTTTTTATGGACAGATGGAGTCAGTGTCGTTTCTGATTTCTCATTTCTAAATACAGTGGTGTTATGTACAGGCTTCCACCTGAAAGCTTGCCTTGGAAGCCAAAAGAGAATAAAATGGATTTTTAAAATAAAGCCAAAAAACTTCTTAATTCTTCTAAATTTGACAATATACAGGATACAGATAATGTATTTTATGAACTCAGCCTCCTTCTCTGCTCATAAAGTATTGGCATGATAATGAGATTTATTTTCTGGAATATAGTCTGTGTCACAAGTTTGGGGTTCCTCTTTATTTCTATGGAACTAGTAATTTGGTCGTGTACTAACACCTCGAGAGGATGATGACTGTGCTGTGGACTGAGAGCCAGACCTCTGCCCACAGACTGTGTGACCCTGTCCCACATTTCATCTCTCAAGATGATCTCCTATTGCTGTACGTATTCTGTGTGTTTGACTGGACCTGTAACCCATTGCTGTTTGCACCCATTCCTTCTGAGTTCCAC
Organism: Serilophus lunatus; assembly: GCA_013399895.1. Classification (NCBI taxonomy): domain Eukaryota; kingdom Metazoa; phylum Chordata; class Aves; order Passeriformes; family Eurylaimidae; genus Serilophus; species Serilophus lunatus. Next base: position 1,561,382 of record VXBA01000861.1, on the reverse strand, counting down.
TGCTATTCCTGTGCTTTTCTGGGGCCGTGTCATGCTCCCTTGGAGGATGGAGGTAGCTGCAGGTGTAATGGGTTAATCACTTCTAGGTGTTTCTTTGAAAGCAACTGCAGCTTCTGAATGACTGTACTGAGACCTTCCCATTTCCTCTTCCCCCAGCTCATGCAAGGAACCATGTGGCTTTTGCAAATCGATGCACAAAGGAGAAATGGTAATGGCAGGATGTCTCTGGTCAGCACTGGCTGGTGTCGCCACAGTCACAATGTGAGGGTGATGGAGAAAGTCAATTTCCTGTTAAATTAGTTGGCTGTTTCTCTAAGAAAGGCAGAATTCTAATGAAAGTGCTTATTAATGGATGAGCCCAGAGGGAAGTAGGTTTGTGGTAAGGCCCGAACTTTATAGGGAAAGACTTACCTCGTAAAAGGCCACAAAAGATGCTTATAGGACTGAACTTGGTCTGCTCAGGAATCAACTGCTTGTACAGAGGGACAGCCTTCCTTTTCCCATAAAACATGCATTAAGGGTGCCAACTAAGTTGGTTCTCCTTTATATCAGTCACAAAAACAGTGGGAGGTTTAGTTCCTGTCAAACTTTATGGGCCATTTATGAGGAGGCCTTCCCCAAAGTATTTCACAGGCCAAATAAAAATAAATGGCACTGAAAAATTTTATAATACAATGCATGAACTGTTGTGACAGTGGGAGAACGTGCTCAAGACCTCTTCTCTCTCCTCTGTGCAGCAGAATTAAAATGGAATTTTAATTATTGTACCTTTGATAGGTTTTTTTCATTTTCAAGCATTACTGTACCATGGTTACTTTTGGGAGGGAGAGACAGTGGCTTTATTATAGAGATTATGTGGTGGCAGAGATGCAGCTTTGTGGCCCTGATGAAGAGTGTTTGCTCTGCAGAGAGATAAGAAATTGTGGGAGGTGGTGGATGCAAAGACGAGTGGGTGATGGCTTGCAGAGTTGAGGGGGCTGTTGAACCTGGGTTTGATGTCTGGTGCACTTGGGCACCCTGTCTGCGTGCTTGAAGATGAGCAGAGAGGAAGACATGAACCCATAAACTGAGTTTATAAATCTGGTCTCTCTAAAAAAACCCTTGGATTAAATTGGGGATTTGTTCCACATGATGTGGCTGTGCTGTTGCTGGGGAGGTATTTCACCCTGTTACTTCATTTTTCTAGTTAAAATAGGAGGACAAAAGGAAGGAGTCAATTTTCATCAATGCTAGGAACAGATAAAATATTCTGAGAGGAACAGTGTGGTTCAATTTACAGTAAGAAGCCTATTAAGAGGAGTAGCTGCAGTTCCCAGCTTACAAGTTGCACTTCTGTCTGGGGAGGAAAGCAGCACCTAAATAGTCACGTGGAGAAGGGGCAGCTTCGGGGAAAGTTTTTAATAGAAGAGTCACTTCTAATGGAGCTGTCTCTGCTTCACAGCTCCCTCTGTGAACTGTTGAACTCTGCATCTCCATGTTGGATTTACCAGTATCAACAGCTTTATTGGAGGAGTGAAACAACAGCTTGCTTCTAGGGCAAGGGAGAGGAACAACCTACCCCTCAGCAATCAAATGGGCAGCAAGCAAAGATGTTCTTGAAAGAGTTTCTCTTCCCCTCTCGTGCACGTGTTCTCGCAGTTCTGCTCAGCAGAAGTCAGGGGGTTCAAGCAGCAATGCTTCTTCAGATTGCACATATGATAAACAATTAATAGTTAAATCCTCTTGACCTTACAATATCAGAACTGCTGTTATTTTGTCAGTTATTTTTTCCCGTGAGGTTGGTGAAACACTGGCACTGGGGCGCAGAGAAAATGTGGGATCTCCATCCTGATGGTTGAGTTTTTGTTTGCTGTGATGTTGGATCAGTTCTGGTTCCAAGTCAAGTTACCAAACAGGCTATGGCATTGAAATAAGCCTCTGAGGTAAATAGAGCTATAAATCAGCAGTCTCTATAGTCTTGCATAACAATGACATTATGTTCCCTCCTCAAATACCTGTGACTTGATGATTTTGAATTAAAGCTTTAAGACAGGGTTACACTAATGCAGAAGATCTGCATGCTGTAAAACACACAAGTATACAATTGGTTTCTACTTTGGATTTTAGGCTCCAAGAAAAAATACCAACTAGCAATGTAACACAAAAGGCATTGTACTTGAGAAGTGTCTAACTAGATTAATTTAATTTTTAATTTGTTCTGGGTAACATCAAAGTAGCAAAAATGCCGTTAATCTTCCTTCTCTGAATAAGCTGTCTGCTAACAGGGAGGTGTGAGGGAGAGAGATGCCTATTAAAGATTTTAATTAAGTTAAAGTGGCAGTATTACCCAGGGAGAAAGTACTGCCTTTTTATTCTCTCTTAAGTGGTGTCAAGTTGGAGACACAAGGTAACGCCCTGTCTGCTTGAGCCCCCTGAGCTGGAACAGTTTGTAGGTGTTGGTTAAGCGATGCTTGCAATGGTGTTGGGACCACAGTGTGTTATTTAACGCTGTACAAATGTGTTATATTTGGGGCCCTTGCTGGGTGCTGAACTCCATGTATGCTGCATGAGCTTGGTGGGGCCATGGGCTGGAGTCAAACAGCGACTGCTGTGAAGGGCTCAGTTGTGCAGAGATCATTAAGAGCCTTTGACCAGCACCAAGGCAGATGCCAGGCGTTCCTCTAGCTCCCTGCAGGTGGTGGGAGATTGAGATGTCTGTTACCCTGCTGCTGTTCTTTTTCCTACTAGGCTCATCTCCCTGGCACTGATAGGCAGAGAATGAAATTTTCCACTCTCCAAGATGGCCAATATTGATAATAGACAAGAATTTAGGGCCTTCCTGCCGTGCCCATGCAACCTCACTGATGAAAAAGGGCTGCATGTCATTAAGAACTGGAACCTGTAAGAAGTGACTGGATGGGGAAGTTGCCTTCCTCTTCCACCTTACCTGTGTGCATTTGTGGGAGAAGACTTATGGTTCTGCTGGTTTTACAGCCCTGTCTGCTTCTAGCCAGCACATCTACCACAGCAGGGTAAAAGTGGGGTTTTTTGTAATTTATAGCATATCTGAATGGAGGATAAGTGAATATTATGATCTAGCAGATTTAATAGTGAATACTCTTTCTGCAGGCCGTGTCAGCTGGGTGCACTAGAGTTTGTGGTGGTCCTTGCACAGCACCTTCCTCTTGGGGAAGAATAACCCCCTTGATTGCAGTGTGTTTTGCTGAAAGGGACCAAATAACTCAAGGACCTTGTTTTTGCAATCTTTACTTTCATAGTTACTTCCATAATTAACGTGACCCCAACAGAGTAAAAAAAAAGAAAAAACCCAACAAAACAAAAACCAAGCCCCTGCCCTCAAAAAACCCACACCAAACCCAAAACCAGATAAAAAACCAAGCAAATAAAATCCAACTCACAATTAACCCAATGTTCTAAAAAGCAAATGGCTGCTTTTACATAGGAATTATTTTTAACCGTATTTCCATTTTGCCAGAGTGTCTGGCAAAAACATTTGCTTGTCAGTAAATTGCTGAGGAGCTGTTCTCTACTGGTAGAGTGAATTTACTTTTGTGTGTGTATATATTTAAAAACATTTGGAGAGAAAACTTGTGATTTTTAATGAAAAATATATTTTTACTAAAGAAGTTACTTTTATCACAAACACTTCTAAAATTTGACACATTTTGATTGCTCAGCACATATATCAGGGTTAGAGTCTACCCATGAGTATAGGTCATGCAGGAGCAGGGTGAGGAAATGGGGTCACCACTGCCCACGCCCAAACAGGGCCCAGTGTAACACCAGGGACAGCACAAGCAAGGGGGAGATGTTGTGGAACAGATGGCTACAGATGCCCTCCAATTCCTCTAGAAGCTGGTGTGTTGGGTCTAGGGGTGCTGCTGCACTCCTGCACAGCTCTTCCAGGTGCTACTGAGGCTGCAGAGTAGCAGTTCATGGGGTGTGGTGTGTCCACACACCTGGCCAGCGTCACAGGCTCTCATCCTCCATGGCACACGGGCAGGGAGCCCACTGGGTCTGTGCAGCACAGGGACTAGTACACATCAGGGGAGGCACAGCACAGGAAGAGGCCTTGTCACCACAGGAGTCTCTGTGTCTCTTCTTTCCCTGCTCAGGCTCTGGCAGCTGGCAGGGCAGGGCCCTCCTGCTGGCATCAGCCATGCCAGACCCTCCTGCCTGCACCCTTAGGCAGTTTTCCACTTCTTGGCCGAGGGTTTCTCAAAGACATCCCACATGCTTGCTGCCTGCTGCTTAAAGCACTTGGTGTTTTGCACACTCTCCTGGCCTCCAGGCAGAGTCCAAGGAGGTAGTGTCCTGGCCCACCAAGTGCGTGTACTTTGTCCGCCCCAAGCACCTGAAGTTCTTGAGCTGCGTGACTTTGGGCAGGATGGTCTCGTTGAAGTGGTCCTTGAGGGTTCGGGCGCTGAAGTCTCTCTTGTATGCCTCCTCATCCTCATCCATAAAGAAGGCGCCACGGTGGTAGTACTTCTGCAGGAACTTGTATTTGCCCTTCACTGCCTTGTTGGTGATGACTTTGCAGTTGGCCTGGAGCTCAGCCCAGCACTCCTCCTCTGTCAGGTTCTGCATGTGCTCAATCTCCACCTTTCCTTCTCCATGGCTTCTTTTTCCTCAGGGTCCCATTTGATGTGCTTCAGCTCATGGACTTTCCAGGTCTTATACTCCTCCTCATCACTCTCATAAGTTGTATCAAGTGCATCCAGTGCTGCCAGCGAGCATTTGTTCTCCTCCAGCTCCTTCTTTGCTTCCTCTTCAATGATCTTCAGTGTGTGCTTGCACCTCTCCTCTGCCATCCTCTTTGCTTCCTGCTCCAGTTCCTTGTGTTTCAGGGCTTCTGCTTCTCACTCCTGAACTATCATCTGGTCCTTCTTGTGGATGAAGACAGATTTGAGATGCGGCTCCATTTCGTCCTTGCTGTCCGTGTACTCGTCGTACTTGGACTCCAACTCAGACTCTTCTCCAGACCAGCCCTCATCTTCCAACTCCATCACTTCCATCTCCTCAGTTTTCCTCTCCTGTGCTCACTCATGCATCATCCCTCGCCAACGCTCAATCTCCTCATCATCATTTTCCTCCTCCTCTTCACTGGTGTCCTCCCACTCCAACTGCCTTGCTTCACCCTCCATCTCTGACTCGCTCTCTCCAACCACTTCAGGTTCCATGGTTTTCCAGTGTCTTGCCAACCACTCCACATCCTTGCCGATGTGGTTCTGGAGGTGCCGGAGCCAAAGGTTGTTGCCCAGTTCCTTCTCCTGTTCCTTGGGCCATGCTGTCCAGGCAGTGCAACGTGACAGTGGCCAGCGCCACGGGCACGGGGCAGGGGGGTGCTGCCTCCCACGCTTATGCCCATCTTGGCAGTATCTGATTAGGTTATGCTGCTACAAAAAAAATGTTGGAAGTTAATTTAATATAATCTCAGTAATCACTGGATTTATTGCCCAGGAAAACATAAGACCTTTCAGGCTCTTCATTCAGCCAAAAGCTGAGATCATGGTTTGTGAACTTTGCTGCTTTGTACCAACACGCAGGTGCTAATCATTCCCATACAGCTGAGCCACAATTTGCTGGCCTCCTCTGTAAAACATTCCAGCTTTTCACAGTGCCCTCTTACATGTGCTGCTTTACAAGGAAACTGTAAATTGCAATTAAACCAGCATCCAATATATTATTTTCTTAGTTGATAGCAGATTGTTTTATGAGGAGAGCATATTATCAAGAGATGCCTGGAGGTATGTGATTCATAGCATCCAGCCCTTCAGTGGTTCAGGTTATGCACAGATATCAACATACAACCCTCATTGATAATCAGGCTGCAAAGGGCTCTGTTGAGTAATTGCAGCATTAGTCTTCTCTAAATGAAGCTTCAAAGTAATTTCAGCTTTTTATAATTACAGAGCTAGGGGACTGTAACAATTTCCAAATGTTTTGGAGTTGATTCTAAAGCTGATCTGCAACATGTAGTTAAAGTAGGTCTCAAAGTCCCAAATTCTGAAGAAATGCTTTGACAGGTGGGCTATGACACTTTTTTTTTTTTTTTTAATTCATTAAGTAATACCTATTGGGGTAATCTCCTCTGCATTTAGGATTTACACTGGCCACAAATAGGCCTGGATAAAGTGGCACTGCTGAATAGGTTGGGTGAAGGAAGAAGAGGAGGTACAGAGAGGATACACAGACATGACCAAACTTCTGATATTAGAAACACTATAATGACAATTTTGATACAAGATTTACTAGAAAAATAATTTTTTCTCTTCATTTTCAAAGCATCAGTCTAGATCTTAATGTATTTCAGTGGATGATTTTGAAGCAAGGCCATTCCATTCATTAGAAACACCTCCTTGTCTAGGATGTTTGCTGGGCTTATGGGGTTTCTGTGCTTCATATGTAAAGAAGAACTTGTGGATCAAGGCTTCAAAGGTCATGAAGTCCTTATAGCTGTTGATTCTCAAAAGCACTGGAGTGTGTTGACTCATTCGTTCTTAGTGTTTGTGCATAAATAAGCCTGAAAACTGCACCTGGGGGACACAGAGGATGGCCATCACCTCAGTTGTCTCATCCCGGTGACTGAGTCTTAACATATTTCCCAGTAAAGCTTTTCATGGCTGAATGTAAGGCTGGATATATTAATGCACTTGACATTCATCCAGTGAATAACCCTCAACTACTTTTCAGGAATGTAAGACTTCAATTACCACATCTGGGATTGTAAAAAATATATCATGATCTCCATTGTTACTCAGACAGTCTGAAAGCTATAGGAAATATTCTGGGAGAGAGCTTAGGAACTATGAGAAGAATACCTGGAAAAGAAGGGGGGAAAAGTGATGTAACTGATTCTGGCCTGGTGGTTATTTAAGTTAAGAGTCCGACATGTGGTATGGGGAGGGAATTGAGGACATTCCTGGCCACCTCAAGGTAACAAGATCAGGTTAAAAATCTTTACACTGGAAATAAAACATAGGAGTGGGACAAAGGAGTAATGAGCAAATGGCAGCTGATTAGAGAACTGAGAAGAACTAGTAAAAGTTTCCTTAACCTTCCTATTATAGCAGAGCTTGAGCCTGCTGGTTGTTAAGCTCTTTGCATTTTCTCTTTCAAGGAGCTGAAGAATGTGAATATTGCTGCAGAAGTCATGAAGCAACCATTCCTCTGTGTGTGTGTGTGCTGCCCAGGTGGGCAGATGGCTCTGTCAGCAGCATCCCTGCTCATTTGATTCAAAGTGAGGGCTGTCTGGTGCAGTGGATACTGGTCTAGTAACAGAGGCACTGACTTCCTGAAACTGTGAGATTCTCAACAAGAGGTTTTAGATATAGACTTACATGGGAGTTTAAAGTCTTCAAGGGTCTCAATAAGAGAAGCAGGCCTAAACTATGCCTGTGAGTAAGATGGCTGATGAGTAGTGCTCATTAAGTTCATGAGGGACAAGTGCCTTTGTGGTTAGCACATGGTTTGGGAAAGGCAGCGCTGTTGAGTTTGTTTTCTCCTGCTTTGTGTATAACACCTTAAAAATCAGGTGTGAAACGCCTTTGTCTCCTTCCTGGCAAAGCTTCCTTCCCTACTGCATCATCTTGGGATTGGAACTTGGGGTATCGTCTTGACTCTGTGTATATTTTCAATGTGGAAAGCAACATTTATTGAAAACAAGAGTCTTATTTAAAATAAGCAAGAGAGCAGAGAATTTTTATCATTTCATGAAGTTGATCCAAACTTTCAAAGTGTTTTGGTAATTGTGTTTATGGCTAAAAGACTGATTATTTAAGTTTGTTTTAAAGTATACTTTTTAGTATAAAGTAATGGTTCATGACAAACCAGCTCAGGAATGCCTTTGAGTTTTTCAGGAAATTTTTTAAGCTGGATGAGGAGGGAAGAGTGTGAGGCTCTAAGTTTAGCATTTCAAAACATCTGGATCTGTTCTATAGTTTATTTTTTAATGTGTTTTCCATGAGTCTAGTTAAACAACCACATGGCTTGATGGCAGAATGAATGTAAGTTTAGAGTTTGGAAGGGGACCCTGGATAAAAGCTTGCTTGCTAACTAGAGTCAAGTGCTCTTGTTTCTGGTTAGGTTGTGTGGATTCACAGAGAGCCCATCTTGGCTGCTGCTGTTCCTTTTCTCTGCCAAAAGCTGCTAAACATAAAGCAGGCAAAGGAAGTACTAAATTACAGAACACCTAATCTTTAGTCCTTTGTTTAATCTCAAAAGAGTCTCCCAGATCTCATAAACTAGAAATGAGGCCAATGCATAAGGCCAACCAGAAGATTCTCCAGAATCTGCACTTGAGCAAAGGGTGTCCTGTGGCTATAGGGTCAGGAGCAGAGAGGGATGATTCTGATAATGGCTTCTTTAGACTGTGTTATTACAGTGCTGATGAGAGCTGTTTTTCTGATGGGCTGCCAGTACACCAGCAAAGTGTAGCAAGAACTGGTCCCTATTCAACTGCTATTAATTTTGGGCACACTGAGGTTTTGAGTTTTCTTGTGGGTTTTTTTGCTGGTAGAAAAATAGATATGGTTGTATTGCTATGAAATTCTTAAGGACTTCATTGCTGATAGACACTGTCAGAGGTAATGGCTTAGCTTAGCTCTGCCTGTGAGTGATCTTTAACCATTGCTCTTTGCTTTTCCTCCAGTATCCTTTTTCTCATATCTATTTTCCCACCTTTTCCCTCTTCCTCGCCTATCTGTCTTAATAGTGACATGCAGTGGCAACACGATGCAACAGAGGCAGCTGCAGACATCACACAAACTTGTTGCTATATCATTTTTTTGCACTGATGTGTAATCTTGAGTCCCTGCATTGGTTGACTGTGAGGGTTTCATTGACTCTTTCAAGACTGTAGAGTTGGGCATGGGCCAATGCAGGCTGAGGGTGGAGAGAAGCATGTAGTGAAAAGATAGTGCCCTTTACAAGCTAAGGATGGGTTTTGCTTGGGTTTGTTTTGTTTTGTTTTCCAGTGTATGGCACTAAAAATCTTGTCCTACTGATATTATTGTGATAAAGGAATTTCCACTCTGTTCTTTTGTGTGATGTTGTTCTTTTAATCATCTCCTGCATTTTATGCATTGCACACACATGCAAGCCCACTGCAAGTCTTTCTGTTGAGATCCTACCAGTTGAAAAGTGTTATTTGTTGTTGGGTGCAACTTGGTGGTTTTTTGTACCTGGATAAGATTTGTAGAGGTCATTCTAAAAAACTTCTATTTCACTCAAAAGACTGGAAATTGTGTTGAATTGATCTGTAGACAACCGATCCCTTGCAAAATGTTTGCAGGAAGGAAGAGATGGCAGAGTCTGTACAGGCAGCCAAGGTAAAAGACACATTCCTCAGGAGGGAGATGAGGAATCCCCAAAGGAAAAAAATGAAAGATATTGAGGGATGGGTGGGCTGCAGAAAGGTACAGAAAGTCATGTGTTAATACTTTAGGATACTTCCTTTGGGGTATCTTCTGTGCTTCAAGGTTGCAGCTAATCTACTTGCATGAAAAACAAGGGATTTTAGTGTGTAGATGTAAAAAGGATGCTGGAGATGGAACCAAGGGTAGGGCTATTTGTCTTCAGTGACTTGTAAGGATTCCTGAGCTGAGGAGTAGAAGGGTTAACCACTCTGTGTATTAAGGCTACAAAAAGCTTTTCAACCAGGAACATAAATTACTGAAGCTGCTATTCACGAAGACACATATCAGACATAAAACAACTGCCACAGCTTTTCACATCTTATTGTACTTCATCTCATGGTGATGCTCAGAGTGCTCTGGGACTACTTTTCAAAGTAGTCTCCTTTGTATCTCAAGAACACACAATGGCTCAGCCTTGACATCTATCTTCATGTGTAAGGAGACTGATAGGTCTCATAGCTGCAAACATGTTATCAAGTATCTTCTGATTGCTTCCAAGCAAGTGTTCTTTCCCTGCATAAGACAGGCAGCATTTAGATGTTCCCTTCCTGAATAACTTACTAGATTTTTTTATATACTCTGGATTATGGGAAAAACAAAGACTATACATTTTTTCTACTCTGTTATTCGTAGGGAGTCAATGTTCCCAGAAGCCACTAGATTCCTACTCTGAAGTGAATATGCAGAAATCCCAATCCTAGAGAGCTGCTGAGGTCCAGATTCAGAGGGATAATATTCCACTAATCAGATATTCATGCATTTCTGTTCCCTCTGTTTAAAAGCAGCCAGATGTTGCCATAGTCTTTATCAAGTTGAACTAAACAAATAAGGAGTTAATGTTATTGGACCAGGATTTTTTGTTCCCTTCCCAGTTGCTGTGGGCAGGGGCTGTTAAGCCATCTAACCAGAGCAATCAACAACTTGCCAGCCTTCTGCCTAGCTTGCATTTATGCTTGGGAAGTTGCAAAATTGGTGTGTGCATGTTTGCAAAGCTGATGACCATCAGGCTGAGATCTGCTGGAAAATGGTTTCTGTGAGACCTCTACGCCAAGAGGAAAAATATCTTAGTGACTTTAATTTTTGGCACTCAGCTAAATAGCTCATGCTTCCTCTCATGCCTCTGAGCTAAGAAACAGCCCAGCCTCCTCTGGAAAGTGAAGTTAAAAAGCAGGGCAGCGCTCCTGTTTGTCTTGTGGCAGAAGCATTCTGTCTGCTTTGGTTAGCATCAACAGACAAAAATTGTTGGCTTCACCTCTGTGTTTATCTCCTCTGTGCAGGTGTTGTTTGTTGTTGTTGTCTGCGAGGGCTGACAAAGACCCACAATCTGGAGCAAGTTGGCTCAGGGGGCCCTGCCTGAGCCTGGCTGGAGAATGGGTCAGAGCAGATACCTGCAGTGCTGGGCTGGGGGACATGGAGTTAAGCAGGGGAAAACTTATCTATAAATGCTTGCCTTTTCAGACCAGGAGCTCTGCAAGAAACAGGTCCCAGAGCAAACAAAAACATCTAGCCCTTCCCAGCACCAGCCATTGCAGGTCTGAGGCTGGCTGGGTCCAGCAACACTCAGTTGTACTTGCACTAACATTAAATAGAAGCAGTATGGTTTTGGCAGCCTCATCTTTCAGGCTAGACCTGTTTTTTAACAATTCTCCAGTAAACCCCCATCCCTTTTTTTAGTATCATTAACTAAATAAAAATCTCAGGTTAGCCACAGCTAAGGGATCATGAAATGCTCAGAGCTCATCCTGGGGTCCTGGTCCTTTCAGGCAGTAGCCCTGCTGTGACTCTGTAGCAATCTCTTCTAGCTCTGCAGTTTTCCAGTTTTTCAAAATTGTCTTACCCATACCCAAACCCAGGACCAGAAGAGGAGTGTTTACCAAGCAAGCAGTTCTCTTGGTCAACTTCTGTGTATCTGGGTGACCAGAGACAAATCTCCCACTTCCACCGTTTTCCCCAATTTTTTGTTTGGCTCAGAAGTGAATTATGATAATGTCTGCTGATACAGATATGCATCCAACAACCTGAGTCCTTGAATACAGCAGTGAACTACCAGTTTTCCCAACCCCAAAACATGGATTCAAAGGAACCTACTTTGGAGCATGGGTAGATGACCTGCAAAATAAGCATTTTAACATTCATATATTATTTCCTGTCTTATGTGCTGATATGGCTCAGGCAACAACTTAAGTCTTAAATACTGACACGCCACAAGGGTCAGTTTGAAATCTGTGTTTGTCATAATCCTGGAGAGATTAGCTATTTGTTCACACTGGTAACATGTCTACTTCCACACTGCTGGGAGGCAGAGCTGATTTTGGGGGTTTCTGCTCAGAGACACCCAATTCCAGCACGTTTTCCATGTCCTGCAGTACTGGGGGGTAAATTCAGCCTCTGTTTCTCTTAATCTCTGGTGAAACAGTCAGACTGAAACAATGACTCAAAGCTCACATGTGAGCTTTCCACTGTGGTGTTTGAGGGGAAAACCCCTTAGGGGATAGTTTTTGTCTTGTCTTGGAGGGCTTTCACTAGAGTACAGAGCCAGAAGGGTACCAGAAATTAATTGTGTTTTTCTCTAGCTCTTGTTTGGAGTTTGATTCATTTTGCAGCAGGCTCCAAGGAGACTGCAAACTGCTCTCTGGGAGGAGTTTGAAGTTCAATAAACAGTGAGATTGGGCAGCACAGTGGTGGTGTGGGACAGTGAAGGCTTTATCACTTCCACAAACGAGTCAGATGCTCCCTGTCTGCAGGGGTTACTGATTCTCCAGGAAGATGGTAGGTCTCCATGCATGGTGGCATGTCACAGCTGTGGAGCTTTTATGGAGACTATTGAGCTAAGGATCAAGGAACTGTAAAATCTAGGGAGCATTTGCACCAAGCTGAACACTGAGTTGAGATGGCTTTTGGGACAGGCTCAGCTGGCTCAGATGAGCAGCTGGTAATACGAGAGCATAATGAAAATAAACAAGGTATTGTGTGGAGATTTGGTTAGGCTGTTGAAAGACAATTCACCCCCAGTTCATCTGCTGCATTTGTGACAGGTGAATAAAATAAAGTATCTTCAGAAAGAGCTTGAGGTCAGTTTTTTCACTGGGCTGGAGAGACAAAACCTGAAGACTGCACCTTTCAGGGAAGGCAGTCAAGCTCTTTTTCACCAAACATTTGGATGTCAACATGAGCAGCTTGAGCCTATGTAAGATTATAGACTTTTTCACATGTCAGTCAAAATATCCTGGGGAGAAAAATGTCACATTCTTCCTCTGTGTTACTGGCACTCATGTTTTGTAAAACACATAGCTTTTTATTTAAAATAGATCTGCAGATATAAAAGCTAAACATAAAATATCAGGAAGTTGGCTGGTCTCTAGAAGGGATGCCTGCTGAGAATGTAAAATTAATTTGCTGCATGTGAAAAATGCTGGCTGTGGGGATAGATGACAGGGAAGGTGTCTGAAGGAGAATAGCATGGGTATGTTTCCTCTGTCTGGCAAAGAAAACCAGTCCAGTTGTGTTCACAAAGGACTGTTTCTGGGGTATGCTGGTAACATGATCTTTATTCCCTTCACACTGGATTACTTCTTTCCTAGTCTCTCTTTTCCAGCACAAAGCACTTTTGCATATCTTATATAAGGTCAGTGAACAGGCAGAGAGTCCTGGTCTTTGCCAATGACAGGTGCCTCAGTCAGTTGGTGAACGATATTGCTGGTCTCTCTAAGATGCTTCAGGTCGTTTTGGTAACATGCTTGTCTATGCTTCCCCTCTCAGAACTGTTAGGACTTGGTTCACAGATCCATCTTAACAGAAGCAATTAAAAAATGGACGTTCTTTGGGTTAATTACTTTTTTCCCTGATTATACAAACTAAAGCATCAACATTTTTCCACATGTAGAAGAAAATTGCATGAGATGTTATAAACATGCCAGGCCCAAGAGCATTTGCAGAACTAGAACTGACCATTTCACTCAACTGACAGTGACATCTATAATATCTTCCCGTTTCTCTGGTACCCAACTGCATTTACATCAGAGGAAGGACTCTTGGTAACAGCAGACACAGAGGTGCAGATTTGCTTTCAGGACATGGTTTGACTGTTGGCTAAGTGGTGTTTGGTGTAAGAAGATAAATCTGTGTCTGCACTTCTGTGGTATCTCTGTGGTGCTTAGCTGAACTTCACTTCTGGGTTGCAGCAAGCCATGATTTTCCAGATTCATACTTACTCGGAAAATATGGAGAGAGGTGCTTAATTGCCAATTTGAGACAAGAACGAGTACGGAAAAATACATCCCTGGGGTTTTTTTCAGAAGACTTGAGGCGCGTGCTTCAACCTGCCTCTGTCATTAACACCTGTGGGGTCTGGCCTGGAGGCAAGGAACCAGAAGATCCAAACTGCAGTTTCAGGATCCTTAAGGCTTCTTGGTTGAACTGAACATTGCTTCAAATTGATTGTTAAATCAGGGAGTGTGGGCGTAGCTCATTCCATTATAATCCCCACAAATTGCTTTGTAATCGAAATCTTTTGTTCCAATGTCAAGCGGTTAAGCACCAAGTAAGAAGATCTATTTTACAAGACTAGACAAGATCTGACAGACAGCGGAAACTTAACTTTCAACAAATATAACAATCAACATGAGAGAACCAAAAGGTCCTCATTAAGCACTGCTGTTTTTAATTAATTGGTCCTTCAGATTTACTTCTTTAAAGCTGCTAACAGCCTTAAGCCTTTCCTAGATTAATTACAAAAGACGAGCAAATCACAATAATTAGTTTAGCCTCAGGCTCTTGCAAGGCCTCTGACCTACGTGTGTAGGTTTGCTCCATACCGTGTAGACTGGGGGAAGCAATTTGCCTTCTTGTCTTGTTTCTGAATCAGAATTTCTGGCAGGAAGTGGTTTTTTATTTTCTTCAGTTGTTGAAAAGTGTAATTTTCCTTCCCCTAATATATTCTTGTCACTTAGTTTAAAATGATCCCTCTGCTGTAACGACTCCCACTTGGGTTGCAAACCCTCCTTCACCAACAAGAGCTCAGTCAGTGATGATGACTTTCAAGGCTTGTAATTCTTGGCTTATGGGGCCTACAGACTCAGGGAAGTATCATTAAAAATGAATCATGTTTCTCCCCTGGGGATGTGGCTGCTTCCCGGGATGCACATTAATGTGAATCCATCACCCCTCCCTTGCCTCAGAGGGCTGGTAAGTCAACAGTGCAATGTAAGAATGAATTTCAAAGAGGAACATGTAAGTTTGCCTATTCATAGAGGGAGAGAGAGACTTTCTGTACGTGCCTGTAAGAGGCAGACCCATCACTGCACCAAGGAGCTGGGGCTCTTTAGGTCTTTCCTGATCTGATCTATGCTTTCATCTGTAAATTAATGCAGACTTTTGGGGCATGACACAAATTGTCCCATTTCAATAGTCACTCCTTTGGTTTTGATAAGTCTGTTGACAGGGTAATTGGAAAGCTTGCTTCTCTTCGCCAGGAAACTCTGTGCCTCAGTTTCCCTACCTGTAGAGTGGGCACAGTACCACCCCTTGGAGATTAGCTACATGTCTTGACTTACTCATTCTGTAAATTGCTTTGAGATTTTAGGCTGATGAGGAGATAAGGGAAAATTATTGCATTTTGTGCTCTTGATTAGATAATCATCTGCTTAATTTCCTGTGAGTTCAATGAGGCACCTAAGAATTATGCTAAACTGTGGTTTAAGAAGTGACATCATCCCAGTGCTGTACTGTTTGACAAAACCGAGTGTAACCATGGATAACCACCAAAAAATGCTGCTCTAAGGTATCTGCTGTGCCCCTCCATGGTGCTCTTCCCAGGTCCAAAACAAAGGTGTATTGAACAAACAAAGGTGTATTGTTATTTATTTTTTATTTTTAATGCTCTTAAGAAGTCTTCTTTCAGGCCAGAACAGACACAGCTGAACTCCTGTGTGCTAAACTGCTGAGCACTGCTTTATTGTTACCTGGAAGCTGTAGAGTAGCATTAGTTCGTTGCTGTGCCCCAGCTAATAAATCTGTGCTATTTTTTGCTAAGAAATTCTCATATGTTCTGGCAAAAGGGGTAGAAACCAGTATTTTTTTTTCACCTTAAATAGTGAATAGCTACACTGAAGTGAATCCTCATTTGGAAGATGGTTTGCTCACCTTTAGGACAGTTGGTTTCATCAATGCCTCAGTTGGACATCAGCAGAGAGTCAGACAACCCAAGCTGGCTGCTTCCCCTCCCTCTGGGTCCATGAGGAAAATCCTGGCCAACACAGCTAATCCACTTCCCTTTTATTACTCTGACAAAAAGAAAAGGATCCTTATCTCTCTAAACTGGAAGTGTAATGGGAAGCAAGCAAGGGCCTTCCTCTTCCTTCTACTTATCATCTCTTTGTCCTTCTAAATTTGTCTCTGTCCCTGGACCTTAACCTCCCACTCCAAGGGCATGCCAGGGCAGGCTGATAAGCCCTCTCTGAAACCACTGGTATTGAAGCAATTATTCAGCAGCTGTAGCCCTTTGCAGCTGAGCAGAGATTACCATCTCTGTTCCTGGGAACACTGTCCTCATGCCTCCTTAATGTACCCTCGCCTCCAGACCTTATTTATGGCATCTGCTGGCTGAGTTACCAAAGTGATGCAGCTCAGGGACCTTTACTGCACTTTCTGTGGACTCTGTCCTCAAAACCAAGGTAATTTTTTTTTTTTTGCCTTCCCTGTCTGCAGCTGCTCATGCTCAGTCCTGTTCACAGGACAGCGATGCTCCTCACTCCAGAGAGCTGGTCCTGTCCGTTTGCTGTCCTTTGGGAATACGTGCAGTGTGACACAGGCAGATGAATACTGCCAGCAGCTGCTCTGCTACACGTGTGCTAATATTGCCTTAGTTAACAGCTTCCATTCACAGCTGATTTGAATGCAGTTGGGAAATGTGCCTGCAATATTTCTATGGATTTTTAAAATGATCTGTCTGTAGTTGCTAGACACAAATTGATGGAAAAAGTGGATTTAAAACTTCAAAACTTTGCCACCTTAGATCAGAAGTGTGATCAGTCCCCAGGAATGGGACTGCAACTTCAAGTACTTGTATTTGACCTCAATTCAGATTTGGAAGGATCTCTAAAATAATGAAATTGTCACCTATTTTAAGTACTGAAGTCATGAAAGTTTTGATGCATAGTCCAGAAGTTAAAAGCAGAAATGAGGCTCATTTTTTTGGGTAATTTTTCATATGTATTTTCTGGTACTATCCCAATAGCTTCTACCATGGGTACACTCAGACAAGAAATAAGAGAACTCAAAATAGCTCTTTTCACTCTGTAAATTGATGCTCAATGTGCAATGGGAGCAACCTCCAGCTCTCCCTCCTATGACTGCATGGTCTTACCTTTATACATTTCTGCATTTCATCATGTGTTAGTTTTTTTCTGTTTGAGGAAAGAAAAATCCTATGGGATTATGAAACATTCCAGAAGAGACATTAAAACACAAAAATATTCAGAAAAGAGTCAAGAAAACCAAAAAGACTTTTAAAACTAAAGCTCCCAGTGGTAACTATGGTGGTACTGCTGACAAGATACAACTGACACAGAGGAAAAGTGGGTTTGGAATTTCCCTCCCCCCCAAAAAAAAGACTTTAAATGTGTCATGACTTTAAATCAGCCTTCAGGCTTCTGCTTTCATTTGCACCTGGCATGACCTAGACCTGTGCCTCTCTCAGTGCTGCTCCTCCAGACATGTGTATGCATGGGAAGGGGCTGGGGCAGGAGAGCGGGAGGACCAGGTCTTTCTTCTGAGTTACAGATTTAGCAAGAAACAATAACGATTTCTCCTTTAAATAAGCACCAGTAGGGGAAACAAAACAAGCCCTTTGCCTCATTTCCTGTTGTGTTTTGAGGTTTTTTACCAACACTGAAAACCACAGTTCATTACGGGAAGTTTTAGTGGTCTGGGTCTGTCAGTGTTTTAAATCAGTATTTGGCATCAGCAAATGAGACACTTTTCCCTTGAAGTCGGAGGGGAATTTCACTCTTTTATGTGTGTTTTGTTTGAGAAATTGTGTATTCACATTTCTTGTCAAGTTTCTCATTTATAAGCACTGTGTAAAGCTGCAGTAACAAAACCAGCACTGTTTTGGACAGTTTTCCTTCAAGTTGGATGAATAACACTTCACCATTAACCTGCCACTTGCCAGGGGCTGGGACATGTGGCAGTCACTGGTCTGCTGTCATCTTGGTTTTACATCACAGTCTATTTGTAGAGACATGACGTTTTACCTGTGGACTTGTTCTGGAGACAGTTATGAGCTTGAGATGCTGGTAAATTTTTATGGAGTTAGTAGGCTTATGTTTTATACCATTTGGGATGTTGGAATGGTGTTATGTGAGGTTCTGTACACAACCGTGGGTAACAGCGCCTCCTTGAAACCCACTGATTGGAGGAGCTAGCCAGGAAAGGATAAACATCTTTTTAGGATGAATGAAAATTTCTTCACAATTAATGGGAAGTGAAAATCAAGAAGAAGCTCCTACTTACCTTCAGTTTGCTCTCTGCGTGGAGGGTATTGCAGTGGTTCTGCCAGTGGGATGGGTGGCTGTTGTTGGGAGCACACGGGCCATACAGATGCAGAGGTGTCTATTTGTTACTTGGATTTTTCCATGGCCTGTACTCCACCCATCGATACGCAGTTGGCAGTTCTACAACTACACAATCTCACTTCTCATACCAAGCCCAGCCCCAGAAAAAGCTGTTTCTGGATCAAAGCCTCCAGAAATACACAGCTGGGAGTGGTTTAAAGAAGATGGAAGTGAGTATTGCATCCCCACCTCTTTGAAGGAGCAGGCTATGGAGTGAGATGGCTTCATCCTGTCTCTCTGTGGAGACTATGCAAGTGCCCAGGGAATGTGCTCTGATACTACAGGTTAAGTGTTGGAAAATATGGGAGGCATAAAACAAATGGGCTGAGTGTTCCTGTGTGTCACCAAGATCCATTTGATTTGGTAGCATAGAGAGGACTGCACTTTAGCACCCTCCCCACCTCCACCAGCCACTTGCAGAAGGGATTAACAGGGGATTTAATTAATAAGCATAATGACTTTCATTATATTTAATTTCTTTTTTTTCCCCCTTTAGCACAGCATGTCCTATGTGGCATGTGCCCTGTGTGGCATTCAGGCTAATAGCCCCTTACCTGGGCACAGGCAAAGCCACACTGAGCCCTCAGTAGCCATTGCACGTAAAGGTGTGAAGCACAGCATCCAACAATTCCATCTCACCTCCTGAAATGGATGTGCCCAGAATATATATAAGGAAGACAGCAGGTTTTATAAAGGAGGAGGGAAAGGGCACACTTTCAACCTTGTGCTATCTGTGATACTTTTCTTTGATCCCTTTGCTTTAAAAGGGAATAATGCAAAATCATTACCTCTAACACACCTTGAAGTTGCAATGGGATAAAGAGCCTCACAAGTTTTCTAGTTGAAACTTGTAACGTCCTTGGGTTTTGTGCCAGATAACATGTTGCTATGCCACACGCTGCCAAGGAATCCAAGTGCTCTGAGTGCAGGGCCACTAAAGATGCCACACAGAAGGCTCTGCATGCTTGCTGTGCTTTTCCATAGCAACAAATACGCCTGATTACAGCACATTCATATGCTCTATATAATGAGTATCCCATAGGAAATTTATCACCGTGCATCCTGCATCATAATTAGAAATCAGACTGGGGCAACAGAAATTAATTCCCCAGGCAGAGGATGTTGGACGTGTTTGGTGCAGAGAGGGCAGTGGGGAACAGCAGCTCCGCCAAGTGCACGGCTCCAATGCTTGTTGCCAAATTTCACAGCTAATTCTAAAATATTTGCGCTGTCCCTCTTGGCAGAGGGTGTGCATGAGTGAGAAGAGGTGGTCTTGAGGTTTTTCTTTTATTTAAAAAACTCAAACAACAAACCCCCTCCAAACAAATAAAAACCCTCAACCAACAACAACAAAACCCCCCAAAAAACAACAAACAAACCAACCCCAAAAGCAAAACAGCGAAAAAATGCCACCAAAAAAACCCCACCAAATTTTCTAGACTAATTTATCTTCTGCGCCCCTCTGTCAGAGAGAAATTGAAACCAGCAGCATTTGAAGTTCAGTTTCATAGGTAAAAGCATGTTCTTCTGAGGGGTTTCTGCTGTGACTTGGTCCAGTTGTTGGTGCTGAGTGTCCCTTATGATATTCTTAACTACTTCAGACAAATTCGGCAGTGCTTTAACGAAAAAATAAAATACACTGGCAAACTTTCAACCAGGAAAATTTAATGAAGAATTGTATTCACCTGACAAATCTAATAGATTTTCATCAAATAAGGCAACATTCAGCCTCAAGGCTAGGAGTTCACTGCATGTGCAGTGTACACATCTTTCCAGGTTCAAAGGACTTAGTTTTTGAGGCTACTGCTGAGTTCAAAATGAAATGTTACTGGCAGGTCAAAAGCTGTTATGTAGCACAGCTATTGTGCTAGGTATTCATACAGTTCAGTGATGATAGCTCTTAAGGCATCTAGTTATATTTGCCATCAGCACTGCATTGAGGCTTTTTCTTATATGATGAGATTTGTTCATATTCAGGTAATGAAATTATCTTTCTTCTCCATTAACCTGTGTCACTTCAATTTATGAACAAATACTGCCCTTGACTATAGTCTGATCTGAGACCATAGGATTTCACTGTACCTCCAAGGACAGGATTTGGTCACTACTGGTAAGGAGAAATACAAAAGGGAGCCCCAAATATATGCAATCCCAAAGCCAAATATATAGATTATTTAATATTTATTATGCCTTTGTAGTTATAGCAGTTGGCTTTGTATCAAGAGGTATTTTTCTGAGGCCTCGGTGAGCTCACAATCTGAAGTGGTTTGGGAATCTTGCAGAGGGAGGGATTTTCCACACTGAGATTTACCATGTTACATTGCTTACTATTGTAGAGGCATGTGGGAGTGAATCAGATGCCCCAAAGTAGATGTCTTGTGGCATTTTAGATGCTCTGGAGTATTTGAGACACAGTGATATACTGTTGGCATCTAGGATACAGGAGAATTGTGCCCATTAGAGCAGGCACAGTTGCATGTTAAAGTGGCAATAGATGCTTGTCAGCTACTCGAACTGCTCCCTTCTACATAGAAATACTGATATTTATTCAATAAATGATCTAATGTAATGCCCCAGAGACTGAGCTCACTTTAGGCATTGTAATTTACATTTCAGTGAAGTTATTTAGGATGGGCTCACAAAAGTTCACGAGGCTTCTAGTTCTTCCTTTCTGTGCTAAAAAACCAAAGCAAACTACATGCTGCCAAATTGAACTGCATTATGCTCGTGTAATGACTCTAAGTGATGCTGTTACAGCATTGTGAAAGTGTAACGTTTCAGGCCATTGCTATTGAACAATGCATTGTGTGTGTGAAGCAATTGCTGACACTTGCTTAATTTCAATTCCCCCCAACCCCTCTACTCAGACATAAACCAGGTTTGGATTTCGAGCATGTAAAGGGCATCCTGCACTTAACCTTTGCGATGACATAAAGATTGCTGTGGCCACTTTATTATTTCTTGGATGTTTGGGTGCACGGAGAGCTAGTTTGCAGGTTGCTGTCATTGGTGAGCCTGGAGGATTCAGGACTGGAGATCATGGAGGAAAGCTTGGCCTTATTGTGACTCTCATTGTAGTTATCATGTTGGAAATGACTGATTTGTGTGGCTGTGTAAGGTAAAAGAAAGCAATGCCAGGTTTATGAGACTGAGATTGCAAATGCACTGGTGAGTTCGCTGTCAACTGGGTCTTTTAGTTTGGACTCTGCTGATAAACCAGTCCTATCACAATAAGTATAGCTCTTTGTTCCTATATTCTCTACTTTGGAACAAGGAGAAGGAAGCAAGCCTCTTTCCTCCTTTTTGTGAGCATGCCAACATTTGTACCAATCCCACAGCTCCACAACATTAATGAAATCACTGGTGTACTATGAATTGAAGTGGCCACAAGACTTTGTTGTAACCTTCAGATTAAGTGCTGCTCGTCACAGCCCGGAGGTGAGGCAGCTAGACAAACAGCCTGGCAGCCAGCCCAGATGCCTGAGGTCACTTGTTGGGAACTAAATGGCCATGTGTTCTCTGTGTCCAAATGTTCTGGCTACAAAAGGCCTTGTTTCACAGTGCCTACTACTGAGGAAGCACTATTCTGTCTCAGGAGAGGATGCTACATCAGTTTCTGTTCAGTTTACCTGCTTTCTCCCTGAAGTGGCTGGGTCAGGTAGAAGTGAATTTTCATCAGGAGGAGACACTGCAGAAAGTGCTGATGTCTTGTTTGGCAAGGGTGGAAAAGCATGGGGTTGAGACTTTTCTTGTTTCTCCTTGCTTGCAGGTTCTCAGGAAAGGGAGAATGGTTAGTGAACAGCTGTCATGTGGAGAGAAAGAGTTATTTTCACCCTCAGGTTGTTTCCCATCATGGGAGGGCCAAAAGACTCCCTGTTGCTTAGTGCCAAATCTTGCTGTGATTTATTGTAACTAAGAGTATGCAGGTCTGAAAGTTCCTCTTTCCACAATTCTATGGAGTTGCAAGTAAATGTTACTCATTTCCAGGGGATTTTCTTAATTACAGACAACCAAAAGTCCATTCCTGTTGTTTGGCACCCTTCCTGCTGAAGATTTAGGCAGTGAGACAGGTCCTCAGGGGCTTTTCCAGATTTGTCCTGCAACTTGATCTGCTGAACCTGCAGTGACCGAGGGATTATCATCCCTAGTGCTCCCTGGGTTAGGTTTGTCTTTGGAAGTCAGGTGGTGTTCTTAATAAAGCATGGCCAGGGCAGGCTGTTAAAGTGGCATCCTATGTTGGTTTAGGGTGATTGGATTGACAGACCATTTTCCTCAGCAGTTATTGCAATGTCCATCAGGGCAGCAGAGCAGGTTATATCATCTAAACATGAAAAAGTTTGGTGCAAGAATAGATCAGAGCAGGAAAAGAAAGATGAATAAGGAGGAGGGAACGGGAAATAGACTGATGTGTCTTTGGAGGGAGGAAAAGGAATGTGTAAAACAGACATAGGAACAGCAGATCAAAGTAGCCCAGCAGGAAGAGGAGAAAGAGCAAACTAGTTATTGCATGAACAAAAATATCATCGTGGATGAGACATGAAGGGAGGAAAAGAACAGAGATTGGTAGTAAAAAGAAACATTTTCCTCTTAGAAAAGATAGCAGAGTAATAAAGGATAGGAGTGGGAGGTGAAAGGGAATTAGATGAAGAGGAGGAAGGCTGGAAATGAAGACATACTAAAATGGTGTCTGTATGACCCCAGGGGAAGAGCAGCAGCTTGGAGATGTATCTTGAAATTCACTTTGAGTAGCACATCATGAAGCTCCACTCAGGCAGGAGCTTTTTTTCTTTTGGGAAAGAACAACCTGTGCCCACTTGAACATCGGGGTGGTGTTGATGCAGGTGGAGGCCACAGAAGTGAGTGTGTGGCTGGAGGCCTAGAAGAGGAAGCTGAGTCTTGTTTAAGATAAAGAAAAGAGTCCAGGGACGCACAACCAAGCTGCTGTGGTTCAGTGAACCAGGCAGCGTGTGATGACATTTCCCTTAAATCCCTGCCTTGTGATTAGCTTGCTCTGGGGTAAGCCAAGATGCTGGCAGCTTGCAGCAGAGCAGCGCTGACTGCACAGCACCCTGCGGGATGTGCCTGGGCTGCCTGGCTCCCTGCCTGATGAGCCTTCACTGAAGCTTTCATACATACTCAGTTCTAGCAGCTCCTGCCTAGCTCTCCCTGCCTCTGGCTCCTTGCTCAGAGTGGCCAGAGCCTGCCGTTTTGGCAGCTGAAGATGCTCCTCCTCGTGCTGCCCGTCTCCTGTGGGCTCACAGCGTGAGTGTGTCCCTCAGTCGCTATCCTCAGTGGCCATTGCTCAGTGGACCAGCCTGCTCCCTCTCCAGCTGTAAGTGGCATTGTTAGTTCTTTGGCTTTAATAATCTTCATTTGAAGCTCTAATGGATATCCACACAGATAACATGCTAATTTATTAGTTCAGCTCAACTGGGCTGCAGGATGAAAAATGATTGCGGAAGACTTTTAATAAAATTCAAAGGGATTTTATAGGTCTCAAGCCACTTTTAAAATGCAAAAGAAAGCCAAGAGTATTACTTTGTTAACCCACATAATTCTATCCTGCCTAATGAGGTCTGGAGCTAATCTTCAGTGCTCTGCCCTGGGATCAGAATTATTGGAGCAGGTAAACACTGCTAAGTACCCCACTGCATCTCTGAGTTGGGTTGCATTGTCACTGTGACTTTCTGTTCCTTCCCTTTTATGAACTTTTCATAAAGCTCAGAATAGAGATGATTATGTAAAAAAGATGGCTATTTGTAGTGACTTGCTCCTTTCCTCTCTGCTGCTGGGGTTTAGGCAGTGAAAGGAAGCACAGTGTGCTGGCTTGGTGGATAGCACAAATCTGCTTTGACTGCTTTTCCAAAGAGATATAGGGAGATCAGCCTATGATAGCACATTACTCAGGTGTGAAACTCATGCTACAAGCTCAGTGTAGGAAATTTATTTATTTTTCACAACAACTTTACATTTCTTACTCATTTTTGCAAAGCTATTTTGTGGTTGGAGGGGACAGGTAGTGGTATAGAAACATAGGAGAGAAATGCTTAATCCTGTTCAGGAGACAGCAAAATCTTGCAACTTGAATGTGGAAGGACTGTTTATTCTCCTCTACATACATAAATATATATATATATATATATATGTTTTGGTTTGGGTTTTCTTTTTGCTGACAGAGACAATCAACGCATTTTGACAGAGACACTGTCAAAGAGGACAGAAAATACAGAGTAAAACTGTCAATTGCTGTAAACTGCTGACCCCACTTGATTCAGTGGAGTTACTCATCTACAGCATCTTGGAACCTGCTTCCCATTCAAGAAGCCATAATAACATCTGTTTTGTTTATTACAACAAATCAGAAATATTTCAGCTCAGACCTGCCGCTAAAGCCAAACAAAGCATTAAATGAGTCCATTTTGTTAAAGGTACCAAAGCTGTTCAGGCAGTTCCCATCATCTGTAATAGGTTGTGATGACAAGTATTTTGGTCTGAGTTAAAAACAAGGCAACTGTTCTTAGAATGGCTTGAAGAAGATTATCTAGTCTCCAGAAAATTGTGCCATGTCACAGTAGGCAGGAAAGCCCAGTCACATATGTGGTTTGGATGCTGGAGAGAGTTTTGTTGAACCAAGTGACCTTGCTATTCACTTTGCTCCCATTACTCAGTGATTATAGTGTGACCTGGGGAATATTAGCCACAGTCAAAGCAGAGGAGGGTAAGGTGACCACTTACCAGGAAAATTTAGCTTTCAGGGTATAATCTGTTTACAAGCATTTAATTGCAGTAAATGAGCCAGGCAGAAGGTGAGGAAGATCTGAAACACAGAGGAATAATAAATTGACTCATGTTTATTTAAGCATTCATATCTTCTGAAGCTAGGCTTAGCCTGAGGAAGCATGGGGATTAAGGCATGCTTTCAAAGCCCCTTGTCATCCACTGCATCCCACTTTTCCCCTATAACACTAAATCCTTTATCCCTTTTCAGTGGGGTCTTTACACTTGTACATAATTTTCTTTCCTTAGAATACTCTCCTTTGCCATCTACACTATTCCATCCTGTACATGTCACTCCCTCTCCCAACATATTTGTTGTGTTTCAGTAAATGCTGCTCTTGCAACCTGGTTTATCTTCTCCCACCTTCCTTTAATTTGAGTGTAAAATTATCTATCTCAATGCATAAATGTGTAAACTGGGTTGTATCACTTCAGGCCACCTAAAAACTGTACTTTCCAGAAGGGTTCAATTAATTAAACAAGTCCCAACCCCAATTTAATTTTGACCTAAGTTCTAAAATGCTTGACATAAAATGGGTGATTTTGTTGAGTTTTCTGATTGATGAATCCACATTTAACATTAAACTAAAATCTAAATTAGTTTTTTTCCTTGCAAAATGTCAACATTTTCATTTTGAAAAATGTTGAAACAAAATGTTCTGACACCTTGGAAAAATCCATCTCCTCCCATACCAATTTTCCTTCCAAAAACCTATCATTAATTTTTTATTCATAAAATTAACTTCATCAGCAGTTGTAGTAGAGCTGTTCATCTCCTTTTAGTTATACTGCTTATGGGATTGCAAACCTGCCTGCATTTTTGGATTTCCCCTTGAATTGAAGCCTGAGCTGGCTGCAGTAGGATGTGCTAAATGGAAGAAGTGGCCCCACAGCTGGGAGAGGGGGTGTCACATCTTGCCTGAGGTAACTGCCCTGGCTGGAGTGGCTCTCGCACCACAGATTCAGTGCAGTTGCTTTTGGAAAACTGTGTAAGAACTTCACCTGCACGTGATTGATGGGCACTAATGAGCCTCGATTTACTCTGATAGCTACAACTGTGGGCTCAAGAGCCCTCTTCAGCTCAGTTTGGGGCTGTCTTGCCTTCCTAATGATGCTGAGACAGGCACCACTCGTAGGCTGATAGTCTGTCTCAGACTTGACCCATTCCTACAGAGGTATCTGATGTCCAGGGCTGGGGCTGCCCCTGCAGGTGCCCTGCCTTTTACCCCTTGGGGCAAGAGCCCTTGTTTCCCTGAGCATTGACTTGGTGCTTGAGTCCTAGAAGATGCTCCTGACTCAATAACTGAAGGCCCAGAGAAATCCTTTATCTGTCCAGGTAAGGAAATTATATCATCCTTGCTTTAAAGGTGCAGAGAAGAAGCATGTTTTCCTAGCTCTTGCTGATTTTTAGCAGTTTACTTCATTTTTATGACTCATTGTGGTTCTGATTTTCTAGTTACAGTCAAAGAATATGCTTTCACCGTGACTCTCACATACTCCCAACTGAACAGGCTGTGCTGTGCTGCACTATCCTGCCCTCTCCCTCCATTACACGTTTCCATGTGGGCTCCTGCTGGTCTCCTGTCTGCTGTGCTAGGAGGTTGCCTGTGCCGGGTCCCTTCCTCCAGTACAAGATACAAGCTAGCAGCTCGTTTTGCAGTGCAACACAAAAGGCACATATACTGCCCAGCAAATCCCAGTAACACATCTGAGGCCACAAGGACGTGTCGTGGACTTCTTGTTTCAGCTCAGAGTCCCCTTTTCTTCCCCATTGTGTGAGACAAAAGGAAAGCGAACAGGGAAAGCTGTCAAGTGTGTTAGTTATGATTCGATCGGCCCTATTTATGATCTCATGATTCAAGTCTTTGGCATGGAGAGCTGTGCTCCTGGGCTTGTTTTAACAAGCTGTTGCAGGATGGTGCTGGAGGCAGTTGCACCAGCGAGGCAAAAGCCTTGTGGTAGCAGTGGCTGTCAAGGGAGCGGAGCAAGGTGACCTGCAAGGTATCTTACTCCTGTGATTTATCCCAGACCTGGGTTGACTTTCTCCCTTGACGTTGTCTCCTATGATTTATGCGGTCCTTGCAGTTGGAGATGAGGCTGGGAGGACACACACTGCTGGTGAGATTTCCTGATCTCTGCTGGCACGGAGTGGTCCCTCGCTGTCACACTTGAGGCTGATGGGCTGCAGCAGGTGAGTGCTTCACACATGGGGTATGTGACACAAACTGCCAGACCCTGCAGGCACCCATAAAATGTGCATTGCACTTATGGTGGGTGAATGCATGTCCTGTTTGCCTTCATTTATTGATCCATTTGAGGGATAGCCACAATAACTAATTCTCACAGCCCCGGAGACACCCTGTTGGGTGTGGCTCTGGTTACATGTGCCTCACTAGCAGCTGTGCTGGCCAGGGAGGAGCTCCTGGTGAGGGGAAATTGTGCTCTGTTTTGTATGTGCTTTGGTTCTTCTGCTGCTTCTTTGGTGTCCAGTGGACAGCAACCATCAGCCTCCATGGGCTGTTGTCCTAATGAGAGTGGAAGTAGGAAAAGATCTTTCTGGAGCAAAGTTACTTAGATGTGTTCATGTAGCTTAGCATGCCTGCTACATAGAAAGGACAATGCTTACAAAAGGAATAATCTGAGAAAGAGCAAAGTAATGAATTTCAGACCACTTTGAATGTTCCCTGCTTTACCTCCCATGGTGGATCAGATGTTCCTCAAAAGCCCTCTGACCAGGCAACCACCCAGGTGTGCCTGCACTGCTGAGCTGGGTGCAGAAGTGACCTAGGCTTGTCTGGCTCCTGGGTGCTGAAGTCCAAACATGAGGTCTGCATGGTCATGGAGTAGGGCTGGGAAAGGAAGTGAAACAAGAAAAACAGAAGCTGAGGGAGTATTTTAAAGAAATGGGTGACTCTCTCATGCTGCAAGAGGCCATGACCAGACTCAAGGCAGTGTCCTGCCCTGATTTCCCTGATTCCAGGACATGACTTCTTTCACTTCCTTCTAGACACTTGAGAACAGGGAAGAGTGAATAAAGGCTGTGAATAAACCTTCAGGAACAACTGCTTGGCCTAGTCTGACAAGAATTGCTCCTGCTGGATACACCTGCCCTGTTCCCCAGGAAGCAGAAACTTTTCAAATTCAATGAAAGGCCATCTGAACAGCAAAAGGCCCTGGGAAGACCATGTGTCAAAGCCAGGAAATAATTTCCCATTGCCTTAAAGGGTGTGTCAGAGTTAATTTCTTAGGCTGCAGTGAAGGTCATCTGAGCTTTAATGTGATTCATCTGGTGGAGTTTTAATTCTGGTGAGCAAAGCCCCACAGCAGTACATGGAGAAACTCAGCAGTGCTGCCTGGCACAGCTAGGCTGTGACCTGGTCTCCACATTTGTAAAATAAAGGATATCCTTCACTGAGGGCTGTGAAGGAAAGCTGTGTAAGAACTGGGCATTTTGTTATTTCTGTGTTTGAGAAAGGGAAGCAGAATTCGGTCCCTCTGTTGTAGAGCCTTTGAGGGTAGATACCTACCTGAAATAGGTAGGAGACTCTATCTTCAGCTGTCTCTGCAGGGAAGTAGCAGGAGTAACCCCATGAACAAGGGCAAAATTTAGGAGTGTCACCTCTCTTAGCCGATATCCAGCTTGCCTCGAAGTATTACCATAGCATTGACACGAGCACTTTCCCCCTTTTTTTTTAGTTTTTGTTTATTCTCTGTCTAATGGTTTCAGCCTTATCACAAAGTATGATAGCAGCACATCACTGAAGCAGAGCTTGCAGTTGCTATTGCAGTCATAAGTGGTAAATAGCCCATTCAGAAAAAATAAAGGCTACTTTTATCAGTCTGTCCATGGCATCCATATGTCCAATTTGGGGTTGATCACTCATGCAGAAAAGCTAATAATGCTAACTACTTTGCTTTTAGACTCCATAGACAGAGATAGGGTATGTGACCTCTGTTTGCCCCACAAGCCTGGTATTGTGCTGCTTCATCCATTGCCAAATTTTGTTTGTTTTAAGGAGGCAGCAGATGTGGAGCACAATGAGGGGAACAGGATAAAGAATTTCAGGCCTGGTTAAGAGAACTCTAAATGTGAGGAGGTCTAGCTTTCACCTTATAAAGCTCCTCTCGGACTGAAGAAGAGAACAAACACTACTGGCCTGGAGGAAATAAAGAAAACAAAATCCTGTTGCCCAGAGTCCCCAAACATTTGCACAATTTAGCTGTGCAAAGTACACTGTAAAAACATGAACATCTACAGTATCTGACACTAGCGCTTCTGAGGAGAAGCTGTATCCTCTGAATATTGGAACAATTGATTAAATAACCCCTACTCAGGGTCTTTGCTTCTTGATTTTGCTAGAGAGGGAGAGAGGCTTAATCCTCCAGATGTTTGCTGTTTGTAGCAAGGGGTTGTGGTTGGTTGGGGGTTTCTGTCTGCTATTATGTAGAGGGGCATTCATGGCCCTGGGCTGTCCAGAGCCCTCTATGTTTCTTGGTCATTCAGTTAATTCACACAGAGGTTTTGGATTAGGGTATTTTTGAGCTCTGAACTGATCAGTAAGTCAGGTGGAAACTTATGCTGTGGTGTTTAAAGGAGAAACCAAAAGAAACTTTGTTCTCAGCACTGCTAGAAATTACTGTAAATGATACACCTGTATCAGCAGTTTGTTTGAATTGGATTGGTGACAACTATTAAAAAAAAAAAGCAAAAGGGAAAAAAAAGACATTATATGCTAGCATCTCCAGGAATTAGAATAAGGAAAAAACCCAACAAACTACTAAGAAAGAAGATATAGTCTGGATCTTTGCAAACATTCTGTAACAGCACAGGACTAAAAATCTTCTGTTAAAACACTTGAAACTGTGGATCTCACTGTCTTTATTATAATGATGTCCAAATGCTGAAAATAGGAAAATTCAGAGTAAGAATTACTTCACAGCTCTACAAGGACCGGGGTACTGTGGGAGGAGGCACAAAGGCACAAGGTGTGTGTTAAGAATCTAAGTGCTACTACCAGGTATATCTCCCTAGAATTCTATGATGTGTAAAATAATGCTTGGGATTAATAGAGGTCCTTCATAAATGGCCAGTCTCTGAGCCATCTAACATGGGGGGAAATGAAACCAAACACAACAGCCCACTCTACATTTTAACTATAAAAAGAGGGAGTGTTAACTGCGTGTTGGTCTGTCCTTTTTCTCACAGCAGGGAACCATTGCCAAGGGGAAGAGCAGCATGAACCTTCAGGAGCTGGAATGGACATTGCTAAATTGAGCAGTTTTGTTGTGGGAAAAGCTGTATATTTTGGCTTCTGCATTGGAGTTCTGGAGACCTTCCTGTGCAGGGAGAAAGGCCTGCGAGCACCTGGGTGCCATGAGCATCCATTTATAGACCTGAAATCCCAGTTTAATTCCATAAGAGAGAGTGTAAGATATTTTCAATTGATCCATTCTGGACAACTTTTTGCTGCTGAAGTATACAGAAGTGCTTTGTAGAGGTTTGTAATAGCTCTCAACCTAAGTGTTTCTATTGGATTCAAAAAGCTAATTATCTCTTTAAAATGCCTTTCCAAAATTGTCTGCAGACTTTTCCTCCATTACAGCTGATCCCAAATTTGAGTGTCTCATGCATTTGTAACAGGTGCCATAAGAAACCTATTCACCTTCTTAAAAAGAAACACAAACTAAGAGCTGATGCCACAAAGTTGTCACTATCAAGGGTAGCATCTTAGGATATTTAGAGTATTTTTTGCTATATTTTATTCTAGTAACACAGTGTTTCCCTTAGGATTTGTTGGCTTGTTTTTAAGTGTGCTAAATGGCTTGGATGTACCAAGGATCTGACCTTCTTCGTAAGAAAAAGAGAGATTTAGCTTCATGGGCTAGGGGAAAATTTCCTTCTTTTTGATAGACCCAGCCCTTTAAAGCCTCTGAAAGGAACCCAAATATCTTTAAGTCCCAGGAGAGAGGATCAGAGCTAAACATTACTCTCTGAACTATCAGATACAGAGACCTCTGCATGACCCTTTGTGTTTCAGAGTCTTAAGGCTATGGATTCTCCAGAACCTATTTCTTCTATAACCAGGAGCTGAACAAAAGTGCACCATTATAGAAGTTTAAATAAACCACATAAGGTCAGCTACTGCTTAAATCCTTGCTACCAGGTCTGTAGATATTTTTGCTTTGTTTCTAGGCAAGCTGAGAGTCCTGGTGCCAAAGGGCAACATGTAAATTGTGCTGTTATTCTGAAGCATGCAAGGTAATAAATGGTGCTGTCAATTGGTTTCACTCAAGTGACAGATTCATTCTCTTCAAAATGAATGACCAGGAATGGCTATTATTGCAAAAATTTCACTATGTATCATCTTGTGCCTGTTGTTTAACAAATAATGCTAAGTCTAATTGCCTTCCTCTGTGGCCAAGTATCTATGAGTTAATGTTTTTTTATTGAAGACGTGTAATTTACCATTGCTTTTGATATGTCATCTGATTGAATGTCTCTGTGAATCACATCTGCTATCTAGCACTATGTGTCCCAAAGGAATACCCCTTATCCCATTGTTTTCTAGTGATCCGAGTAAAAACAGTCTTTTTTTTTGTTTTTTTTTTTTACACAAGCTATTAAGCTTCTGTTTCCCAATTTCTAGGTTGAAATTCCAGCTCCTGGCACATGCACTGAAGTTTAATAAATTATTTGGATGTGGGAATGTGTAATCTTTTACAGTACTAGAAAGAGCAATTTTAAATCTCAATAGCACATTTTCCGGAGTCAACCTGGAATTACCCTGGAACTTGATTCTGCAGCTCTGTCCAAACTCCCCTGGAATCTGACTGCAGCGCTTTCTCATAGCACCTTGTTTTTCAAGAAGAAAATGCTGCAGCTGATAAACAAATCGTCTAAGGATGCAAACATAACTTTTCCAAGATTTTTTTGTGATTCAGCAATGCCCTTTTTTTCCGTAAGTCTGTGCTCCAATTTTTCCAGTCAGCACTGCAGTCTTTGTAATGTTTTAGTAGGCTAGAAAATAGCATCTAAAACTGTAAATCTGACATAAAGCTTGTGCTTCAACAACATATTGTAGAAAGAGCTCATGGTAGGCAAATGTTGAAGTTAAAGCCTTGCTTCCTTGGAAAACAATACAGCTCCACGTGCCAAAATGAAGGTGATGGGGAGCAAAGATAAAACTTCCATCTGCAAAAATCTCCTTGCTCGTAACTATTGAAGTCTGTTGTGGTTAAGAATGGGGTGAAGGGGTCCCAAAAAGTTCAACAGAGGTGCCACAGGCAGTCTGGGGGCTGTCCACTACTGTGCCACCCCAGGCAGTGTATTTCAAGTTTCCTCTGCTACTAAAATTTATAGAAATGCAAGTTTTGTTCTGGTGTGATGAGCTGAATTAGACACGCAGTGATTTATTCTGGTTACTCTGAACGCTCATATAGACATGTTGAACTCTTCTCTGGATAAACATGGTGGATACTACTGGTACAGGTATTTTTTGCTTTCAGCTGTGTTTTTACAACAGTACCAAACTATATTAGTCACCCTTGTGTAAGTCACAACAGTGTGACTTTTCCACGGAGATAGATTTTTAGCCAATGCTTAAGGCCAGGGCTTGTACTTGCATTCCTTTATTACAATAACACTCCATTAGTGGGCTTTCTCAAGCAGCAAAAGCCAAGCCACCTACACCAGTAGATAAGTGTTAAAAAGGGGAAATGAGATGGGGAAATAAAAATAGGCAATACTAGTGGGACAGGACCTGTGACTTGCATTACAGTCTCTCAGAAGTAAGTGGAAACACTGAGGACAGTCCTCCAGCCGGTGTGCCAGCACTGTTATCCTGTGGGGCTGGGAGTGGAGCCCTCCAGGAGAGGGACGCCTGAAACCCCAGCAGTGGGAGAGGAGACCCCAGCTTGCCAGAAGCAGCATCCCTGAGGGTGCTCTGTTGAGGATGATCACTCAGCATGCTGCTATTCTTCAGTTAAATCAATTTGCCAGCAAACCCAAGCACAGACTGCTTTGTTCTGTTAAAATAAACATCCAGGAAATTCAGCTACAAAGTTTTGCTATCACTCAGCTCTTATCTTGCTCTATTGCAATAACTATTTGATGACCTCAACAGAGGCCTTGAATCCAGTAATCAGTTCTTCAAGTTTGCAACAAAATCCATTCTTTTTTCTAAACAACTACAAGTAACTAGAGGTTGTCTTGACATTTTATCTGTTTTGACAAACAAGGGCCTAGACCTCCTCCTCCACATGCTGATCTGCTCTTCCAGGGTCTGAATGGAGGATGTGGCTTGGCTCTTCAGCCTCCAGCTGGGACATCTTGCCTCGTGCGACTGTCTGGCAAAGCAAAGAAGGAAACTATATTCCCAGCCAGGCAACACAGGCTGGTTGGCTTTATCTGAGCTGCCACCAAGAAGTTCAGCTGGTTGATTTGCAGAGATAATTTTTAGCTCCTGTTTAGCCTGAAAAGAGGGACTTGGGGTGTAAATGATCTGAATGATTTGCTCAAGAAGGTATTTACCCTGGTGTTTTAGTACTGAAAAGCCAATAACACTGGTACCTTTTTGTTCCAGCTGAAAATCTGTTTGGTGTGGAACAGGTTAAATTGTGGCCAGGGACTGCAAAGCATTTGTCTGAGGACAGGCATCGTTCTTATCTTTACAGTGAAATATTATTCCTTCATGGTTAATAACTAGCAGCAAACCTGCTCATTGTGGAAGCAGTTTGGCATAATTAGCCAGTTAAAGAAGTCTGCCTATTGATTAACTGAACTAAATGACCCATAATTAAGAGCCCAACTGTGGAGCTAATCTGTTTGGTGGTGTTTTGCTTCCACTTAGAGATTTGGAACCTGCAGGTCTGTTGGTTATTAGGGATGAGTTGGTGAGGAGCCCACACCAGGGGGTAATTGAATTGGTGTTCCCCATGGGGCTCTAATGTGTACCTTGATGGGTTAGAAGGGTCTGCTGGCACATCACTCTCCTCTCTCAGACCACAGAGGTACCAGTATGAGCCCTGCTGGCTCTGGGAGGATTTGTTGCCTTTCTGAGAGCTCATGGAAACTGCCTGCTTCAGATCACCCTGGATTTATGGGGACTTGGAAGAGTCAGCTTCAGTCCTGCAGGCGTGGGTTGTTGTGAGAGGTCCCCATGTGCTGTACAAGGACTCAGACCATGAGAAAGACAAAGCTGGGGCTGAAGTTGTGGGAGGACGTCTGTTTGGTTAGTTTGCAGTGTCATTTCCTTGCCTATTTTTAGTTATAATTTATGTCTAGCATGATGCATAGTCTGTAAAATGTGCTCAGATTGGAGTTTAACTTTGACAGTTTAGAGGGGCTCTTGTTTATTGTAATATTCAGTATTACAACCTCTGAATACACCTCTCACTACCATCTCTAAAATGCTGCTTTCTTCTCACACTTTTCTCATATGTCTTATTAAAGATTATGCCAAAATGAGTTAATTGCTTTGCCCCTCCTTTAATGTGATGCTATAAAAACTGAAAAGTTTGCTCTCAGGTGGTGAGACCAGCCAGCCTGCACAGTTGATACTTGGCCTGTTACCACAGCTGCACCAGGCCAAGTGCTTGATAACATTAAGCTACAGTTTCAAATAGTCACAGAAAAAACAATTTGTTTGTTTGTTTTGAAACTTGGCTCTTATCTGCCTCTTCTTCCCAATCAATCCCCCCGAAAAACACAGAAGTAGCAATCTGAGCAAATTGGCTCTCAGGGAGTTTAGAGTTAAAGGATTTCTTAAGCACTACTTTTTCCTCTGCTGGACCCACTGAAATAATCAGAAAATATTTTCACTGACTTTACTGGGTGCTAGAATAGGCTCCTGAAATCTTCATCCTCTCCTGCACTGGGAAAAGCTTTTGGCTGTGTATGTTTCTGGCACAGAAAGGAGATTCTTTCTCCATGTTATTTCCTTTAGTCTCTAAAAGACTCCCAGCCATCTCCAATGGAAGCTGCTGGAGACAATGCTTGCTCTGCCATGTCCTCAACCTGAAACAGTGAGGGAGAATTCAAGACATAAAGACTGAGATTTTTGTTCTTGTTCTGGTCCCACAATAGTGAATGAGGCATCTGCTGATATGTGGAGGTTCCTAGAAGCACTCTGGCCATACACCATGCCCCTGAAGACCTGCAGGGCAGCCCTCAGGGTGTGTGGTGATTTTTGGCACAACTGGACCCCATGGGAGGGCCAGGGAGAGGCAGAGCTGCCTTCTGCCAGCTGAGAGCTGTGCAAGGAACAGAGGTACTTGATGAACAGTGAAAGGGTGATAGAAATACCTCTCCTTTGTTCTGGGGACTTCAGGCTCTTCACTTCATCTCCATTTTGCTTCAGGTCTTTAGGCTTCCAGTTTAGGGAGGCGTTTTCTAGACACAGTCTCCACTCTGACGGATTGAGTTGTTTGGAAGCTGGACTTGTGTCTCAACTGTAAAACAGCTCTTTATGTATCTGGCCAGGGAATGGCCTTGCCCCAAAGGTAATCTGTGAGAATTATGTAAGGAGCATAGCTGAGGCTCCAGAAGAATGTTATAACCAGTTACAAGAGAGCTTGTAAGTGAACTTGACTGAGGATAAAACCCTCCAGCTGCCTTTTAAACTTGATTTTATCTCATTTTGTCCTTTCATCCTGCCTTTCTATGAAAGGCATTGCCATGAGGGAATAGTTACCTCCTATTAATATCTCAACACCTTCATGCAATGTCTGAACAGCAGAACGAGCTCCCGCTGAGCATCTGACCATGATCTAGGAGGTTGCTTTGATCACGATGGTGGGGAGCAGGGAGACAGCAGGTTCTTTTCTTCCTTCAGCTGCAAGAAAGCCATGGTGCCATTCACATCACCTTGCTCTCCCACAGCTGGAAATCCCTGGAGCAGTTCTCACCTTTGTCTACCCATTAAGCCCTTTAAAAGGCAGTGAATTAGCTCTCTGCAAAGATGCTAGACAGTTTATAGAGTTCCATGAAGTCTCACTAGTCTTCCCTCACACACGTATGTGCAAAATCCTTCATCAAGGGAACAGATCTCAGGAAGTCAGGGATCATTGAAATGCCTGGGCAGGCCTATTGCCAGCCAGGAAGGCAGCCTTCAGTGTAATGTTGGGTTTGGGTGTAAGCACTTTTGCTTTGGTAGTGAGAAAGCAGCTGCTTTGAGGAGCTTGCAGATGCCCCAGCAAACCTTGAGCTTTACGTTTCTATTTTTTATATATATAGCTATTATTATATTTATATATAATATATAGTTATATAATTTACGCATTTTTAAGGAGGCTGTGACAGTATCAGCAATCACTTCTTAGGAGATCATGTTATATTTTATGTATCACCATATAGCATGCAGATAATCTGAAGAGTGCCTT
This sequence comes from Serilophus lunatus, assembly GCA_013399895.1. NCBI lineage: Eukaryota > Metazoa > Chordata > Aves > Passeriformes > Eurylaimidae > Serilophus > Serilophus lunatus. Next base: position 1,525,198 of record VXBA01000861.1, on the reverse strand, counting down.
GCTTGCACACTAGAGCTTTAATAGCTATAACAAGGCAATTAGTACATCGTTCCACTTGAACTTTAATGTACTAATTGGCGGTAACTAATCCCCCTCTGAACACATCCCCTGTATGAACAAACATCAGAGCAGTCCTGTGTATGAAAGGGAAAATAAAAATCACAGGTATTGCACAGTGCCTCAGCAGAAAGGACTGATTTATCCATAGGTGTGGTACTGAGAGGTACAGACGAGATACTTCTTTCATCCTCCCTGCCCAGAGAGAGATTGAAAAGGATCATCTAGATAGCAAAGACACTTTTTGGTACCCAATGAATTGGAGCCTTGGGAGAGGTCAGCAGAACTAGGAGCAAATTAATGATTGCCTCTTTCTCAGCACAGAGCACTCGAGTCCAAACACTTCTGAATTTCCAAACATATTTCTGATCCTCTCTTGCAGTGATGTCAGTGGGAAAATACAGACTGCAATGTAGCTCCGTGATTTGAGGTTCAATATCTAAATTGTGCTCTAATGTATCAGTGAAAAGCATTTGTTTCCCACAATGGATCAAGTGGATACCAGTAGACTATTCCTTCTCTACCCCGGAGCTAAGGCCTGGTGCCTATGCATGGTCCTAGTTTTCTGGAAAAAACACTGCTTGTGTCAGGAAAGCTCTTCCAGGCTGCCCTAATGATGTTCAGATGAAAAGAAAAGGAAGGGGGAGGGAGGAAACATCTTAACCCGTGTCTTGTATGATCTCTCCTGTGATCACATCCTGTCTGATCCTCCCTTCTGAGTCTCTGAAGCTTAGGTGGTTGGTGTATGTTTGCTAGCAGCTATGCGTTCAGCTCTGTGCGACGCCTGGGTATGAAAGGCTGCTTACCGTGACAGCTTGTGACCTGGAGAGAGCAGGAAACGTTATTTTGGACAGTACTACAGATGATGAATTTTCCTTGACCGCATATTTTTGAACAGAATCATTTGCAGTATTGTCTGGGACCAGATGTATAATTAAAGAGTTATCCTATTTTTTGTCGATTTTTATGATGTGGATACTGTTTCCGACCAAGGAAGACAAGGAATATGTTTCTCAAATATGTGAGGTAATTCTCAAATGCTGATTTTGATAGCAGCTGGGGAAAGCTTTCCATAGGATGGTTATTTGACGTGCACATCACAGTAATGTTGATAGAAAGCAGAGTCTGCAGTGCTGGGTATTGAGGCTGTAGCATAAAGAGTGACTCTGCCTTCTGGAGCCCCTGCTCAGTAGGGAGTGGGGACAGTTGCTCAGGCCCCAGTGTGGGGGAAGGTGTTGACATTTGGGTGACAGGAGCTGGGGACTCCCAGGACATCAAGTCCAAGTCCAGCCTTACACCTTATGAGGAGGTTCTCTGCTGTACCAACACTGAGAACAGCAATATTCCTCCTCCAGCACAGGCAGGCATGGATAGAGAAAGTGTCTCCATTTTGCCAAGGCCCTGGCAGAATGCAGCGTTGCTATGGCCCGGGGCAGTGCTTTACTTCAGTACATCCTTCCTTCTTTGTCAGAATGGAAAATGCTGTGCTTGGCTGTGCCACCACTACCCCCAGTCCCACACCAGCAGATGGATGCCCTGGTTGTGCTCCTGCCACGTGCCCCAGAAAAAACTCAGTGATTTATTTAAATATTTCCCATCCGAGCATGGCAGGGGCCCACTATGCTTGGCAGTGGGTCTGTGTGTGGACATCAGGTGCAGCAATGAGTGGGGGAATGGGAAGTGAAACATGTTGGGAGCTCCAGGCACTGCTCTCCTTCCACCCAAATTCCTTTGGCAGCTGGATCTCCTGCCGCTCCTGTTCATAAAAAGCAAATGACTTCTCAGATTTATTAGTTACCTCCAGGTGCAATTTATCAATCCCAGGCTGAGCCCTGCCCAGGCAGCTGGGGAGAAGCTTGTGTCTTTGATTAATGTTCTATCCCCCATAATGGTGGCAGATTTCTTACTGGGGTTTAATTCTAACAGATTCTTAAAAATAACAAGAAGCATATTCAGCAAGCTGTTTAAGAGGATGCAGAGCTGAAGCACAGTTCATTCTCGAAAGCTTTGAAGTATTTACAGAAGGGGCTGAAGGAATCTTCGTGGAAGCTAGGAAGGTGAAGGAGGAACTTGTAGGATGAATTGGAAAGGGCGGAAAAAGGGAACCATTACAATAGGTCATAATGGAAACAGGAGACTGAGGAGTTTCAAGATAGTAGTGAAACAACAGGAGTAAGATCTCAATGAGGATAAGCAAAAAAGGTTAAGGATTGAGCCATTGTAAACAGAAGGGATTCCTCTAAGCAACACAATTTTGTGTCTGAAATTGTTGTGAAAGAGCAGAGGAACATTCAGTGGAAAAAATCAGAAAAACTAGGAAAATGAGAGGAAAACAAGAAGCCCCCAAATCTTGGGCTATATTATGGAAAGCCTCAAGTTCCACTGCAACCATTCTCCTAATGCATCAAGCAGATGATTTTTCCCATCTTTATTTTCTTCACCTCTTAGCCACAGCTCATATTGAAAACATTACATGCAGACCTGCCTTTTGGAGACTGATCCAAGAGAAGCTCTTGATCCTTTGACCCTTTTTTCACAGAAATATAGTAACTTTTCCCTCCTTTTCAGCAATGCCAAAGACATTTTCTCACGATTCAATGTCTGTGCTGGAAATCAAGGCAGGTTCACAGTAAGGCAAGGGTAGGGCAGTTTGCAGTTTTCCACTGGGATGTGAATACTGGACTGGGGTGGTTTGCAAAAACTCCACCAGCATCATTGTGTCCCCTCTGTGTCTGAGTTGGTTGCTGAAAGCCCTCCCAGGTGCAGTGGTTTGGATTTCAGTGTGACAAAGTGTTTTCACACTCTTGGTAAGGAGGAACATCATAACCCAGTTAAAGGGCAGGATGCTCCAAGCTTTCAATGCATATTTATACTGTCTATTTTAGGAATCTGCTTTCGGATCTTTCTATATGGTCATTGCAAAAAAAGATCCATGTCTCTGGAAGGTGACTCACAACACTTAAAATAGACTCTTGTTCTCAGACATCCTCTCTCTGTGCTAATTATAGAAGGAGGCTGGGGATGTTTGGCTCCCGGTTTCAGCACGTGAAGGTTGATGTGTGCAGGAGAAAGCAATAATACCCACTTTGTTTCCCCTGATGCTGGCAGTGAGATGGCTGGAGTGGGTGTGTGCAGGTTATCTGCAGCCCAATTCCCCGGTTTATGGCTTCCCTGCCCTATTTCCTTATGCTGATGATCTGCTCTGCTGCTGGAATCCCCCAGAACTGCTGTACCCACCGTGCATGGGAGATGCAGTGCCTCTGGCAGTGGTGGAAGGGTGGTTGCTGCAGGATGCTGTAGGAAGTGTGCCAAGATTGCCTGGCTCCATGCCTCTCCCTCAGAAAGACTACTGAAGGGGAAACCCACTGTGATCTTCCCCTGTGGGACAGCGTTCTCTTCTCAGCAGTGTGGAGCAAAGTTGGCTTTGAGAAAGGCACATAACAGCATTAACATGTGGGCGTTATCTGAGACTTGGGGCTGCCATTCACTTGCTTTCATGCTGATGGAAAAGAACAAAATGGTATGACTGTGGGCAAGGACACAGGAGCATGGGGTGAATTTGCCCTATCCTGTTCATCCTTCAGAGAAGGGGCGCCACTCCTCAGAATGCCACAGCCTGGAGTTTTTCCCTCCCCTCCCTCTCCCTTTGCATTGCCATCTTTGGAGCCATCTTTGGAGTTGAAAATTAAGCCCAGAGTCAGCCATTTGTAAACCAAGCTGACAGGAAATTGCTGGCTTTGTGCTGAAGAAGTCATTACCTTAAGCTTTATTGCCGTGTGCAGAGTTTACTTGTGACAAAGTAAATGTGCAGAGATGTCTGTAAATAGGGTTGGGATATTGCTACGTTAACAGCTCCTGGTAAGCCATCCATCAGCAGAACAGTGTGTAAGAAACCATTAAATGCCACTGTTGTAAACGCAGAGTCTCCCATACACGCAAACGTAGGAGCTCTGCACCCCACTGGCAGGTTTTTCCATAGCTGCTTCCCCTACTAAGTAAATCCCACTCCTCCTTTGGGTCTTAGAGGATTCTTTGCAGCCTAGACGTGTCATCGGAGATGGCGATGCCATCTGGGAACAGAGGGTACTACAGAGCACTATGCCAAGGGACCCTTCTGAAAGAGCTTGACTGGATGAGGTGTGATCTTTGGTCCTGTCACTTTGGCTGGAACAGCACTGCTGGTGAGAGTGCCTAGTACTCTTCAGGGTTTTCATTCTGTCCACTAATGTTACAGCTAGGAAGGGGACACAGATTTGTTTTGGTAATACCAATATAAATCTCATTTAAAATAAATGAGATACTGAGATGCACCACTCTTGCTATTTGAACTGCAAGAGAAGCTGTGCTGAGGGGGAGATAGATCTGTTTAAAATAAGTTGGTATCTGATTGTTGTGTGTCTAAATGATCTAGGTGGTGCCTTGGAGGAGCATCTCCCCTCCAGCTGCAGTTCCCCTGCTGCTGGTGAGGAGTTTCTGGCAAGCAGGCAACTCTGGCTGCGGAGCTGAGTTGTCCTCCAGCTCACAGAGCTCTGGCAAGCAGGAGATGGGGGTTTCTGGCTTATCTGTGTTTTCTCAGGGTGACCGACAGCCTGCCTTAGTCATCTGAGCACTTCAGGATGTCTGGAACTTTTTATGTGATTCTTCCCTTGGAGTCACCCCCTACTTCTGATGCCGTTTTGTTTTTTTGCCAAAACTGTGGCAGCTCAGTGCAAGCACATATTTCTGGTCTTTTCTGGCTTCTGCCACTTGTGGGAGTGATAAAGTCAGACAGGGAATAAAAACTCATCACTTGGGAGTCACCAGCAGGGCAGCCTAGAGGAATTTTCCAGGCATTGGCTGTGCAGGGCTGGATTGCTGCACTGTGGTGAGGAGAAGCCACCGAGGAAGACGGAGCCCTGTGCTTGCCAATTATAGCCACTCCTCCCTCTGGGACAGCAGAGCTGTCCAGGCGTTTCTGCAGGTGCTACAGCTTGGGGTGATGTGGGAAAGGAAAAGGAGGATTGAGAGGTGACAACAGAAATCAGATGATGCTGCAGATTTCCTCCCTCTCTGTCCTCATTCTCACAGCTCATGCCTCTGCTGTGCCCAGAAGTTGTAAGGTTTTGTATGGGCTGATAAACCTGTGTTTCCCTATACTGAAATCCTGATATTTGCCTGACAGATGTGGTGCCACTCTCACTGTTTGGGTCAGGAGGGAAAGACACAGAGCTATACTTTCTGCTGTCTCCCAGCCTTGGCTTAGAAGTGCCCATGGCTCTGTTTGGTGCTGTGGAAGGGATTAATTTTTTACTCACTCTTCAACTGCCCTTTTCCAGCAGGCAAGTCCCTTTGGCATGCAGACGGAATGGCACCCAGCCACCGTGCATGAGGAGTACCCAGCTGTAACTCAGCGTTGATTTCCTCCATCCCTGGGCTCCAGGACTGCTCTTACAGCCAGGCACCAGGCTCTGGCTGGGAAGTGAGCCATGCAGAACTTGGCCCAGAGTGTGCAAAGTTCCTGCTGACACGGAGCTTTTCCTTTTCATCCACAGCCATGACAACCCTACGAGCCCGATTAACCTGACTCCCATGGTGCCAACCTGAGAGCTGTTTACCCCTTTCAGCTTCTCCTCTCCCCATGACTCCCTGGCCCCTGCCTGAGTCTGTGGCTGTGGTGCCAGCAGCCTCCTGTCTGCTCACCCCTTATCAGAGGGAAGCAAGAGGGCTCCCTGGGGCCTCAGCTGAGCTGTGAGGAATCTCCTCCAGTCACTGCAAATTGTTGGCCGAGCACATGGGGAGCTTTGAGGGACCCAAAGCAGAGCTGAAGCTCAGTGGCACCAGGAACCAGGTGACAACCTCCCAGCTTTCCCTGCTCAGTGGGATGTGAGAAGTACAGCCAGCGGCTCCTGAATGCCCACCAAGGGCAAGGATATCAGCTGGCTGGTGCCAGCAGCAAAGGCTGCAGTGTGCTCTCTGTCCTAGCTCAGCAGGGATGGTGCTTCCCTGGGAAATGCTGCACAGGAAGCGTTTCCCTGAGGGATGCAATGGCAGAGGCTGCTAGGAAGCCTTCCCATTGCATGCCTAAAATCAGAAAATGCTTACCTTTCCTTTCCAAAACTCAGTTAGGTAAGATAAATATCCTGATTTTACACATTTGAAACTGCAGTTGCAAAATTAAAACAGAACTGCTTTTCAAAATTTTAGATGACTTTATGTGCTGAAAGTTCAAATGATTTGTTACCAAAAGCACTTGGAGAATGACCCTGGGATTCTGTGGCTGCTGGGTAAAACAGCCTGTTTTACTCTGGGGCCATGTGTCTGGCTTCCTGAGGAGGTCAGGAAAATTGCCCAGAGCTGGGCTCTGAGGGATCTGCAGTGGCTCTTTCCCTTGTGGACTCTCTAGTGCTGATTCTCAAGGCTGAGTGCATGTGCAGTCTTTTGTTCAGTTGAAGTTACTCATAACATCTCTCTCCTTTATTTTTGCGAATGTTTAAGGAACTGAATTGTTTCTGAGGCTGTTATCTCTCTGTCAAATTTGGCTGAAATTGCTCAGTGAGTTCAGAGTTGTTGAGCGAGACACAGCCAGTGTAAAGGTATGAGCCACAGGAAATCAGATTGACAGGCTGAAATGAGAAACACTTTAAAACTGTCAAAATAAAGTCTTCCCAGTGGTCTGACTTGACTTTTTGTCCAGATTATTGGTTCCTAGAGCCTCGCAAGATCCTGCCAGCTCTCCTCAACCCCAAGGGGTTTATGAGAGTGCCATATCGAAAGCACAGCATCAGCTCTGCTGACAGTAGAAAGGACCCTTGGGATAAGCAAAAAACTTGCCACCACCTTTTCTTGAGGCCTTTCAAATCTGGGAGAGTAGAAGCCTATGGCTAGATGCCCATCTGTACCATTACCAATGCACCCCAAGAGGAGATCACGTGTCATACTCATTTGATTGGTGTTTCCTTTTGTCAAATGACTTTGATTGAAAAGGGAGCTGACACCAGTTAATTAGATGTAGGTGCAGGTTAGAAAAATAATTGCAATAATGAATCTCTTTTTACTGGTCCCTGCTGCTGCTCCAGTAGTACTATCACAGCCATTCACAGGATGGTTAATCTTTTAGCTAGTGCTTTAAGCGTTTTGTGCAGGGAGCTACGCACCATCAAAGAGAATGAATGACCCTGTTTCTCTTCCCTATCGTGGCTATCAACCAGAGCTGTCTTTGGCAGAGCTTGTAGTCTGATTTCTGGTTGAATGTTAGAGGCAGAATTCATCTGTCCAAACGTAGACATCTAATTGTGAATGTCTACATCTGAGTTACTTGTCTAGACTCTTGTTTATAGGAAAGAAATGGGCACCCCAAGGACATGAGTCATTGTATGCTAGAGTAAATGTCTAAAATAGGTCAGATGAATCATTCTGTAAGTGGGTCTTTTTCTCTCCTGTGACTATAAAGGGAGCCCAGAGTCACCATGCAGGGAGAACAGAGAGATGCCTCTAAAGTACACTGGGACGCATACCATCTCAGATATCTTTCTGGGTATGCACAGCCAGCTGCTCTTCTATTTGCACATCTTCCTGACATCCTTTGACAGCTTCTTGCTCCTCCCATTATAAATTAACCTGGGATTGAGATATCATTTTATTCTTGTAGCTTCTGTTGCAGGACAAGTCCCAAATATCTGCTTTTTTTCTTGTTCTTAGGGTCATCACACTGGAGTCCCATTTATTCTAAACCTGAATCTGGGCCTGGAGCTCTATTTTGCACTCTCATGCATCCCTCCTTTCCCTCTCCAGTGAAATGCTGCTGGGGATCTGCTTTCCCTGCAGCCAGGTACATGTACCCTGTCTGCCCTTCCACAGGAGCCGTCAGCGTCTCAGGTGTCCTTGCGTTCTCCAGGCCAATACAACTTGCTCTGATTTACTCAAAATTTCCTTAATCTTCTGGAAACCAGCCAGAGTCCCCTCCTGGGCTTTGATTACTGCCTTTTTCCATACATGTTGTATCTGCTCTGGGTGGGCACCAGACTGAGAGGGACTCACAGCAGCTCAGTGCTATTCCTGCTAACATGAACTGCTATAACTGATGATGTTGGCACGTGATCTCAGCTGGGGGGCCAGGAAAATCAGACTGAAGCTCCTTCACAGATTTACTCACATTTTACTTCTGTTTGCTGAACAAAAGAAATGTATAATACTTATAAATCCTTCCAAATAGGCTTGGAGCGTAGTTCTAGATGTAGCATTATTTTAACAAAACCAGTACTGTGTTGATAAATGAGATAGTGGGAGGAGGGAAAGAAACTATTCATAACACACAGTGCAAGAGATGAGGGAGGAAAGAAAACTGAAGAGTATAGATAAGATTTTTGCTGTAGGCATTTTCTCAAGTTTTGGCTTGGAGACAAAGGGAGACCCACAGATCATCCAGATAAGCCCATTAGTCAGGTTAGCTGAGCACTGTTTCATTACTTAGTAGTGTTATCTAGGCCCTTTGGCCTCAACAAAATCCCAACTTTATTCTTTTCTGAAATATTATTTTATTAAAACATCCTCTCTGTGTCAGAGAACTTTTATAAAAATGTATTTTTAAAAATATATTAGAACATCAGAATACTTTAAAATGCACCCTTGTGTGAGTGTGAATAGGACATGACGTGCTCACTGCCTCTTGTGCAAGTGTTGTTGAGACCTTTGTTTTCCCTTCTAGTTTGTTAGATCAAACCCTGGATCCACAGGTCAGGCTTTGACCTGCCTGAGACTCAGCCCCTTGCATTCAGAGCTGATGGGGGCAGAGGGACATGGGACCAGATCAGGAGGCAATGTGAATGGCTCCTGAGAGAAGAAATCATCTTCTCCCAAGGGAAGCAGCTGGGCCTGGGAGCTGTTGAATGAGGTGTAACAGCCCTTCTGAGCAAGCCAGCCGAGTACTGGAGTGGAGAACGCAGCTGATCTGCCTACCAGGGAACTTAAATTATGTACCATAATACATATATCCCTGAGAACCAGGCACACATGAGCACTTGCTGGAGATGAAAGCTGAAGGAACACGCAAACTGAAACCACAGTGACCCTCACTCTGCTCTGAACTGTTTTCCCTTAGGAAACTCCTTGCCGCAGCAGCAGCCAGCCTGTCTGTTTGCTTTGTAAAGCATCGGCCATTTGAATGTGGCTCTGTGGCAGGAGGCACTCCGGGAGGCTGCTCCTTTCTCAGCACTCTCTGCTAACAGTAATAAGAGCTGGAATGACTCAGAGGTGGTTTCCCTTCCACCACAGAAGTTCAAGATCAGACCAGGTTAGTAATGAGTGAATGTCCTCAGCATTTGTCTGATGGTGTTCAGTGCTCTGATGAGTTGCCAGTTCCTGTCTGGTTCTCAGTAGGCAGACATCTCTGACACCTACTTTGTAGAGAGACCTGTCCTGACACTGACCAGAAAGGCTGATATTTGACTGCAGTAGCTGCCCAGTGTAAGTTTATATCTCCTGCTGGATAATGATGCTTGTCAGGACAGATCTTCTCTGCTCTTACACCATTCCACATCTCTTTTTTCTAACTGAGCTCTTCCGATACCTTACAGTCCCTCTGTGTTTTCTTCTTATATCCAGAGTTAACCTCACAACTAAAGCTCAGCAAATCTCCTTAAATCCATTTATTCCTGGAAGCTTTCTCCCTGCAATGATACCTGTGTGTGCTATTGTCCTGTAAAAACCGAGTTAGAGATTTTCACTGATGCTAAGAGATGTCATTACTAAAACCAAAGCAGATGGTGGAATGGAATTGAAGTAATATTATTGAGATTTTCCCAATGTGTCACGTGTTTTCTGCAATTACAAAGTACTCAAATGGCTCACTTGAGGAGGCTACAAGCCCTCTGTTTGGGAAGGTTTTTTTAAAAAGTTAACGTTTGTCAAGGGATGATTTTGTTATACCCAGTCTTTCCTTGGGGAAGATGGTGAACTGTGTGGTTTCCTGAGGTCCAGTCCCATGAAACTCAATCAAGAACCTTGCTGAATACTGACAATGGTTGCAAGGTTTAGGAATAGAAAGGAAATATTCAAAGAAAAGAATGTATCTCAGATTTGGAGCTGATTTCTCAGCAGTACTGCTGTGTTTGATTAGCATAAATCCTGTTACTTTGGCATTTGAAATGCTTGAGTAACAAGTGATACCTGCTTTTCAGGGTACAAGGAAATCATAGTGCAGCCTCATTGGGACAGAGCATGTGGGAGTTTGTCTTGTATTCTGTCTGACCCACACCAGGGCTAAGTACAAACAACACTTGACACTTGCTTTCAGCATTTAGATACTTCTTAAAAACAAAAATTATATTAGATGGGGAGAAGTGGCTGGGCTCAACCTGATCCCAGGGTAATGTGCATTACCACTCTCATGCCTAGCCTGTGGGCTGCTCACTTCCTCTGCTGGAGAAGTGAGAAGCACATGCAGCGGAAACTGAGCCAGCCAATAAAAGTGATGTGGCAGAGGAAAAGAGAGGAATGTTACAAACAATCCCTGTTTTGACTGATAAAGGCATCCTCAGGAAGCTTGCATGCCGTAGGAGTCTGTCATTTTGCTCGGCTGGGGAGAGGAATAGAAGACGACTTTATGCACAAAATAAGCATTTCCCCTTTTGATTCAGTTCCCATAATGTTTTAGTGCATATTCCACTTTTGCACAATGTGAGGTAGAGATTTAGGTCTCTTCATCCAGGTCTCCTGTTACTTTCACACAGATGCAGGATTTTCAGTCTCCTGTTACTGTGATCTCCAACTGTGGAAAGCTGACCTGGAGTGAAGCGGGGGAAGAGGAGGTTCCTGGAGTTGGTGTTACCTTATTTACCAGATAGTTGCATTTCCCCAAACCAAATGTTATGCTGTCAGAGGGATGTCCTTTCTGAACTTCTGACATTATTTAATAGGCACAGACCAACGTGGGAAGGGAAGTCATATCCTGGAGCATCACATTGTGCACCACAACCATGGGCTGTGGAGGCAAGAAGCCACCAGTGGAACACTCCAACCAGTCCACTGGTGGCAGGCTGGTCCCAGGTCCTTGCTGGACACCAAGCCCTTGGAGGGCAGGCTGCTGTGTTAGGCTGAGTGGTTTTTACCCACTTCAAATCGTGTAAGCGGCGATGCCACGTGTAGTGACATGGCATCGGAAATCCCCAACATGCAGTTGTGCAAGAAGGTCAGAGCTCAGTCAGAACAGCACATTAAACATTAACTGCTCCATTTATACGCACTAGTGGCGTCATGCCAAGATGAATCCGAAATGATTAAATCTCCAGCCGTGTCGGTTCCTTTCACAGCAACATAAAACATTTTGCTCCGCTAGTCAATGCAATGATGTTGTGCCGAGGACAGCAGACTCAGGCTCTGAGCTGTGCTCATCTCAGAGATTTGTCATTAAAATGCATCTCTGGCTGAGACAAGCGACTGGGGTTCCCGGAGGTTCAAGCTGCCACTTGGTGAAGATGCACAGCAGTCTCCAGTGGCCAGATGACTCACCTCAGCCTCTCTTGTCACCCGAGCGAGACAAAGGCAATTGGAAAGCAGAGAAGAAAATAACAAACTGTTGACCACATCGTAAATCCAAAGATGTGGCAACAACAGGGGTAAGCTCATTCATGCAGGAAATATTGTAAAAGAAAACACAGTGTTCGGATATAGTGTCTGCTGCGCAGGAAATCTCTTTTGGTAGCTTGCACCTGCTAGATATAAAAAAAGGACTAGATTTCTTAATTTTGCAGGAATCTATTTTTTTCCTCCAAAGGCAGCATATTTATAGCTCTAATAGAACTGCAAAATTGGTGAATAAAAAGAATCCTACAAGAAGAAATTGATTTCTGGATCTGATCAGAGCAAAGCTCTTAATCTTTGCTTGTCTTCGATAGAATTGCTGGCTGGATGCCTCCTCTATGGGCTCAAGATCTAATGCTTTTTTCGGTCCATACTAAATGGAAAACTGTCAGGAAAGAATCTTAATCTTTTTTCTTTCCTTGATTAAAAAAAAAAAAAAAAAAAGAAATAGAAAAAGAGGTGTTCAGATCAATTGTTCTTTACTTTTTGTGTTCCTCAGGTGACAGGAGCAAGTGAAGACTGTTTTGTAACCCCTTAACCAGGCATTTCATAGCAGCAATCCCCAGAGAGGACTTCAGGTGGGTCCAGATATGCAGAGATCTGAGCAGCTGACCTTCATGCAGCACATAGAGCTCTTTTTACAAATTAGTCCACTTGCTTTGTGATGTGAACATGCAGCAGAGGGAATCCTGCTTCATCTATAACTCAAAGGCCTCAGGGCTTTAAGTAGCAGGAGAAACAAGTTCTACAAAAGGCTCAAGGAAGCTCCTGCTGAATCTCCTGAGATGGCACCCTGACTCAGACAGAGGCTTTGAAGAGAATCTGCTCCATCTTCAGCTGAGGTCACCAAAGAAGACGGAGAAGCTTTAAAAAGAAAAAACCCAAACAAATAATTGGACCGATTTTATCAGAGTAAAACCAGGGACATTAAACTTTACAAATGAAGAAAATGCAAAGCAGCTGCTTTTTCCCTCCCTGCCCACAGGTGGGTCTTTGCTTCCAGAATTAATTTTAACTCAATGACCATCTGAGATGCAGCAGCTGCCAGGGAGCTTCCCTGCATGGCAGGTATGGGCCAGCTGCCTGTTTTCAGCAGCTTCAGGGTGTTTTGGTATCCCATACAACTTCTTATCAAGGCAGCAGGGCCTGTCACCCTCCCGGATGCCCAGCTGGCCTCTTCCTCGCAAAGCAGAAAAATATTGTCAGCAACAAGGAAGCCAAATGCCTTGTACTAACCACCACACTGCTCCAATGGAGAGCTCCTGATAGGAAACGTGTACCATAATGGCACGCTGAGGAGTAGGGTGGTCAGAAATGTGGCAGGAAAACTCCTTTTCAGGCTGGCATATGATCAGGACCAAAAGAAGGGAAATGAACATCCAGGTTTGATTTCTGTGGCTGGAGGTGAGTCAGCCTGGTAAGATGTTCCTGTCACTGCCTCATCACTGCCTCAACACTGCAGAGGCAATGCTCTCTTCTCTGCTCCTGCCTCTCTTCTGGCACTGAGGTCTCACAGGTGCCTCCAGCAATGCCTCTATGTTTCAGATTCCTATTTGTTACTAAGGCTAGAAGCTTTGAAAGGTCCTGTCTGACTTAATCCCTATTGATCACAAAGCCTTGATGTGAAGGAATATTAAATTTCTAGCTGCTGACTGTTTAACAGCTTCTGACTTCAAAAGCTCTAGAAGCCTTCTCCTTTTAAATACATTTTGCACTTAAGGAAAATATAGTCAGTCCCTCATTAATGTGTAGTTCTCCCATAATTATACAAGTGTTTGTAGTGCAAACGCTCGGTTTTCGTGCCGTGTGCACATCCTTCATTCAGGAAATCAATAGGCAATAAGCAACATCCATTTCTGATCTTCATAGAAGTAATTTGCTTCAAGGGCAAGTTAGTTTGACAATGTACATGCAAAATAGATGATCTTTAAAAACACACAAGTCTCCTCAGCCAATAGCTTATTGTCTCCAAATGAACCAGCACCAGGTCCATAAAATCCCAGGACAGGGCTTTTTTTCTCTCTGTGATAGTCCCTATGCTGTCCATGGCAGGTAGGTGCTCTGCAGCGTTCCTCACAGCTCCAGCAGCCAGCCCTGCAAACAAGGGGCTCCTAGGACAGTGTTGGAGGTCTGACCACAGCCAGGCTGCAGCAGGCTGACCTCTGTCTCCAGGAGGCTTCTGTTCTTGGGGTTCTTATGTGCAGAGCTCCTTTCCCAGAGCTTGGAGGGCACCACTGCTCTGAGCAACCCGTGTAGCACCAGCATCTCCTCCCTCCTGACAGGAACATGGAGCGCTGCCTGACGGCTGGTCCCCAGGCAAGCCGAGAGCTGCCAGTGGGGCCTCTCAGGCACAGAGGGTGACAGTCTGAGTTACAGCCCTGAGTCAGGGAGCATGAAGGAAGCTGGAAATTATTATGGAGCATATGTGGGAGCTTGAGCAGTGGAGAGACTGCAGAAACCATGCTAATCCCTGGGGAACTCAAACCGTATAATTTACACAGGTTTATGCCTAAACTTACCTTCACAGTCATACTCTTGGAAAAGAGTTTACTTAAAAGGGAGGGGATACATAAATCTCTGGGGCTGAAAGAGCAGCTGAGCATGAGATTTGCATGCCTTCAAATTCGCACAGCCTTTCTGCAGGCCATATTGCTGGGATGAAGGCAGTGAGGGGCAGGCAAATCTTGCAGCTCTGTCCTGCACTGTCCTGAGCACCATGTGTCGGGAGTGGGTGTGACTGCAGTGACCACAGGACATATGGCAAGGTGGTACTTTTTTTTCCTCCAAGAGACAGAGTTATTCTGGATGCATATGTTTGGGGGAGCCTTGTGAAGATTCTTGCATAAAACTCAGACTTGGTACTTCTGAGGGTTTTGTATTTTTTTCTAGTTTTATCAAAAAAATGAAAAGGAAAAATTCTCCCCTCCCCAAGGCACCTCCTCCCAGACCACCAGGGCAACTGAAGAATGTGAACTGAAAATACATACAAAGCGTAAAGTGCACCTTTCAGCTTCTGAAACTCATGAAGCAGGGGTCCCAGACACAACAGCTGTCTTCACTGACCAGTTCTGACTCACTCTCTTTCTACAGAAGCCATGAGACATAGTGAAACTCCACAGACTCAAACTGTTTACAAAATGTACAGGAAGGCACTAGTCCAATCAACTTAATACTGTTTTTTGGCACTGGGACACACCCAGCTGTGCAGCCCAAGACAGAAAACCAAACTCAGTTGGTGGACTGAACTGGGAAGCGGCACCAAGGTACTCAGAGCTGAATGTAACCCTGGGACCACCACTGCGCATGAAAGGGGACCCCAGAGACCCCAAATCACTCTTTTCCCTAAAAGTGTCAGGCAGAACTGGCACTGAGCTATTACTCAGTTTTTTTCCTCTGATTACATTATTTTCAGATATATATCATCAAAAGGCAGTAGATCATAATCCAAAATTATTCACCTTAGCTGAATGTTGTGGTTCAGGATTAAATGGTTGCAGTGCTTACTTTCCAAATACACAGAAGAGGCTTCTCTGCAATATGTTGGAGGGATAGAAACCCTCTGGAAGTACACTGACGTGGGAATGTATCCTCAGTGTACAAGAGACTGGGAGCTCTAATGTGCAACCGCTGCTGGCAGCTCCAATGACAGTCCCTGCAGGCATCAGGCTGTTTGTGTGTGCGCCCCATGCACCAGGCGTGCACAGCTCCTGCACTGATGCCAAGCTGCTCTGCCCTCAAGGTCAAGTGTTCTTCTATCATGCAGCATTTTAATGGCCTTTGGATATCTTTCTAAACTTAAGCTTGTGTCTTGATGATACTTTTGACAGGCAGTGAATAACAGGGACATTATTAATTCATGTCAGATGGGACAAAAGTGTTCCTTGTTTATCCTGCCAAAATGGTAAATGAAAAAATGGACTTTCTCTTTGACCTTGGTTTTGATTTGTGCTGTAGATCCCCAAAGAAGAAAATATTTCTGTAGTAACTCTTATTAACAGAAAGCATCTGCAGAAGGAAAAACAATGTGTTCTGGTCCAAACTTGCAGCTGTGGCCACCAGCTGTGACAGCCCTGTTATTCCAGCTCTGACTTTACTACATTATTTCAGAGGTAGCTTTAAAGAAGAAAGAGGAGAGCCTAGGGGAATCTGGCTTAGAAATAATCTGCTGTGATCTGCAGAAAAACTTTTGGGTCTGTGAAGAACTCCAGCAGCTCAGAGGATAACCTGGTGCTTGGTTCCAGGACTCCTGCAGGCGAGCCAGGGAATGCAAGAAAACCTGGGGATCTGGTGAGTGAAGAGGCATTTAGTAGCAGGAATGAAGTGTATGCCTTCCAATCACACAAATTATATAAAGCCTTTGGCCAGACTCCTGACTTCCCACTGGAGATCATTGCTGCTCTCTTCATGTAACTTTGAGTCTTTCATACTTTGATTTTAGATATTGGGAAGTGTACAAAGGTCTTTGGCATGGATCTTGTATGGCCATTTCCCAAACAACTATCTGCTCCTCAGGTTCTCTGTGACTGCTGGGGGCTTTTGCACTAGGTAGTTCTTCCCAGTACTGTCCTCTGAAGCAAGGACTGAATAGACCATTTGGCATCTACTGCATATGGGAACATCTTGCTGTCTGATGATAATTTGCCTGACCTACTCCTTTGCTCTGTCCACATGCTGTTGACTCTCCTCTTAGGAGCAAATTCAAAGCAGGTATCAGGAAGTTCTGATCTACTGGGGATCCTCCATCTGTGGCCTGGTAGCTTGAGCTGGGAGGGAACGGTTGTCTGCACCTTTTGGTCTATAACTGCACTTTACAGAGTTTGGGTGTTGTTTTGATTGTGAGCTGGTCCTTGAATGGTCTTAGAATAAAACATAATATAATATAAATAAGTGAATACATATTCGCCTCACTTTCAGCCGCATAAAACTTGTTGTGTATAGCTTTCTCTTACATAACCCACCTGACTCCAAGAACAAATGTCCCTAATTTCTTCTGGATGATGGGCTTTGTAGAGACTTAAAGGACAATTTCTCTCTCTTCTTCTTAGCTCTCACAAAGTATTACAATAAGGAACTGCAGTGACAGACAATACTTAAAGGCATGGTTTAGAAGTGATTCATCTGTGAAACATGGTGTAGCATATTTTATTGTATTTTAGCTAGTAAAAGCTGTGCCTTTTAGCCTAGCTCTGTCATGCTGCATGGTAAATTACACTTATAGGAATCCCAGCCACCCAGCTGAAAATAAGTACCCTCTATACAAGAGTTAATGCAGTAGATTTGTATCTAGACATGTATTTGTAAAATATTTAAGCTGCATGAAAAGGGTGTCTGTAGGAAGATATGATTACAGGATCACAGCAGTGCAGCACAGTGCTGTCCTATTTTAAGGTTAAAGAGCAATCATTAGGCTTTGGTGGCTGACATTGCATGGACGGAGGAAGGGAGCCCTTTCCAAGGCTAAGCAGGGGAGGAGAGAACTGGGAACACCCCGAGCCTTGCAACTGCTGCCCCAGATGCAAGGTGGTCCCAGCTTGAAGGACAGTGTTTTTCTGGGACCCTTTCATATCATCATCTTACCGTAGGAGAAGAAAGCTCCAGGAAATGTCTTCCTGTGGCACATGCTTTATGCCTGCTACTATCCCAGCAGAAAATCACAGCTGATCAGGAGGTGCTCTTCTCAACTTTATAGCAGTAACTTATCATTCCAAGGCTGCCAGTTCTTTCCAAATGCACAGAGCAGTTTTACAAGCTCTTCAACATATCTGGGCATTGCTTTGTAGCCTCTTGGCACAAAGCACTTCAGTCTGTAGTGCAACAGCTTTCAGGAAAGCAGAAAACCAGGGAATTGGTCCTTATTGCACAGAGGCTGACTTAGTCCTGCAGCAAGACTTCAGTATTATGACTGCAAAGCCCAACTTTAATCTTCTACAGTCTTGAGTCTCACTTATCTCTTCTCGTAGTGCTAGCAGTTTTCCAGACAAAATGAAAGGACGACATGTTCAGGTACTACAGTACAACGTAAAGTATTGGAAATTTTCGATTGCTGATGCCTATTCCTAAATCACACCCAGTCTGAATTAGCTCCAATTCACTGAAATGTTTTAGCAGCCTTCCATAGACTTCACTGAGCCCTGAGCAGATGTTTAAACTTAAGTGCATGTTTGAGTTTTGCTGAATCATACAACAAATAAAATATGCAGAGCTGGTCTTTAATATACCATACTGATTCATGTGAAAACTACACGTTTCCCGCAAAGCCTACTTTGAGTTAATTAATGAGCATTAAGGACTCACATTTTTCTAGGGAAGAAGGGCCCCAAGGGATCACAGCAATTTGTGTTCATACCCTGAACGATACCAGTGCAATCTTCCCATGAAGACAAAGCCCCAAGCGCTCCCTCTGTGATAACTAAGCACTTACATTTGATGGATGGGTTTTAGCTGCCTCTGACACCCCATGGGTCAGGCAGGAGGACCTGGCCTCTGACCCATCCCTTTCATCCCCTCTGGCTGGAAGCGTGCCCACTGCATCGCTGATTTTGAGGGGGACAAGGGCAGTGTGTACCCTGGGAAAGCAAGAAGGGGAGTGGAGGGGCTGCCTTGAACATAAGTTCCCAACATTTTCCTCAATCACACTAACTCCCCTTGCTGTTGTTACAGCCTTCTCTACAAGCTTGACAAAAGCAGCTCATGATCCATGCTCACAGAACATGCTGACCACAGGAAACCCTGGCTACTAATTTATTTTGGTAGCAGATCCAAATGCGTTGGAGGAGTTGGGTGACACAGAGGGAGGCATACTGAGTGCCACTGGAGTCAGGAACTGACAGGCCCTACAGCAAAGCATCCCAGGCCCTCGTTAAGATGGGACTAGTGCAGCCCCTGCCACAGGAAAGATAGGGACACTCCTTCAAGACACAAAGACACAAATTCCCAAAGTGCCAGGAACAGAGCTGAGTGCTGGCAATGCAATTTTCTTGATTACCACTTCAGTATCCCAGCTTTGTTTGTTTGGCAGCCACGGTTTTAAATAAATGAACCTTGGCAGCTGTGAGCTGTGCAGTGCAGTGCTTTTAAGGAAGTCAGATGGAGCACCAGGCTGGTGAGACCGTCTCCATCAGTGGGTCTGATCCCGCAGCCATCCCTATAGATTGATCAAGCTCCATCTTAAAACTGTATAGGTTGGCTGAAGTGTTTTTTTGTCCCTGATTTTTATCCCCACTACTGCTCTCCCGTGCCTGTTCCAGAAGCTTACTCTGCTGGTGAGAAACTGTTTAATTTCCACTCAGACTTATGTCAACATTGCCTGGTAGCTATTTCCCTTCTTTTTATTTATCCTCCTAGAAATCACTGCTCAGCCCCATTCCCATCCCTGTGTGGTCCTCCTTCAGCTGGAAAGGCAGGAAAAAGGAGGAGATTGTTATGGGAAGCACTGGAGTAATAAAATCAGTAGTGTGGTAAGAGGTTTAGGAGGAGTGAGCCCAGCAAGGACATACACTTGAGATGCTGGTGGCAGGCAGGGCTGGGGGAGGGGGTTATCTGAGGGAAAGGAGTTGTCTGTCCTCACTGGATAAGGCCACCTTATGCCTGGCTTCCAACCAACTGTTTCTGCAAAGGAGCTAAGGATGCTCCACCTGTCTGCAGTTATGATGAGCAATAAGAAAAGTTTGGTCAGGAGAATAGCTGAAATATTTGATGAAGGTTGTGAAGCATGTGGATTGGACTAGAAACATAAAAATACATTCACAGTTGTCAACTATCTGGCCTGACGAATGGCACATACCATCCTCTCTGTCCCCATCTGTGAAAAACAGGATGATAATAGCCAGTCATCTTTCCCTAGGGTATTGGGAGGGTCAACGTTTGTAAAGGGTGTGGATGATTTAAAGTAATAAAGAAATGCAAAGTATCAGTATTATTAACCTTCCTGTGCCTTGGTTCCCCATTTGTAAACTCTCATCTAGCACATTTTGACTGCTGTTTCCTCATGGAGTTCTACCCAAGGAGGTCTCAGCTGGAGATGAGCTTTCCAGCTGCTGCCACTTGCAAACACGGCCCACTTGCCAAAGACCCAGGGAAGTGCTGAGAAGCCAAAGTTTTGATGTTTTAGAGGGTTTAATCCTATTTATTAAACGGATTATTATTAATGTTATGTGTTCATGTCATCATTATAGAAGAAAATAAAGCTACTGACCCTCTGGGTACAGACAAAACAGAGTGTATGTACCCCTTTGGTGATCAGAGCCTGATGCCCCCTGATGTCTTCTCTGGTCATGGGGCTTCCACGTCACACGTCTTGAGAAGTCCAACTTTTCTTTTTTTTTTTTTTTAAATTTACACTTTCTGGTGTCCAGTTTGTGGCCTTTGATCACTCGTTTCAAGTTTGTTCATGGTGTAACTGTTGACATCTAAACTGATTTTCAAGACAGAGCTGCAAGTGGTCTTGTAAACAGTTGTTGGCAACAGTAGTAATTAAAGAGTGGAGAGTGCAAACACAAACCACAACAGCAGCCTCTAGGAGTTACATGCTGTATCAGTTTTAGTGTGGAGGAGCCCCTATGGTTGTATCAGTGTTACAAGGGCTTGTTGCTGGTTTCACCTCCTCCCTCTCCTCTTACAAAAAGGACAAAAAAAGAAAATTATCTAGGAAAACTTTTCCTTTGGGAAAGTCAAGGAGCTGGTACTGTGAGAAACGCCATGTGCCTGTTTGAAGGTGCCTTGTAGGGCAATTGTGGAACCAGGTGGGACAGAGCTGATCCATCCCCCTTCCACATAAGGATTCCAAGGGAAAGAATGTGGACACTGGTCTTCAGCCATCTCATTGGGTTGGGATGTGGAACAAGCTGAAGGAGGTTAAGCCATGGGAGGACATTGCTAGAGACGGATCTGCTGGACCCAAAACTCCAGAGAGGTGGTTGTAGCAGAGATTACCTGTACCAGAAATTAATTGCAGATTAGATTAATTTCCATTAAAATAACTCAAGTCCATCAGATGTGAATCATTTGATGATATAGTGAATGCTATTAAACACCCTGTGGGAGGGGCTCCGGTGAAATTTGCCTACAGCGAGAATGAAGCAGATCCCAAACAGATGTTGAAATGCTGCCAGCTCCTAAGGAGAGCCTACACCCTTTGCCTGTCAGCTGGAAGCAATGGTCTTGTCACCTGTGTGGTCTCTCCTGCTGCAAGGTGTCCCAGAATAGGTGGGACATTACCATTAAAAAAGTTTTCAAGCAGCTGGGGGTCTTTCTTGTGTTCTGGTTTTGTGCTCAGATCCTGGCTGATGTTTGCTGCTAAGAGTGGATTAACAGGGCTGTGTCTACAAGCATGTGCCTCCATGTGGCTGGGAGCATGGCCAAAAGGCTGGAGGAAGCCAAAGGATTCTGAACTATGTGGTAAGAATGGGAAGGATAACAACAGGATTTCTGGGACTATCTGGGCTGCAGGAACTGTGCTGTGAGAAGACATTGCTATTCCCTCATGAGTCCTAGTTTTTCTGTGACCACAATGCATCCCTACTTTAAACCAGATCAAAATGTGAAGCTGATTTTGATTCTGCACAGGGATTTATTTTTTGTTCTGTTATTGCTGAATTCTATTATTTTTGCTGTGCCATTCTATTACTTGTCTTCTTTTTATTTTCCAGCTGGTTTCTTTACACAGTTCAAGAAAAAAAATATTTGGAATGTTAAGGAAGTGCCTTGTAGAGGGTGTCATTTCACCCATCTCTGCAGCGACATATCCCCATATCCCATCCTTCAGGTCAGCAGAGGTGAACCTCCTCTTTCAGCAGCACAAAATTTACATAACCATCTCCAAGCCACTGGGTCAGAAGGATAAGAAACACAAGGAAAAGGGAGCAGGCTCCATGAGATACAAGCCCATGGACAGAAAGCTGAGTAATGCCACAGGTTTGTAGCTCAATGATGATTTGCACGTCTGCTTTTCGCAGTTGTAAGGAGCTGCAACTTTGCTTCTGCACATTTCTTTAAAATGTAGTGTTATTGACCTAGCAGTTGGTTCAAAGTGTGGGAAAAGGTTTTGTATGTTTCAGGTCTGTACGCTTATTTGCCTCATCTGAAGCCTGACTGCTGTCTGACAGTAAAATGAGACCTACATCTGTTGAGCCATGTGTCACTTCAGGTCGCCCTGATAACTCCTTGTTGTCCTAATCTAGCAAAGTTTTTTTTCTTGACCTTGGTTTGTTTCTTGAGTGAAGCATTATACTTTGCCTGGAGTCAGGATGAAACTCTTGAGAGACAATAGTTTACACGCTGCTTCTTCTGGGACCTCGATTTACTTGGGATGAGTTATTCTGAAATGATGTTTTCTTTCCTGTTTAGTTTTTCTGACAGGTCTTCTGCTCCCCATTCCCTGTCACATTAAACCATTTTTGCACAAAGTAAGCAGTTTGGGTTTGCTGTTGTGGCCTTACTAGAACCAGTTGTTTATTCCCATCATGATTCTGCCAGCAAGTGCTTCAGCAGAAGAAATTATAAGCTAGCCACTGCATTTCAGTGCAGAGTTATAAGTGAAATCACATCTTCATTTTAGGTTAATGGTTGGATATATGAATGCTGAAAGCTCCCTGAATTTCATCTTGTGAAATGCTGCAGTTTCCAGAGAAAGGTGGAAGTTCTGCTGTGGCATGCTTTTCCACAGAGGCTGATGAGGGTTGTGTCTTCACTGGCAAAAACACAAGATGCACTCAGCCAGGGAAGAAAAGCAAATCTTGAACCCAACCAACTCATGGCTGAGGCTGCCCCCTTTTTCTTCGACAGCCTCACAGAAACATTTACTTCTTACTTTGTAAGGGTGTTTGAAGCATTCTCTGAACATTAGTTTCCCTTCACTTTCCAACACTAGAAATGACTGGAACATAAGACTTCCTTCACAATGTTTTGCTCATTTGTTTGTTTTTTTCCTATACTGCCATATCCAAATGTCTCTTCAACCTACTATATCTTAATACTTCAGCAAAGAATTACTCATAGGGCTTTTTTTTTTGTCTTGACAGCAGTTCCTGTTACTTCACAGCATGGAAACCAAGTGGGAAAGTAATCTATGCAAATTGCATGTGCTTTTCTGGTTGAATCACGTTCCCTCCACTCATGGTAATGAGTCACTTGGCATAAAGTGGACTGTTACTATGAATGGAGAGAGCACATCAGGGCCCTGCTTCTCAAGAATTATTTCCACTTTCTGTATCTCATTTTGGCCTGGAAGCACAAGAGGTGAGATTCTGCTGTCAACTTTTCCATGCTTCAAGGACCCAAGTTACCGAGATTTTCACTGGTCCCAGACTCTTCTTAGCTGTTGGTGCTGAGGGTGATGGCTCATGGGCAGCCATCAAAGGTACCTTGTGCAGTTCCCAAATACTGGCCACATACTTTTTCCTGTAGTAATACTGAGACTAAACCAAGAACTGGCCTCAGTGAAGAAGGCAGAAGTGAGTCTGAGAAGCTGACTGCTCAAAATGCAGCCTGTCTGGCTGAGGGACTTATTCCTGCCAAGTCAGCTGCCATCTCAACACTGGTCCTGTTTGTATCAGACCTCAAACAGAGCAACCTAAATCAAATTATCACTCTGGAAGATCTTTTTTCTTGTATTTTTTCCTATATAGTAATTAACCCAGTGACCAGATGGTGAGGTCTGGTGCTTAGACTAAAAGCAAGGGTGCCAAGGAGCTTGGATTTTCTGCTTTTGGCTTCATAGGCACTACAGCAAAAGCAACTCCCATGGGCATGACATGTTATACCTCCCCTGACCTTACACAGGCTTGCATTGCTTTCCTTTCACTGGAATACATAATTCTTATTTATTTATTGTAATGGAAACAGACAACTGACACTGAAGTATTATGACACTACTGATTGATAGCTGAATGACAAGCTGCAATGTCACTTTCTTAAGAGAACAGCTATGCTGAATTACAAGGGTAGTGAATTGAAACACATCCTTTAGAAAAATGCCTAATCCCATTTTTAAAGCTCCGAGTGATGGTGAGACCACTATCTTGTCAAGTAAGGTATTTAATTGCCTTTATTGCAAGGATAGTACATCCTATATCAAGTTTTGTTTTAATCTAATGGCATTGACTTGCCTTGTGACCTTGGATGAGGAGAGATGGATCAGTTGTTTAAGGCTAAATTGATCTTGGAATTTATGTAGTAATATACCCTCTCTGGAGAGCCACCAGTGTTGTTTTGAACAGGTGAACCCTCAGTGGAGTTTCAAGTTCAGTTCTTAATTTTTGCATGTGCTTTTTGGCTATCACTTTCCATTATCATTAGCCTGAGGTTTAAACTTTGTCAAGCAGGTAGCCTGGGCTTGGCCTGTGCAATGGCAGATAAGACACTTGATCAGGCCTGTGTCTCCTCTCTGTGGCAATATTGCTTCCTGGACTTTAGGAGGAGCAACGTGGATGAACCTCTTTGTACTTTTGAAGCTGCAATGCCATGGTATAAGTGAACACCTGTAAAAACTAAAGGGAACAAATGCCAGTTATGGTTTCTCTGGAGCAGTGCATTGGTTAGAATACCCAGTGAGAAGAAATAAGTACAGTCTGAGTGACAGCCCAGGTGAACCGTTGCACATCTGTCATCAGAGTAGCATTTAACTAATTAGGAGATAAATGATGATGCCATTATGAGTGGATTGAGACCAGTGAAAAATGTTCCAATGTTGATAGAAATCACATAAAATAACAGTCACTGAAATAGCTTGTCAGGTCTATGCTGTTTTCAACATGTTACTTAACATGGGGAGCCCCTAAGCTTTAAAGAAGCCTCTCTCTACCCTGATCTAGACAAATTACTTTTGTACCTTGATCTAAACAAACTCTGATCTCTTCGCTGCCATTGAACTCACCTTGTCTGAAACCTAATCTGACTACTTTATTCTACCTCTGTACTGGGAATTCACTCTATCATTAGCATTTCAATCTATTTAATTCACTGAGGGTCGCCGAGCAATGTAACTGAATCCATGCTAAGCTACCACTCGCAATTTAGCTGTCAGATAGTCTCACCTTCTATTTTTAGTTGCACTCAAATTCCTTGCTTAAGGGGGTGCACACTGAATTTCTGGATTAGCTTCCCCCTGACCCCTCTATTGTATCCCTGTCAATCATGTTTAAGTTAGAGTCCTGTTTACATTGTTCTGTTATACTAATTACAGCTTGTCGAAGGTATGGACAATATTCTTGGACACTTTGTTGACAAGACAGTAACCCTGGGATTAAGCCCCTGTGTTTAGAGCAGAGAAGTCTATATTACTGGAGTGAAGAAAGTCTTTGCTAAGAAGCTAAGAAAGTGTTTACAAGAGCCAACATCTCCACAGCCTTAAACCCTAATTCTTTAGGCTGGATACTCAGTCTCATCTTTGGCTCTCCATAAGGTACTCTACAGTGCCAGATCCTTATCCTTGGGCAGGGCAGGAACAGCATCCCCCAGGTTCATACCTTCAGAGGAAGGGGGTTAGGATAAGGCATGCAACCGTACCATTTCTTTTCTAAAGAATTATTCCAAGCAGCTGTACTCCCTGGCCTTCTGTGTCTTTCAGTGATTTTCTCTTGCACAGATTCCACTAAATCTTATTTTTATATTTATTTTCTCCCAGCATAGTGCTCTCCCCAAGCTCTATATTCTAATGACCTTCTTAGCAAGTACATATGCTGTGGTGTATATTTAGTTTTGAACCAGCTTATGGCTCTTCTTAGGTGCAATTTAGGGCAGGAGGCAATTTGTTCCTGTTAACAGAGCTGTGTACACATGCATGCTCTCCCTGTGTAAGTTACCCTTTGTTCTTTGGTCCTTTGTTGAACTTGCTTTAGCTCTGTATTCCAGCTGCCTTGAAGTGGAATTCAAAATTAAGCAATATATGTGTACATTAAGCTTTAAAGAAGCATCTCTCTACCCTGATTTAGACAAATTACTTTTGTATCATGACCTAACACATTCTGATCTCTTTGCTGCCATTCCAGTAGACAATATATGTGTATACAGTCAGAAAGAAGGTTTTATTGGGAGAAAAACAGGCAGGCTGGGCATTTATGTTGTAAAATTAATCAGTAAGTTTAATAAAATACATTCTCTCACTGATTATGTATGTCTGTTGCACTCTGGGGATCAGATTTCTTTACCTTTTCCAACATAAGCTTGGTGCAAACTGCTCTGAAGTAAATAGATTGAGCTTTATGGGAAAGTGAGAGACTGCAGATTTTCAGGGTAAACACAGGAAGGTGGTAGCATATAACAGAATATTTGACTATTACATCAGAGCCTTTCCTTCGCTAGCTTGGTTGCTGAGCTGTATTGTGACTTTGTGGTCACTTCACTTCTCTTAACCTTCTTCAGGCTTCAGCTCCCATCCAGCCTTCAAGTCCTGGTGCTGTTTCCTGTGATAGATACTCAGTGCATGCACCAGTGAGCCCTGCTGTGAGCTGGGCTGTCTGTGAGAGGCTCAGCAATGCTGCTCTGGGGGCTGATGCTCAGAGGTAAGTGATACCAGACTGCCCTGCTTCCTCTGATTCCAGGTCTACCTGCCACTGAGTAAATATTTTCATGTGCAAGTACTGTGCAAAGGTGCTCCCTATGAGGATCATTGCTGAGGATGAAACTGGAACATTCATCAGGAGCCTCAGTAATATCCAATTCAGATCGCTGATGAATACATCCTGACTTTGGGCACATACCTCCTGTTAATACTAATGGGAATGTCACACATGAATGCTGGAGAATATTGCCCATTATTTTTGGTCTCAGAGCTCTGAGCTGAGAGATTCCCTGAGAAAAATGGCCATTTGCTGTATGTTGCAGGCTGCAATTCATTATATACAGTGCATGGTGACTGCTATTTACCTTACAGAACTGTAATGTGATAAGGAGTCTATGTAAGCCACTTAATGGCCTGTCTACCTTAAAGAAAATGTGTACCTGATCGGCCTATGATTTATGCCACTTTCACCCCAGTGCAACTCTATTGGCTCCACTGGTGTTTTCCCTGATTTATGCTAGTCTTAGTTGGACTTCATGAGTTTATGTACTTTAGATGACTCATGTACCCAAGGAGAATGCATCTGACTGTGCATCTAGCTGCAGGTTCATTCCAGAACTGTTAACGGGAGTACTACAAAACTATGTTCTGTTCCTCTACAGTGCTTGCATATTTCAAGGGGTTATATCCCATAGCTATAGAGATGTATCTTAATGGTTTCATACTTGACTAATGTGCTGCCTTGTTGACATAGTTAGAGCAAGGTAGCAGGCAGAGTAAATCTGTATAATGAGAACATGAAATTTGACTGTAGTAATTGGGGCATTGTTGGGGTTTTTTTGCCCTTGGTAGATCAAGTTCCTTGCCTAGAAACAAAGAACTTCCCATGGATTATTGTCCCTTCACTCTGAACTAAAACTGTTCTTACCTCAATCATCTTGCTGGATCAGCACTTATCTTCTGGCTTTGGGGTAGGAAAACAGTAATTTTATGATGTTTACATTGCAGAAACAGCCAGGACATGTAGTCTTAGATGCAGGACTCCTTGTTCTAAAAAATGTGTAAACAGATCAGGAAACTGCTCTCTGGCTCGATAATCTCGTGCTTCTGCTAATGAGGACTTCTCTGATCACTGTTGTAGCTTTCATCACCAGGCCTTGTCTGCAAGGGAAGTGATCATTCCTCAAGTCTCTGGAGCTGGAGCACCAGTCTGAGCTCTGGTGAAGTTGTTGGAGCGATCTCCATTGCCGCTGCTGGATTCCACGTCAGCTTACCTTCTCTGGTACACCTACCTGGCTGCTGATGGTCAGAGTTGACACCTGAGACCACTGATCCTTTTTTCATTCACTGTCTTTCTCTTTAAACTTTTCCAGCTTTCCTATTAAGGTCTCAGGCACATTTTCATTTAATGAATATGAGTGACAGGTACACTCAGGTATTGGGGGTAAAACAGACGCTGGGTGAAGTTCTCGAGAAAAATGTCAAGAACTCTTTGCAATTTATTCTGTACTGCAGGGACAGCATGATACATACTTAAGCCCTGAAAAAGTGTGTTTTGGAGATAGTAGTAATCCTAAACTAGTATCCTAGTCTGCATAGGTTTGTGGACAGCCTCTGCCAAGAAGTGTGATGGCAAACTGAGAAACCTTCAGGTTTTGTTGCAGTACTTCATCAACTGCATTGGCTTGTTCCATTAAAAAAAAAATTAAAGCTGCTACGTTCTTAAAATGGAAAGTGCATCTTTCTTGGCATGGTAAAACAGCAAGTCGAAGGCTTGCTCTGCCTATACATAACTGTAATTTATGCTTTTGCTCTCATAAAGGGTCTGCTTGCCCTTAATGCATGTGCCTAAGTCCCATTAACATTAATAGGAGCAGAACCCAAGCAGGGAGGTTTAGATGGAACATTAAGAAAAATTTCCTCACTGGAAGGATTGTCAAGCTTTGGAACAGGCTGCCTAGGAACATGGTGGAGTCACCATCCCTGGAGGGATTTAAAAGATGTGTATATGTGGCACTTAAGGACAAGGCTTAGTGCTAGTCTTGGCAGTGGTTTGGACCCGATGATTAAAGGTCTTTTATAACATAAATGATCCTATGATTAGCTGTCACTGAATTCCCTAAGTGCTGCCTTGAGTTCTAAAGCAAAGACCCGGTTGCTGCCTCTGCAGCTGATCAATGCCTCACCACCTAGAGCTACTCTCTTTTTCTCTGGCCACACAGCAGCCAAAGAAGCCTTTCTCTAGGGCTGGAGCATTGCAGTCATTCTCCTGTTATGCAGGCTGAGGGCTGTGCACAGGGGTGGCTGGTGGGAGGAGTCCAGCTTTCTCAGAAAAGCACCGCAGGAAAGAGACTCATCGGCAAGGGATGTTTTCTGCTTAGCTCACACTGTAATGAGCCCAAGTCCCTGGGTGGAGAAAAGAGGGGTGACAGGAGGAGATGGGGAGACAGGAGAGGAATAACTTGTTTCAGGCAACAAATCAGTTGCTAACTCTGATCCAAAGCCATTTGCATAGATGATGTTGGCCCACGGTGTGTTGGGAATCTAAGGCATTCTGTAGACTGCTGCCCAAGGGAATGCTAATTAGCTGGCAGGCAATTAATAATTAATCAGACTTTTGTTCATTGTGAAGACAGTGTTTTCTTTGGCAGCTTCATAATGTTCTGAGTTTGCCTTGCTTTTCTTTTGCAGGCTGATATCATCGTGCTGGAACTGCATTTTGCAGTGACATGCTTCTCCCTCCCTCTGGCATTCAACTTGCCCTGTCCACATGTGGAGCCCAGGCCATGACCTCGGCCTTGGCGGGGCTCTGACAGCCAATTTAACAGTCAAAGGCTGGAAAGGGAGTTGCTGCTGTGCTATTTTTAACCAGCTGGACAGTTAAATAATTCAGATGCAGACACACACATAGTGGTCTGGGCTGTGCCTGAGATCTGAGAGGGGAGAAGAGTTTTGTTTCACTCCTGCTAGGCTTGCTTGACTTCATCAAGCACAGGTTCCCAGGCTCTTCAATATCAACACAAAACAAAAAATTAAGCTTCCAAAAGTGAAATCCCTGCCCCACTGACGTCAATGGGACTTCTGGCTCCGACTGCAATGGAGTATGGATCGTACTTAGCTGCAAGGCATGAACTAGTCAGTATTTCCTTGCTTTCTAATGCTGCATAACTCTTTTTCCATGACAATCAAACAGTTGTGGTGAGAGTCCAGAATGGAGAGTGTCAAAATTTCTGGGGGGAAAAAAGGATTAATTTCAAGAAATCTCTTTAGAAACAGAATGCCCCACATATGCTATTCTCCTTGATTTTTGACTGAGAAATGCACAGAAAAACAGTTCCTCCCATCTCCCCAGCCCAATCATCTCCCCAGCTGTCCTGTGGAGTTGTACATAGCTCAGTGAAAAGCTGTCTCTCTCAGGGATGCCAGGGAGAACCACAAGTCCTGCCAGCAAATCTGCTCCAGGGTGGTCTCCTCTCTCCACTGGGCCAGGAGCCTGCTCCAGTGCAGACTTCCCATGAGGTCAGTCTCCTTCTGGCATCCCTCTGCTCTGGAGTGGGGTCTTCCAGAGGCTACAGGTGAATATCTGCTCCATTGTGGACCTTTATGGGCTACATGTGAACAGCCTGCCTCACCATGGTCTTCATTATGGGCTGCAGAGGAATCTCTGCTCTAATCCTGGAGCACCTCCTCCTCTTCTTCCTCCTGCTCCTCCTCCTGTTCTGCTGACCTTGATGTCTGCAGGGTTGTTTTCTCACTCCTTTCTCCAGCTGCAGTTGCACAGCCATTTCCCCCCACTCCACCTTCTTAAATCCATTATCCCAGAGGCGCTACCACCATTGCTGATGGTGAAGCTTCTGGCAGCTTCTCACAAAGACCATCTCTGTAGTCCCCCTGCCACCAAAACCTTGCCAGAAACCCAATACACTTGTCCACAAAATAAAAGGCACAAACTCAGTCTTTAGGCATGAGGGAATCCACAGAGGAGCTCAACTTTGAAAGACAAATGCACAGCAAACCAGGCTTCACTGATCCTGCTGTTAATAGGGCTGCTTGTTTCCTTTGATTCCTGTGTGTTAGCTCAGCTGTGTTTTGGGACTGAACAAGATCTTTCCACTAGTTCAATTTCAAACACGTGGTAAATGACTCTGTGCCTGAAGCACCCAAGGTTCCCGGGTGGTCTCTGTGCAGAGACCAGAGTTGTTTCTGCTGCTGAGATTAGGAAAAACACAGCTCCTTGTTCCAGCATAACCAGTACCCGCTGTGTTGTCAGAACTCGGCTGACATGAGGAGGTTGTGAGTTTCTTGTGCATTCCAGGTTTGAGGTTCTCTCTGTGTCTCCACGACCCAAATCCTGACATTTACTAACAGAGGCGTGTGAAGTCTTGTTAAAAGAATGTGGCTTGTGATGATCCTTGGTGGCTTTAATGAATCATTTGTGGCCAGGGTGACTCAGCCAAAGCAGGCTGGCAGCCAGCAGCTGGGCAGAAGAGCGTGCTGGAGGCAGGGGCCTGACAGCATGTACAGACCACGTGTGTTAAGAGCACGGCATTTTTTAAGGGCCACTTGTAACCCGTGCGAGGCCTGCATATTTCTGAAAGCCCACTAGAAGAATGCCAGTAAGGAAAAGGAATTTGGCATCAGAGTATTTTTCTAGCCAAAAGTATAGGCAAGTAGGTAGTAAGAAGGGACACCCAGAGTACACTTTTGCAAATGGAACTGATAGTGCCCTTGAAAATGCAACTCTAGGTTTACTAAATCCCACTTCTTTTTCTACAACTGCATGATGTCTGTCTGTCCTTCCTCCTGAGCTGCAAGAAGACATTCCCCCGGGAGGAAAAAGCCCTGCCTGTTTGAGAGTGCATGCAAAATAGGATGCTATGCTCTGTACAGTGCAGAAGTTCAATTTTCAGATAATATAGAATGGGGATGTCTTATCTAATAATGCTGGCAGGCTCTCCTGAGAGTCCGCACAGCAAAATTCACCTGCTTAGTGTAGTGAATTTAAATCGCCAGGGCCACACCGGCAAAACTCCCCTGTGCAGAACCTCATTCTGGTCTAAAGTCCTTGAGTAATTATTCTGTAATAAAATCACTTAAATTTTAGAATAGAATGTCCATGTGGAGAAGTTATACAGGCACAGCTATAACAGGATAATTATTTTGTTATAGCTATGCCAGTCAATTTCTCAAAGCATCAGTCACATGGGAAAGTTGAAATGATGTATTTTTTACAGTCTCCAGCAATTCTTTATTTTTTAATGTCCATTAGTGCTTGACTAATGCTGAATGATAGTGGAAATTCTCCAGGACAAAGACAGTTTCCTTGTGGTTATCAAAGGAATTTGGATCTATCCTGTTAAAACTAATATGTAATGAATTGCCAGTGATTGGGGGTTTATAGCTGAATTGACTGGGAATTATGAAGCTGCTGCTTATTAAATTCAACTCAAACAGCTGAAGTTTGTAAGAAAACAAATTTTTAAAGTCCTTATTTACGTGTCCAGAATCCTAAAGATTTTTTAAGCATACATACATACATAACCAGATTAAGATACAAAATTCTCTTATTCCCCCACAGTATTGGAGGTTGGATATTTCAACATAGGATTTTATGACTAATCATAACAATTTTGAGGGTGTTTGAAACAGCTTAGTTCCTGAGAAATTTGTTACAAGGTATATGTGTTATGATTCATTATTAATTGCGGTGGCAATAGTCCTTTACGATAAAAATGCACCTGTCAAAGGACAGTAGCATATATGAGATTTCTATGGAGATATGCCAGAGCTAGCTTGAGTCTGGAGATTCAAGCATACTGGGAATTAGGAGGCTGGCTCCCCTCAGAGCTGTCTGTTGAAATGCTAGATGTAGCAAACAGGTGCCAACTGATTTTGTTGCAGTCATATTTGAATCTAAATTGAAGAGTTTCCTGAACAGAGAAGGCCAAAAATCTCAGTGCACATAAATGCACCGTGTGGTTCCTGCACGCCAGGCTGGGCACGCAGCAAGCTGCCTGGGGAGCTGAAGCTTCTGCACAAGGAAGCAGACCTGATACGTGCTTAATAGAAAGCATGACTCAAAATGAAACCTGCTTATGGTTGTCAGCTGTTTTACAGCAAAATGTTACTAATTACATGTATAACATCTCCCTTCTTGGAAAAAGGGTTGGGTTTGAGGAAGAGGATGCCAATATCCAAGTGCAGGTGCCAACTGGGTTGCACACAAGGGCAAGAGCAGAGTGTAGTCTGTAGGGCCACAACTGCATGGACGTTGGGCGTAGATGGACAACTTCTTGGACCATTCAGTGTCTCCCGCTGTGTACCAGGGATGTTCCTTTCTCAGTATCGGTATCTTTGTTTCTTGTCACACAAGTCCTACTAGATCAGGTAGGGTAAACCACACAGTTTTGATTTCAGTTTATCACCATGTGCTCACCTCTTTGGTTCTTTATCTGAATTTGGGTTTTGTATGATGAAGGGGGGAGACCCATTTTGCAATGGGCACAAGGACAAAAAAAAAAGGACGTCTGTTTCCAGGGCTGTGATGCAAAGACTTAATCATGTTTCAGAATAACTGGAGTTATAAACTCATGGGGCATTTAAAATGTTATCTAGTTCCAAACATCAAGTGTTCAAATTCTGCCTTAAGGGGACATTAGCTGATTATCAAATCACAATGAGATTCTTATAACTTTATTTTAATAAACAGTTTTCATAAATGTTAACATTTTAATGGATGATTGCATTCATATTTAGCTAGCAGATGCATTCATGTTGATTGATGTTATTTCCATGAGTACCAAAGGAATTAAATAATGATTTGTCACTTATAGTAAAGAGCTGCTCAAATATCTTTTAGATAAACAACGTTATTTGTGGTGTTTGATCATATGGCGATGCCGGGTCAGCTGTGGGTGAGGGGAAGACACCCCACTGCGCTTTCACACACCCCCCTCCCCCAGATGCAGCTGGTGAGCAGCATCCCAACGGAGCGAGAGACCCTGCCCCAACACTCGGGGGGACAGCGGGGAGCAGGGGCCCCTCCTCTTGCCATGCAACCCTTCCCCGGCCCCGAGCACAGCGGGGCGCTCAGGCGGGCCGGGATTGCGGGGCGCTGGGGCGGGCGGGGGGCCGTGGCGGCCCGGCCCAGTGCGGTGCTCTGTCCCCCTCTGGTGGCTGCCGGAGGGGCCGGTGGCTGTGCGGGACCCGGCCCCGGCCGGGGGGGCTCCTACCCCCACCCGGCTCGAGAACGCCACGTGTGGCCCCTTAAGTGTGGGAGGGGAGTAAATCGATGGCACCTATGGCCCCCGGCCGCTCGCGGTCAGGGTCGGGCGGCTCGTTGAGTGCCGATCTCCCCGGCAGCCACATGTGTACCCAGCGAAGAGCAGATCTGGGGTTCGCTTTGCTTTGCAGGCAGGATAGGACAGGACAGTGGGGCAGCAGTGGCAGAAGCACGGCTGGTCCCTAAGCCCATCCAGTGTGGGGAGGATCTGCCGGGTGTTCCGTTGGGATCAAGGTGTGCAGAGCCCTGCCACGCGGGAGTTCCACGGTTGTGAAGGCGTGTGGAACGCGTTGAGGGGAGGTCATTGTGATGCAGGCGTGTGGAACGCGTTGAGGGGAGGTCATTGTGATGCAGGCGTGTGGAACCCGTCGTGAGGACGTTCTATTGTGATGAAACCTGCACAGCCCCACTGTTAGTTCCTTTGGGACGCAGGCTGGCAGAGCCCGCTCTGAGGGAGTTCTCTTGGGATGAAGGTCTGCAGAGTCTGCTGTGAAGGAGTTCCACTGGGATGAAGATCTGCAGAGCCGCACTATGAGGTTTGAGGTGTCCGGGCTGCTCATTCACAATGTCCTGGAGAGACAGAGGTTTTGAAGGGCTGTGCTTAGCTAGGTGGTATGGTAGATGAAGAGCTGCACTGGAGATGATCTCTCCTTTTAGAGTTAGTTCTTGATGGCTAACTTTTGGATGGGTTGCCAGGAGTTTTATCTTTTTGTAATTCCTGATTGAGGTTTTTTGGGAGACCTGAAATAATTTCATGCCCTATAGCCCTTTTGGACCTTGGTTGCTCCTGTGTTCCCACAGTGAGACAAGAGGTACATTTAAGTGTGTTCTTTTGGCCTGCTTTTCAGAAGTAGGTTTGAGGGGTTGCTTATCTGATCCAGCGCAACAGATGGATGCAATGTTTTTGTCTATGACTAAACCTATAGAGGTTGCATAATTAACTTCAAGGTAAGTGTTCTGATTTCATTGTGTGTTTACATGTACGTGTGTATATACTACTTTTTTAAAAAAATCCCCAAACACAGAAAATCTCCCTGGTGATCCTCTGCTATAAAAGGCTTGATAACCTTTCCCTTTTTGTATCTGTATCCTGATTGAGTGACTCTCACTAGCAGAGCTGTGAATTTAGCCTGCTGTCTATGAACTGAGGCTCTCTGGAAGGCAGCTCCAAAGTGATTCCAGCCTGTTATCTGCAGAGGTCCAGGAGAGCTCTAAGTGCCAGTAGCGATGCTTTCCATCCCAACTGGTGGTTGGCTCGGGGTGGGAGGTTGACTCATAGTGTGGCACGTTCCTTTCCCTGGCTGGCAGAGCCTGATATCTGGTATCCAGTTCTCTGATGCAAATGGTTTGTGTTTACTAATGGAGCTTGCTTAAGATGTTCAAAAACTGGCTAAATGCCTCAAGTCGAAGATGCAGCTTTGCATACACTGAAAGTACCCGGAGCTATTTGGTAAGTACTGCTTACATCCTCCTCTTTAGCAGTCCTATCTAGGCAGCAGCAGGTTGCTTTAGGAAGCGGCTTTATTTTACCTAACTGTGGACCAGCGTATCTCATGCTTCTAAGCATTTGACTCCTGTCATGTATTTCCCTGCAGTAAAGCTCATGTTATGTCTTTTCCAGGTAATACACTGTAGCATTTCTGCTGCTCACTGAACTTAAGCACTATAGGTAGTGGCTGGATGTAGAGCTGTGTGCTTCTGAGGATTGGTGTGTGTTTAGAAGTAGACCAACGGGAAAATTCCTGGATCAGCAGGAAATCCTGGGCTGTTGTTGTCTACTTTAATGAGTGAAGGTACCTGCTGAGACCTCTGCTGAAATCAGCCTACCCTAAAGTATGGTTCAACGATGAAGTGCCCCTGGGAGACAGTGCAGACATCCAGAATCACTAGAGCAGTTCTTAATCTACTGAAGATCCTATCTAATGCCGGCAGGCTACAATTGTTGTGTGGCAGCTGCATTTCTGCAGAGGGAGGAGTGTTTTGGGGAACTTAAATGTCCTTATTAACAGGTTCCCAGGCTGACTCCTGGGAGCAGTTTCTGCCATTGCCTTTTTTTGTAAACAACCACCTGAACTGTTTGGTGGTTGAGTTGCACTGCACTTGTAGCTAATTTATAAATAAGTATCAGTTGAAATACAAAAAGGAATTTCTGTTTATAAAATAGTTTGCCTGTAAAACTAGTTTCTATATAAACAGTTTTTACATAGATTTTTGTGGTGATGATGTCACAGGGCATCATTAGAGATCTTTACAAGAGTCATTAACGAGTCTCGACGGCCCATTTTAAATGGCTGCATTTAGCCATAAGGAAAGAGAGGTTTTTTAACAGCTAATCTGGGCTGTCAGTATGGTGTATGTGTTGTGGTTTGTGTGTTTGGGTTTTGTTTGTTTTGCCCTCGATGACTGTGTCCAAAACCAACCAGTGATACTGGATGGGGGAGAAGAACTGTTGCCACCTACGCTTTCTAGCAGACATGGATATGAGCTTTCTTGGGTGGTGAACAGAATAAATTTTACACCCAAGCCAATAATAATAAATTGCAAGCTGAACTGCAACCTGTTAAAAGAAATCCAGCATTGAAAGAAACAAAATCCCAGTCAAAAATCACAGGCCCCATAGCTGTAAGGAGCATGGTGAAGATAAAAACCTGATGCTGCAATCTCATGTTGACAGGAACAGGGTGGACAACTTGGTTGTGCTTATTGTGATGTCCTTTTGAATCTAGCAGGTGCTATTTTGATTTTTTATTTTCTCTTTAAAAGCAAACGTTATTAAACACATACTGACCTATTTTTCTCCCATGCAAAACTAGTTACATTTTGGGCTCTCCAGAATGTCCATATGCCTTGGAGCCATTTCTGATGGAAGGTTTTATAAAAGCCAACTGTAGAACTCTAAACTATTTCCCACACACTTGAGGGGGATTAGCTAATGCTTCAGTGCTGTGCTTTGGTGATGAAGAACAATGATGTCATATTGTTGGCAAAGTCAGCCTTGGACTGGAAAATCCATTGAGCAAGGATATTATTGGTTCCTGGCTCTGCTGTACCATTTCATGGGTGCTCTTAGGCAATGATTGGCCATAAGAGAGGATCTAAAAAGGCTCTATACAGCATGGAGATATAGCTCCAGTTCTCAAGACCCCTGTTGAGCTTATGGCTGGTCCTTGAGGTGTGGACACAAAGTGGCCTGTGGCTAGAAAGCTTCTTCATGCTAAGAAACATCTGTTTTCAACACACTGACCAGCTTTGTGCTGAGCGCCAGCCAAAGGAACCTAAAAAATTGAACCAATTTCAGTCCTTGTTTGAGCAGTAACTGAAAGAAGGATAGCATGAAAAGTGCCTGACGAAGCACAGTCTTCTGGGAACTGAATTCTGCACAGACAAGATTGAAAACAGGAGGAGTGGAATTATCATCCTGCACTGTAGCACTTGTTAACCAGACCAGGGATCTCCGGAGCTGGCCCCTAAGCCAGGGGACCCCCTGCCCTGTCAGGTCTGGATTAGTGGGATTCTGTCTGCTGATGAGTGTGGTGGTTTAAAGAACCACAATATTAACTAGGGGGCACTCTTAATAGTGACGAGAAGAATGACAGAATGTGACAACAGCGAAACACTTTGT